>CM062569.1:71499474-71881974 GCA_031468815.1 Morus bassanus
CAGATATAAAAACCTCCATGTACCATATCACCAATCCTCAATAACTACCCTCCCTGTGCAGGGCTCTGTTACAGTAGCACAGAGACATTAGTTTTGTGTGATGGGCGGGCATGTCCTGCAAAACTATCATCCTCATTTTCCTTGAACATGAGGGCAGAATTTGAATTCAAACCCTGATGGGCTTTTCCATACAGTATCTCCAATTGGTGTGTTTAGATGGGAAAGTCAGAACCACTGCATTAGTGCCAGCATATGGTTTATTGAATTGTAATACTTTTCAAGATAATTCTGACTGCCCTGTTCTGAAGGATTTGTATTCTCAAGTAGAACATGCACAAGAATAAAGATTTTGATTGCAGCTTTAATATCAAAGTAGTATGTTTCAATTGACTAAGCAGGCCACTAACAATTTAGATAAAGGGATGCAATATAACAATTAATGAGCTATACACAAATTCCTCATTGTTCATTAACCCTTCAGAGGCTGCATATTTGCATATAGCCCACATTTTCCCTTTGTTTTGCCAGCACTCTAAAAGATGGCAGAGTTCTCAAAATATCCTGCTAAGAGGTTGTTTTAATGTATGGTAAGTGATATGCATACACATTATGAAGCAATACGTACAAAGCACTGGTAATGGTCCTAACAGAGGTAATGGAATTTACTGTAATTTCTACAGGGTGAAATTTTAGTTAATATCCATTATAAAATCAGCTATCTCAAGCAGAGCTGGGTTTGCAAGATCAGTCAGCCTGGGGCAAAACTCTGCTTGAAAGAGCAGCAGGATAGGAAAGCTTTCAGGGAATGGGTTACCCACTCCCTTATTCTCGACTTCAGCCCCAGCAAAAATGAAAACAACCCAAGGCCTGCTCTGTTTGTGCATGCATTTTTTTTCTTTAGCAGCATGGTAAACACCTCATACTATTGTCGCACATGTTGCAGCATCTGGTATGCTCTGGAGAAGTCCAGATCTGGTAGTCATGCGATTTCATGAGAACCATCGCTTTTCTCACGTAGCTCTTTGACCTTGTGGGTTGTGGTAAAAAGGCTGGAATTATGAGCCCTGAAAAGTGTGAAGACATTTTTGTCATAAAAATCCAAATTATTTCTTCCCTTTTGTTTTCCTGACTCTGCCAAGACTTCTTCATTAGGTTCTGGGAGCATTACAGTGAGCTACCATGGCTGCTTCTCCCTTTGGATGTTCTAATTTCTCCCTATTATTTTGGCTCTATTTGCATATTTGCTTGATTATATGGCACAGCTTTTTAGGTTGGAAATGGCGGATATACGTAGATGTATATTAGCTGGAGTAAATAAGAGTATTTCTACTGATGACAGGGGAAATATAGCACAGTAGGCTATATTTCCCTTTTTAACAACTCAGAACTTTTCATCACTGAATTTGACATTCAGGTGGCCTACATACAAATGACCCAAAATTATCATCCCTGTTTTACAAATAGGGAGCAGAGGTATGAGGCATATTAAAGCAGTTTTCCCAAGGATACACCGTGAGTCTTTAACCAAGCCAGAACTCAAATGAAGGGCTCCTGGAGGCCATCCCAGCATCCCATCCTCCTGGCAACTGAAGACACTAAAAGGCCATAAAAGTGTATGAGACAACTGAGTGAATCATGTCCATAATTCATTCACTTGAGCTTTGTTTTCATTCATAAACTCAACAAAGATCAGAGCCCCTGAAGTGAGTTATAGTCCTGTGTTCACTGAAAAGCTGTTTGTTAATCTCAAACGGACCTTCGCCTTTATGGCTATGCAGTGGGTACAGTTAATATACTTTCATTTACCTTTTTATTGTTAGCTCAGATATTAATGATGTCAGCTGTATTCCCAGCTCTACGAATAGGTAATACCTGTACAGACCAGTACCCCACCTGCATGATAAATGGATTACCTTTTCCACGGGACTTGTGTAAATGTAATTACAAACCTGCGGGAGACAGGGGGCCGTGAAATTAAGTGGATTTTGGATCAAGTCCTAAAACACCCACCTAGGTATTGACTAGACCAATATTACCTGATATTCACATACAGATATGAAATTGCCTCCTTTAGCTCTTCATCTGAGCCAAAGTAAGTTGAGTGTAGAGGAGTCTGCAGGGCAGGAGCTAGTATTCTCTTCCCCGTGGAGCAGAGCGGCCCAAGAAGAGATGCTCTGTGGCCATGGCTTCCTCACAGTTTATGGATAGGGAAGCAAACTAAAGGTTTAGCGCAGGCAAGCTTCTGTAATTTTTCCCCAAAGAAGGAAAGTTGTGTGTTCACAAAAGACCAGACTCCTTTGCCCTGAGTAGCACTTACTGACCAGTTTCCGCTATAGTAAAGGTACAAAATATATCCTTAAAATAAGTACTGTCTTATAAAATATAAAATGTTTGGCATCTTGGTTTGAAAGCATTTCTAGTTGCTTTTGAAGGAAATTAATACAGTAAGACTGCATTATCACAAGAGATTGTGACTATGTAGATTCCTGTGGCTTTCTGATACGTGTGCATGGTAGCTATTTCAGTTCTTTCATAAAACATTTGTATGTATGGCACACATTTCATTGTTCCTGAGGCTCACCAGTACCTCGAAATTATAAAGTTTTTTTTCAAAATATTTGTATACAACTAAACAAATTAAAGGTGGACAGTAACAATATTCAAGGTGGACAAAGGCACAAGCAAATAGAAAAGGAGACAGACAAAAAATAACCCATCATTTTAGAGCTGGGGTTCTTGACTACTTTGGAAAAAGGATTTCAGAAAAAATCCTACTCTGCATTTTTTCCCCTGGTGCATCAAAGTTAAAAATCAAATCAATACCATCTTAGTATTAGATGGTGGTGACAGCATGCGGACATCAGTGCTGTAATTAAAAAGGCATTCAGCTCAGTTGGTAAAATGTAATTTTAGCTGTAGTCACTGGCTGTTTCCAAGCAATCTATTTACCCCAAAATGTCCTCAGGCATGGACTGAAGAGTGTGAAATGATCGAGTTTTAGTTATCCTCATACATAACAAATTTCAATTATAATTCCTACTGTAAAAAATGTTATAATAATATTACACTGAAGTCCCTGTGCTAACTGGCACCAGGAATAGAAGAGCAGAAACTTTCTCTGCTTTACTGCTCCCATTAGTCTCATTTTACATGGGACTTCTTCCTGAGCCTGCACAGGGTCTAACCCCAGCTGCTGACTGAGGTACCATCCTGTGCTGCCCCAGTCCCTGGCCCGTGCCAGAGACCGTCCTGGAAAACAATGCTGCGAGATTTCCCCCCAGCTCCAACAGGGACCATCAGAAGAATGTCCCTCATTGCTTAAAGACTGGCAGAACTCTGGCTTTAGAAACTGCTTAGAGAAAAAGCTTAGGGCCACTCATTAAAGTAGCAGCTAAATTAATGGTAAGCGAAGTTAAGTAAAATGCACATAGCGTTTAACTTTCTAAGCTAAAACTATCAACAAATTAAATTGAATAGCATGGCTGAATTAAATATTAAACTTATTTACAGATAAGAAAACTGAGGCAGAAAATCAAAAGGCCAGTTTTGAGGATGGTACCTCAGGACTGCTCTACAATTGGCATTTATTTTGGGTTAACTTATTTCTTTCTAAAATGCTGTGTGCCCACAAGCAACCTTGTCACAGTTGTAAATCACCTGATATTCTACTGCACATCATGAAACCCACAGAGATGGACCTGCCCTCAGTGCAGCAGGGGTGCCTGCTTCCCCATCCCATCCCCATCTGTATCCCCATCCCCCTGCATAGACTGCACATCTGCTCACTCCTCCTGCTGCTTGGCTGTCTCCCGAGGTCATTCCTTCCCTTCTGTGGTATTGCCCTGCCATGGACTTATCCTGGTGGGAGCCACCTTGCTGGTTAAAAGTGAGTGCTGCTTTGGGACCCCTGGGCTGCCTTTCTGTTTAGTCAGCAGTTAAATTCACTGTGTCCCTGATCCCCTCACTCTGCAGGGGGGATAGGGTACTCTCCCCCCTCAATCACAGCAAAACCAGTTATCCCAACACACAAAAGTGAGGGTGTTCAGGCTTTGGACTCGTTTATAAGCATCTTCCAGAGGCTGACAATACTTCTGCCAGTCCTCGGAAGGTCTGTTGCTGTGTTAGGTAGGCAGCTGCTCTAGCTGCCAAGGGTTTTACCACCACCTCCATGTATCCCGGTGGGGCTGAATATGATGCAGGCCAGGAGATTGGTTTTGAAAGGTAGAGCTTATTGGTCTGATGAATCCAGAAGCTGGCAGAGTCTTGGAGATCCAGCAGGTCCCCAAACCACAGCTTGGACTGGTGGCATAGGGAAAGTAAGTGCAGTAGTAAAAGCAATCACTTCTGGTAAATAGGGAATACAAGTTTCTTTCTTTCAGGAAGGGCAGAAATAAAAGTAGAAGCAGTGCGATAATATATTTGCTTAATTCTGTGCTACTCCTTACAGGGAAAAGAGATGTTCGGATAAAAAGACAAATCACACTGCAATGTGCAGTGCAAACGCATATGCAGCTTGGTATTTCCTACTCTCTACTCTTATCATGGTAGCTATTACTCTCACCTCTGCCCAGTGAGCCTGGCACTATCAAAAGTAGTAGTGGGCAGCTAGAAATACCTTATGTGTTACAAAGCAGACGGTTTGAAGGACAGGCACTTTGACTGTAGTGTTAGATAAAAAGTTTAGAACCATTTTCCTGACTCTCAGTTTTATCAGTGCCCTCAGCCTCGAGCTGTTACATGGTACAATGAGCTACATGGGCCAAGTCTTACAGCGCAGAGGTTTCCAGAGAGGTTTTAAGGCCCTTTCCTTTGGGCTGCTGTAGGATGCAGGTTATTGTACATTATATCTTATGTTGACCTGTGCTTGTTGAGAAGTGAGAACGTAAATTAGAGAGTGTGCCCTAATCTGGCATGCAGCTGATTCCTGTTCCTGCAGCAGAGAGGGAGCAGCAGCAAGAAGGCAAATTTTCTTATTTTCTCACTGCCTCTCTACACAGAACTCTTCCCTCCTTTGGGGAGATGCTGCACTGTAGCATCCTTCAAAGGAAGGTCAGCTTGCAGAAACACACATACAATTACTGGCCTGTCTCTGCTGCTTCTCTTTAGCTAGCCAAGTCCCTAACAACCCTATTACACCTGACTTTTTTTTCCATCCTCAAAAGTTGCCACAGCTGCTCTGTTCCCTTTCCATGTATATTTCTTTCTTATGACAGCTCGGAGGGTCTACCAAAATGGGGGGATCTTCTGACATCTCTGTCACAGTTTACCATGGCCAAGCTCACCAAAACCTGAGAAGAACAAGCATTCCCACATGTATGAAAAAAATCACAATTTTATAATTGTTTGCATGGCCAGGTTAAAATTTAGGGGCAAAACTGCTTGGATTTTAGTGCAGCTGCTGACACAGAGCAGTGACCATGGAGTGGGGCACTCACAGTCTCTGGTTTGCATCAGAGAGAAAATGAACCCAGAGAGGAGAGGACGTGTTCAGACAATTCTCACACACATCCCAAGGGAAGGGTGAAATGATGGAGGAGTGCAATGATGTCTTCTGAAGCACAGTAAATAGGAGAGAAAAGGACAGAGAAGGGTTAGAGAGGGCTCATGAAGATGACTGAGAGGCAGACCACCCTGGTGGCTTTCAGGGAGGGCACAAAGCCTCCCTCAGCCTTTGGGTGTAGTGCAGTGTCCAACCTGTCACACTGCCATAGTTTGGGGCACACACCTCACTCTATTCCTGCAACTAGGCAGCAAGGAAAGGGGAGTCCTGGGATGCTCCAAATGGACACAAGCTCTTTGGCTAAGCAGAGAACATCCATTAGCTTACCACCTGCATTGCTTCGTGTGGTCTTGAAGGCACAAACTTATCTACACATCATTTATTTTTAGGTTTTTAAAAGATTCTAGCTTACCATATTGACATACAGTGCTCACTATTTCTCCCTGCTGTCAATAGTTAAAACAACATTAATTGACATTGGATTTATATTCATGGTATGTTTCTTGAGCAATTCATTAAAATGTCCAGGCTCACTGCCATAAAATCCAAAAATGGATTAAAAGTAAATCTTATACACAGTGTTGCAGGAGCCCCATGCAATGCACAGGAAGAGCTCCTCACCACAAAATCACCAGCACCTTACTCATTAACCACATGTGCCTATTTATTCAAAATTAAGAGCAAAATGTGTTTCTCACTCTTTCCTAGAAGCCCTCTTCATTGCTGTGTACAACATTCAGCTGAACAAGCTGTCAAGTGGGAAAAGGAGTAGGAGGTGACCAGCTTTGCCTTCATCCTTTCAACTAGTGTGCAAACCAGCACACAGTAACTATCAGGGGGAGCACATATTTTTTAGTAGCCTGCAGGCTAAACATCCCTCCTCCTTCTACCTGTCTATCTTCCTAATGCACGTTGCACTGTCACTCTGAAAATGCTCAGAATATGCAGAAAGAGCTCCCAAGAAAGCCCAGGGAACAGAACTCAACCTGGCTTTTCCAGAATAGTTAGATGAATACCAGTACTACCTTTGCCCATAAATACGGGCAAAAAGGTCTTTACCAGTGCAGTAGATGATGCAGTATTTCTCAAGACTGAAAGATCCCAAGGTATCAGATACCTAAACTGTGGATTGCTGATATTCAGGAGAGTGTAACAGGGCTTTTATACTCTTTTTATACAGTTCCCTAGACATCCCCTTCTGGCCACTGTTGGGCACAGGCTACTCAGTCAGGTGGCTCTTTGGTCTGACTTGATGCTAGGTGTTTTGCTAATATCTTAAATGATTTCCAGACTACTGAAACATCTCAATATTGGTGAGAATTCTGATTAGCCTTGCAGCATGACAAAGATATACGCTAACCTGCTCATGGAGTCCCAAGTCTGGTGCCTGGGACACAGAATAAATGTATTAATAACCTCAGTACACTTTGGCTACATCTATATGGGTGAATTAAACATGTCCAGGACTGTTTTCTGGCCAGCTGGCCTGCAACAGCTTAAGTCCATATATACACAGACTGCCTAATGGGAATGGTCGCTGGACTGACCTGCCTTCTGTAGCATGTCCAGGAATTGCTTGGAAGAGCGCTAGTTGGCCTGGGTCAAAACTGTGCCAAGGACCCTTCTAGCAATTTAATGGTTCAGACAATCAAGTTTCAGTGCCAGATGACTTTTATCTAAGTTGTTTAATTTACTTGGGTAGCATTAGCCTTTGGGAATACAAGAGTCTAAGCTCATTGATAGCCTTCTATATATCACCTACTCTTATTAGCAAGAGTAATAGCATTTTCTTGATAGCAGCACATATCTCCATTACAACAGCTTTGAAATGGCCTGCTCTGAAGCAGCAATCAGGAGTGGCAAGCTTCCAGGTAGTCTGGCTAAGCACCTGCCTGTCCTACAGGGCACTGTGCATTTCTGTTCCAGGATGACGTTAACTGCATCTCTAGCAAAGTGAGCACGAGTTTCCCCAAGTCCTGAGTCTACTGCCCGTCACTCTAGATCTGAAGCATTACTGTCTCACAGACCCTGCCAGTTGGACAGGCCTAAAAGCACCAAATGAAATTGTTCATAGAAAGAAATAGGTCAGCAGCCTTCACAGCTCTAGCCTCTTCCTCCTTAATACTATGATTCAGAGCATGGGCATCCATATGTTTGCGGTGAGCTGTTTATGGCTGGGACCCCAGCAATCTTTCCTCCAGAGTGTCTGATCCTGCCCTGGAAGCGGAGCTGGCTGCAGAGAGCAGAGTGATGCCGGGATGAACTAGGACAGCTATGGAAGCTGATTTTTTTGACAATAGAACTCCTCTGGCTTCATATTAAAATCTCACTAAAAGCAGCATGAAACACCCTATGAAATGGAAACTCTTACCATGGAGCTAGCAAGGTGGCTTTGTGCTGTGTGTGTAGCTCTGCTCTTTAGCAGCTGCCAGTGTGCTGTTTTACCATTCTTTTAACAGATGGCAAAGGCACTTAATCTGAAATAACAGGATTTCTCTCTAAAAGTGCAAATACAAAAATTTCCTGCAGAATGCAACATGATGTAAAGCCATCGGCCAGTGTGGTTTTCTGGTGACGTGTTTCCAGGCCCTCCAGCTAAGCAGCGTCTGCAGGCATACAGCCCCCAGGTCTCAGACCACAGTGGGGAGAACGGAGCCCCCATGGCAGGGTCACGGTGTGGGGAGCACGCTGCTCCAGGCACAGTGTGTCCCACCTGAAGCACACAATCAGGCAGAGTAATGCCTCAGTTTTGCATTTCAGACTGATACGGTTCTCACAGAGGCAAGGTGGGAATCTTTTCAGTTGACTTTGGGGGAATAGGGTCAGGCAGGCTGTCACCCCCAGGAATGCATGAGCAGAGGGTCTCAGAATCATGGTGAGAGCTCAGGAGATCAATGGATCCCCTTTTTTCCTTTATAGTTGAGACAGATTAGAGACAGTGCACCTCATTCTTGGCAAGTGCATGCTTCCATCTCTCTCCAGGCTTTGGCTGAGCAGAGATGACATTTGACTCAGCAGCAGCAGCTGGACTTGCACTGTGATGTAGGATAGTTGCATAATGTCATGCGTTCTCTTCTGTTCTCTTCCCTTACCCCACTGGGGATCTCTCATGATAAAAACAGCAAAAGGCTCTTGATTTATTTTGCTGACTAGAACATTTCATTACATTGATTCAGCTCATGAAAGCCCCACAAGGAAATGGAAAATAGCCCATTATTTTTAATTTCCAATTGGAAAAGTTACAACACATTTCTATTTATGATGTGCATGGTTTTTTATCTAAATCATCAAATTCAGCACTTATTTTTAGAACAGTCTATTTCCACCATTAAGGAAAGACTAAGGCTTGAACTTGTAGTTCTCTATATCACAAGCTGCTGAGGTTCAAAGAGATTATTCATATATATTTTGCATGGAGTTTGTGAGGAGGTGAAACTGCCAAATATCCTGAACTTCTCTATTTTGGGAAAAATGGTGGGCTAGGATGATCTTATAAAATGTATTCACGGCTTAAATTGAACAATTTAACACTCTGAAGCTTAAGTAAAAAATTAATAGAAGGCAAATCTTTGAAGTGGTGGCATGTGTGTAAGCCTCTTGTCCCCTGCAGCCAAAAAAAAAAAAAAAAAGTCATCAAGGCTTCAGACAAGCAGCATTAAGCATTTGATTTCTCCATAAAAATATTCGTGATGTAGAGCAATTACTTGTTTTTGACATTAGAGAAAAGTTGCTAAAATGTGTTTATTTTGCCTCTCTCTGTATAAAATAATTTTGAATATGTGCTTTGCATGACTTCTGCCTCATGGTAGATTCATCTTTTGTGGTGCAATCATATAGCCCCATGCACATACACACAGGTATATATATATTTATACACACACACACACAAAGAACAAATAGACTAGATGGCCAGAAATTCTTGGCACGTACTCTGTTATTTCTGTGTTGCTCTTGCTTGAAGCACATGTTTAACATTTTACTTGACTTGAAAACTCAGTAAGGTAGATGGATTAAGGAAAAAAAGCCAAAGGTTGAAAGGATGAATAGCTTAGAGAATAAAGCATCGGGCACTTACAGTACTGCTGGCATTGAATGCAAGGAATCACTCCTACAGACCTCAAAAGGGTGAGGAATGAAACTCAAACACACCCGGTTTGGTCAGCCCCAAAAACCTAACCGAACAAAGACATCCCAAACCTGCAGCTTGGGCTAAAGAGCTAAGACACTAATCCAGTACAAAAGGCTTTATTCAGACTGTTTACCCTTTTGTATGTATGTATATACAATCAAAACTAATTTTTTTTCAGACCCTGATGTGAACCAGTGCTCTATACAAATCTGTAGGGAAAAAGTCCAGCAAGTTATTTCACTGACAAAAGTGGCCTTTATGTTGCTTCAAAAGTGGCCTTTACTCTTTGCAAAGTTCCTTTAGAATAAGGTCTGCAAGGAATTTTGTGGAAAACAGAGCTACTTTACAGTATTTTCTCCACATTGACTCGTTAAACATACTAAATCTGTGCTTTGTTAACTAAGCATTCAAATGTAGAGAAATCCAAAGAGCAGGTCAACTTTCTGTCCCTAACGACAGCTTTCCCTCTCCACTGGCCAATGGCCTGGTCACACAACCTAACCTTCTGCCCTGGAAGATTTATCATCAGCTTTGCATATGTCCTTCTTGCTTTGAACTAAATGGAGCTGCTCAACATGCCTTAAAATTTAGCGCCTGTGTATGTCTTTGCTTGACTGAAGCCCAAACATTATTAGTGCCAAAAGCTAATTGTAGATGTTTTGCTCATGTTGGTGAGTTCACAATTTAACATAGCATGTGTCTTACTGCCTTGATTAAACTGTAAGCTCATCAGGGAACTGGTCAACTTTTATTCTCTGTAGCTTTCAGCATACTAGGACTAACTTCAGCTGGGGTCTTTAGGTGCTACCATGATATGGATAAATAAATGACAATATAAAATTGTGCCACCAAAGAAAGCAGAAGCATCAGGACCTGTCTGTAAAAACCTATGAAAGATGTGAAAGGTAATAAATAAATGTAATTTAACCCATCTCAAGCCAACTGATTAAACCAGCAATTAGATCAGAAATAAGGTGGAAAATGGAAAACTTTCCACAAACCTTTTCTATTCTTTTCAGGGGTGCAGTGCAAGATCAATGTATCACTCATCCCTACCCAAACCTTGCTTTGATTTATTCCTTCTTAAATAAAAAAAAAAAAGACAACCTATGTGATTTTTGCTGCAAAGTGTTTTTGCAATACTTCTGAAGAGAAATCCATGCCTGTACTAACAAAACTTACATATATCTCCTTAAGTGGTAAAAAGACAAGCTTCCAAGAGTTTTCTAGAAGCTTGGAATGGATCAAATAAAAGTACACATGGGTCCAAACCTTCTGTTTCTTGTCTGTGGATATTAAGTATATTGCTGCGAATATAGAGCTGAAAGACTATTCAGATGCAAGAAGGCAATACTCAATTTCTCCTCCCAAAGACAGTTTCTTTGTGAGAATTAGAGGAATTCTAAAGGGCTTTTCACTCGCACAAAAAGCCGCCTGCCAGCAATGATCATGGTTAAACAAAAAGCACGTCCAATAGAGCAAGCCACTCATGTGACTATCATTTGCAACCCAGGTACTGGGAGCAAACGCTGGCTGCATACTTTGATCTAAATACACCCCAATTAAGGTTTGACTGATTATCTCTACTCACAGAGTGGAGGTAGGCAAATTTAACAAATGGCAATGAGGAAACTTGGGTTTATGGAGTAATTTAACAAAGGCAACATAATGGCAATAACATAGGAGCAGCAGACCACCTGCTCCTCTGCTGGGTTCACTTTCTCATGGACCTGTCACACGGGAGAGCTCCTCACACAAATAAATAAGAAATAAGTAATTCTCCTGGAGAGCAATTGTTAAACGACCAGTCCTGAAATACACCCTGATGGAAACTGATATTAAGTGACATTTCTAAACCTGTTTGAGGAAGTCGAAGGTCTCATTGGTTACAGCAGAGGTTTTAACCAAAAGATGTTTGCAAAAAATTAACGCTTCTCATTTTGTAAATTACAGGTGGATTTTGCTGTGACAATATCCAAAAAGTTGTAGGTGCAGGAGAAAATCTTCATGAAAACAGCCTACAGAAAATAATGGAAAGCATTAGCCTTCCTTTAAGTTCTTTTATATCACAATTTAACATTTGTCAGCGAGTCAGAGCTTTGTTATTTGGATAAGTTATAATTCTAATTTAGGGCTTTTTTGCCTTGTATTGGGTGTTTTGGCTTTATTAGCATATTTGTTTAATCACTATCAAGCAACATGGAGTGAAATTTTGAAGTAATAAATACAATAATATGTCTTTAAAAAATGTAGATTGTGCCATGAGATCAATACCAACGGATCTAGAGGATAAAACTGCAATAAGAAGTACCTTTCTTGTTTTGGTGGATGAGACGAAAGAGGCTAAAACCACAATGGAACAGTGGTAGGATGCATAACTAGACAGAAGGCTCTGAAAACAGTATTACTACGAGGTTATTTCACATTTGTGAACAAAAAAATGGGGAAACGGGTTCAAAAAGCCAGAGTTGCTAAGAGTTGCTCCAAAGTCTGTTGAGATGGGCTATTTTCCCAGAATATCTGGCCTGGATCCTGAGGGGCTAATTTTACTTTCAGGTGACCTATGGATGTGAGTCAGCATCTTGGATAAGCATTTGAAAACAGATGCCCATGCACCATTTGTTCCCTTCCTCTTGCCACTGATATAAATGACGATTAATATGCACATCTGAACATGCATATTCACTGCGGGACTGCAGACACTAGAGACCTTTGCTTCATTGTCATAATGTGTTTTTTCCCATGAGTAAATTTACTGCTAATTCTTTCAGCTCTCACAACTGAGCATTGTTAAAAATAGAAAAGAAAAAAAAAAAGAAAAAAATTATTAAGACACGGTGAGAAATCTTAAAGTTTTGATTAAAAAGATGTTGACAAGGATGTTGTGAGAGTTCATGTCTGACAGCCTCCTCTGCAGACTGGGTTTCCTGGACAGAGTAAGCATGGGATTCAACTCACCTCACTTCACAAGTCTTAAACATAGATGTCCTAACCACTTTCTTCACTGCGGATAGAAAAAAAAAAGAAAAGACCTTTTCAGGGAACCGTTCATCCTAGGTTTTTTAGACAGCTATGCTGCTCGAATTGCCTCTAGAGGGGCCTATTTTCCTCCATTACAGTGAAAGTCTAAATTGAGGAGCTTAAGTTGAGATGACTGACTCCTAGGTATCTGCTTTAGGGCAGATATCTTCTGTTACAGGCACCCAGTTTCTCTCGTGTGTCAGGCAGGCTCTGGTTGGTGCCTGTTGGGGTACTGAATGCACTGGAGAAGCTTGGACCATAAAGGGAAAGGAAATAGCTCCCAAACTCATAAACAAATGATGAGGAAAAAAGGGACCTGCTTGGAATGAAGCTGGCTGTGAGAGGTCCAGATCTGGATCTAGACCTGGACTTTAGGATATGATAGCCAGTGGAAAAGAGCGGGGGCCAAAATCTGCATCAGGGTTGGCACTGTTCTGCCTGTGCTCACACAATGTCTCAGGTCAGTGCTTGGCACTAAGTGCCATATGCAGCGATGTGCCTACACACCGTGGAATCAGCTCAGGGTCGCATGTCAGCTTAAACTCACAATTTCTCCCATTCATCATCTCCTGTCGCAACTGGAACATTACTTTAAGGCAGCAGAGATTTGGGGAGTGTGTCTGTTAATCTTACTTTACTGTGAAAATGTTCATGATAGTCCTTTTACTATCAAGATGTAACGCTGCTGATTAAATTACAAATGACACACTACATCAATTCTTATTAGAGATGTTCAGGTCTCTGAGTACGTACACTTATGTGTCTGATACCCCTCTTGCCCATTTTTCATAACATTCAACCCAGTAATTATCAGCAAAGATTTCAGACCAGATCTGAGGTAGTCACACATTTCACTGTCAATCAAGGGTTTTATTTTTTTTGGCAATGTTTATGTGATATCAGGGGTCAGAGGTTTTTAACCCTACTTCCCCTGGTGAACTATTACAAACCTGTGTTGGATTTTGCTAGGGAAGGAACATATCCTATTATTCTGCCATCAATTCTTCATCTTGTAGCATCACTTCACAATTCACAGATATGATATCGTTAAGGCTGAAATTCTACTGTATGTTGAACATTTTGTTTATTTCAATAGGACCTGAAAGATTTTGGGACTAGTATTCAGATATGATGAGACCTGTAAAGCACAACTTTACCAGTTTTCATACACTAACAATATTTTACTTTTTAACATTATTTTAAGACTGTACTAGATACAACTTCTTCATAACTAGTCTGAAAAAGGAGATTATCTTCTGCAAATGATTGTCTTTCATCCTTTTTTACCCAAAACATAAATACATTTGGCTGAAAACTAAATATGTTTCATTTTTAATGCAATAGTTTAAATTTTCTATTACAACAGGGGAGAATGTTTTGTGAAAAAAAGAGAAATAATGAAATAATCAGACTGTTCACTGAAAAAAATCCATTTTGGTGGAAAATGCTTGGCAGGGTTATTTCTTTATAACCCCCTGAGCCCTACACATGTAGTCTATGAAAACTTTATAAGTCCTGGATAACCTCTATAAGTGGATAAAGGGAGAAATGTAACATGATAGTTCCTGAAAGCGGCACCTCAGCTATTCTGGTTTTATAGTGGCACTTACGCTCCTTTAATAATAATAATGATAATAAACCCTTTTATTTTTTTTCTACCAAGTCACAATATGATGAGAACACAAAGTACCCCTCCGTATAATTCTGCAACACAGACTTGGCAGAAATTTGGAAGCAGGGCCATGACAGCAGAGCTTAGAAAATGAAGATAAAACTGTTGACAAAAGTAATGTAATTCTTAATAGAGTTGCAATAAATAGAAGCCACCAAAGTATTTTGACCTATAAAAAGGTGGTCCTTTTGGACAAAATCCACTTACATACATATAAGGCAGACTCAATTTTTAGTTTGACACTGCAGAGGCACAAGGGCACTGACATAGTCCTAGAGTCACTTTTTAATAAGTGAAGTGTTAGGGGACCAGGCAACCCATGGGGGTGATACAGAGCTGCTTGCTTCCAGGTCACTGCTTTGAATCTGGCCCTGGCTGATGCCAGCTGAGAGCCGTAACTCTTTGATGACTGCTTGGTGGCCTTAAAGACTTCTTCCTTGGTTAGGTTCAGCATGAGTAGGTGTTTGCTGCATTGATGAGTGCTTTCATGGTGGCAGGTTTGGTGTGAGGATGGTGGGTCTGGTGGTCTGTGCAGAACAGGGCAGTGTGAGTAGGGCATGTTACTCCTGTGCCTGTAACTCAGGGTATTGACTGCCGTGCTGGTGCAACCACGTAGGCAAGAAAGCTCCCTGCAGTACATCAGTCTTGAGGACATGGAGTGCTTTATTCTACGTGGCTGTTCCTCAATATCATTCCTGAAAAGTTTTTAGTAAGTGTGCTAATCCTAAAAATGTTGCATTTTATGAGTAGGTCAGTCTTAAGCCATTTTACATCTCTCACACCACACTGTGCACCACCTGGGAGCCCAAAAGCAAGCTCACAAAACAGCATAACATTTTCTAGCTATTTATTTATTTGCTATGCTTACTTTCGAATGGAGTGTGTGCATCATCATATTTAAAACATGACCTTAGAAACTTAAAACCACATCCATTTCTCCTAAAGAATATACAGCTGCCAGAGAAAAGGGGACATTCAGTAAACTGCATGTCACTATCAGCTATTGATAGCCAGTGATTTGTTCTGAATCCAAAGGCTAAACCAAACCTCATGCTGCTGTATGTCAGATGCAATTGGTCCAAAGTCAAAGTTTTACAGCTCAGACAGGGCGCACTTTATCCTTCAGGCTGCTACTTAAGATAGCCATGACCCTGAGGAGAACCAGTCAACAAAACAGACAGACAAGAGGATGTGATTTGTATGCATCCCTGAGCCTGCTCAAATCACCTCTGACCTGCAGGTCAGGCTGCAAATGACAGCAGAGTGCATGCACCTGATCAGACAGCACATTCTCATTAGAAAGCCTGGGAAAAGGGGGCAGCTACACTGTGTTTACTCATAGACCAAATGCAATCTACCCAGGAAATGAGAAGAAAAAAGATCAATTTAGCTCAACAGAAGGATGTGAGCAACATGTAAGTATGTTATGAAATTCCAAATCAAACTGCTTATTCTTATAAACCCAGATGGGAGCTCTCTGCCTGGGTGAGGTACCAAGAAGACAGGTTAACAATGAAAAAGGAGTATTTATTTGCTGCAGAACGCCATGCTAGGAGTCTTTGCTGGGGTGCATAACCCCTACTCTAATAGACTGAAATCCATAATCAAAGGTATTTATAGGCTTGATTTGCTGCTGGTAGTAGTTGAACATCAATGCAGTTTGCTGTTTTGGTAGTCATATAGTCGTTGATGCTAATTTACACCAGCAATGTGTAAATTTATCCAGGCTCGATTTATCCAGCAAAAGGGCAGTATTCACATGGAAATCTGGGCTTTTCTAAATTTGGTTGTTTGGTTGTTTGGATATGGGAGCTTGTCAAGTTATCAGAGAAATCAAAATCATGGTTTTGCTGCCAGGCTTCTGCAAAGTTTGGAAACAGCCAGTGCTGAGGTTTTGGTTTAGGACACTTTCAGACACATTTGGAGTCAGTCTCGGATTTGAAGGGTTCGTGTGTTTGGTGACTGTATTACTTTGCGCAGAGGATAAGGACCACTCTTCATTGCTTCTCGAACTTCGTGTTACATTTCTTATACATTTCATGTGGCATTAGACTGAAGGATGCAGTGCTGCCATGATCCATCTATGCTAAACAGGCCTGCCGACGGCAGCGAGGGACCTGTGGCCCGGGTACAGGGCGCCACTCGTGCAGACACTAAGGAAATGTGATTTGTGCCTCCACTTGTCAGGGACTGCAAGGACTGCTGTGGCCTCGGCCTCAAGTCAGACCTGGGGCTACACGGGAACAGTGCTGCCCACCTATTGCCTTAGTCCTAATTGAGATCAGCTTAGCATGCAACTCATCTGCCTCAGCTGTTTCTGCTTCCAGCCCTCGCTGTGCCGCCTTCTCTGCCCAGGCACAAGGCGTGGCCCTGACTGCATTGGGCAAGAATTCCTGCGCAGTCCTATCATAGACCGACCACAGCGTGGAGGTTAAATCCTCCCATGCAGTCTTGGAGAACAGCAAATTTAGATAGATTAGCTCCAGAAAGACTCTATCTCCAGCACACACCAAAAGCGTACTACTGATATGCTTCTTGAGTGCCCTGCGAAGTTGCTAGTGAGGAGGTCAACATCATGTCCTACAGCCATTCTCTTCTGAGAATAAAACTAAATGGTTTTATCCAGTAATGAATGATGCTTCCTGCTAGATGTGGGCTTTTGCCATAAATGTGAGATAGTAAACAAGGCTGAAACAGAATTTAAACCCGGTCCTTTGCTTGGATTGAGTGGGGACTCATTGTGTGAAGATTAGTTATTTCACATTTTCCACAACAGATCCACACATTTATAACAGATTTTAACCATGACTTTCAGACTCATCTTTTCCTCCATGTCAGCAGAAAGGAAAGGAATCCTACACAGTGGGGTTATTTCAAGAGGCATCATTCCTGTGAATTAAATAAGTGCGTTTTTTAAAACCCTCAGTATAAGGTATCTGGTGATGGACGGATTCTGGTGAGGAGCCACTCTTACTTTTTACATAGGTGTCGAACTACCACATGTTATGACATAAATGTTGTTTTGATGCCTACCGGACAATCACTGAGGCCTATGAGTATACTGCCTCTTGGTCGTAATGAGTTTCAGCATCTTGAGCTGGGGAAGACAGAGAATGTCTCTGGCAGAGCTTCTCTGTACAGAAGAAGAAAGAAGTGTCCCTGGGAGTACCACAAATGGAGTCACAGCAGTCTGGATTCCTAGTAAAACCCTTTCCAGTGTGCTGGCCACAGTTCTACGGAGAAGAATAAAAATAGACTTGGTTGCTGGAATAATGTAAGAACAGAGGAAAAAGAGAACAGCTGTACTGAGTCAGACCAAAGGTCCTTCTGCTCCTGTCCCTGACAGTGTCTAGTAAAAACTGCTTAGGGAAAGATTATGAGGAGGACAGCACAGAGTGACCCTTCCCATCGTAGAGTCTCTCCGCATTCAGCTATCTATAGTTTAGGAATTTTCTGACACAGGCGTGGTATCCACTGGACTTTTCTTTCTTGGCTTTGCATAGTTGCTTTTTCAGCCCATTTGGCTTCCAAATCCTCTTCTAGGGAGGAGTTACATGGTAGAAGGAGCCCGAGTATGCCATGTGTGAAGGAATACTTTTGTTTGTCTTATAATTCTGCCTAGTAATTTCATTTGAGGCTTCTCAATTACCAGGCCAAGAGAAATTGTGAGATTCTGATTGGACTAGGGAGAAAACTCATGATGCCAGAAAATCTCCCTGTCATTTATCTTTGTCGTGGTCTCTCCTACATTACAAGCTACACAGTTGTTGGTAAGCTGCATCATGCTAATAGGAACATATGGAAAGTACAAGAAATGACAGCAGAGTCTGGGAGGAAATGCATTTTGGCATCATACACACACCTGTAGGTACAGAAGAGAGATTTTGAAAGCTTACTGCGATGTGCATGCAGGCTCTCACAAACTGCACAGCCACTTTCAAAGGCAATGAAAAGCTGGGCATTTTATAGGGATCTTTTTCCAAAAACAAGAAGAATGTGGCCAAATACTGTGATATCATCTGTGGTTATAATTTCATTGTAGTTTATTTCTCTGCTTTGTCACTCACAAAATCTAACTAATTACATCCCATCTATGAGCCCCGCACAATACTAAAACATGTATAATGGATAGGAGATAGATTATGGAGAGTTAAGCAGCATGATAGCTGTTTTCTTCAAGTTTCAGCAATGACTCCAACTAGCGTGGTTTATGTTTTGGTGAACCACTGAGCTTTCCAAGTTTGCTGGACAAACCAATCAATTCATATGTAAATAAAATATATCGTATCCTATAAGAAAAGAGCAGCTGATAAAGAGTATCTAGTGCTGTGGGTCTTTATGATCAAGAGAGGGAAGAATTTCTTTGTGTCACTACAAAATGTTACTCTGTCCCTGAAAGGAAGGAGACAGAAGGCTAGCTCTATGCAAAAGCCTGACTGCATGTGACTGACCCAGCAGGAGAAGGGCTGGCTCTCTTTCTTGGGCTCCTTCTGTTGCAAGACACAGATCCTAAATAAGTGTCGGATGCCTCTGCCTGGTTTCTTGGGGGCATTCAGGCTGAGTGATACATTTTAAAACAAAAAGGGGAATGAGCAGATCAAAAGTGTAAACCACAAGCTGTTTCTCCTGAAATTCATTGCTGTGCTGAAAACAGAGCACAGCAAATACGTGTGCATTTTACTCCTTTTTACATTACACATTCATAATGACGCTTGTTCATGTTACAAGAAAAGATTTCATCCTTTTCCTTTTTCCTTTAGAACAGCAGTCCTTATTTAAAATTATCTTGTCCGTTCTGAAATGTGCTTTTTCAGGGTGAGTGAGCCTAGAACGGCTTCAGAAAAAATACAGTCCTTCCAAGTTGGACTGCATCTCATCAAAGTGTTTTTCCCCTTAGGATTTTATGGAATGTTACCTCACTTTATGACAGTTCACATCACAGCGTAAATGCTGAACATTTCTGTAAGTGAGGCAATGCACTGTGAAATGTCAGGCAAACGATAAAATCAATAATCTGCAAGTTACCAAAGAGAAATGAAACTCATGGATGTCAGGAGTTTTTGGGTCAAAGGCAGATGCTCCAGAATGATGATGGCCAAATGCTTTCGGACTGTTTTTGTTTAAGTTTCACATCCAGAGAGCACCAAAAAATGGCCCTTTTCCGAGCAACTAGGAGCATCTTTACATATGCTTCTTCCCTCTTTTATTCTTTTAGCTGAGATGGTGAGATTGGAAAAATACTTGTTTTCTTTTGTATCATCTTGCTATGCCCTGAACGTATATTCTGTAACAAAGTTAACCTGTATTCTTAACAAGTGCAGAAGGAAACCTTTGAACAATACCTACCTGAGATCAAATGGTGTATTTCCTTTGCACTCAGATCTGAGTACAAAATCAAAAAATGAGGATTGGGATTCTGGTTGAACTAAAAAAATGCGAAAAAAAGATTTTAGCCAAAAAAGAAAAACTTTCATAGAAATGTTCTCTGCAAGTCTGAAAATGAAAAATGTTGGGCTAAGCATTTTTTTGTATTTTTTTGCAGAAATTAAATATTTGAAACCAAATTTGATTTTCAAAGTATCGGAACAGAAAGAGCTTTAGCAGAACTGTTCAGTTTTGACTTTCAGTTTTTAACTGCAAAAACATAACATTTTTATGAAAGCCTCCATGCCCCTCACAATTTCCCCTGAACAATTATAGCTACTTTTCAGCCAGCTCTATTTAATTCCTCAGATGGCCATGTCCAGGAGAGAAATGCTATTGGAGCTTCCCATATTCACTGTAAAATATATGAGGGGAAATGTACTTAACACTGGGATTAAAGCAGTCACAGAACAAGTAAAATAAAAATTGACTGTTAATATTTATACTGAGCCTGTTTACATGCAGGCTTTTGAAAAATACCATCAGAGAACTTGTAGGATAGGTGCAGCAGGTCTTGAAATATCTGCAGATACACTGACAGACTAAACAAATGTACCGCTGGAAATAAAGTGCTTCAGCTGCAAAGGATGGATACGGACACTTTCATAAACCCACAATAAAAAATTCCCTGGCAAAGCCAGGCAAGTGAAAACATCCCGATACAGTGATGTACGGTGAAGGCTAAAAGGTCAATGACTGCAGCTAAAAGTTATCAAGATAATTATTGCTAATGCCTTGACTGGGGAAAATAAGCACCATCATGGAAGCTTTACAGCTTTGTATCATTTGCAGCCTTGAAAGAGCTCCTCTGGCATTATTTTATTAATATAAAAGGCTTCAGGCTTTATAAGTATCACACCTGCGGTACCGCCGCTCCTCAGGGCCATCATTCAGTGCGCTGGCAAATGCGACCCTACAGACATCAAAAGTTTCCACTTTCCCTCAGCCCCTTTCAGCGGCGGGTCCCTCCCCTCTCCCCGGGCGGCTGGCTGCGGTCTGGGGAACCTCTCACTTTTTGTCCTCTCCCGACCCTTCTGGACCACATTCTACGTTTTTATTCAGGCCATCTGCTCGCCGGGGAAGGGACAACGGCGGCCGCCGGCACCGCAGCCCCTCCTGGCAGTTAGCTGCTTGGCGATGTTACCTTTTCAGCCGGCCACGGCCGCGGCCCGCGCGGGCTGGCGCTGGCGAGGCCGGTTTTTATTTCCGCTTAAATATAGCTGGCGAGGGGTAGGTTTGTGGCGGCGGCCTCCCCCTGCTCCCCCAGAGTGGTACGACCGCCTTGTTCCTGACAGAAGTCTTTCTAAAGACCTGCTCAAGCCTCACTAAGCAGCTGTGAGTTAGGTCATTTTCCCAGGAGTTTTACATGTGGAAAACCGGGCATTAGGAAGGCCTCAAAAAAGGACACCATCTGGCCCCAGTGAAAAAAAGGATCATGACACTTTCTGTGGTACCAACAGGCCCTGATGAACCATAAAGGAATTCAGGCCTCGACTGTGATCCGATGGTGACTGGCCCAACAATCCCCCCGTGACAGCCTCCCCCATTCAGCCCCGCAGTTATCTCATAGCACAATGGACTTTTGTGCCACGCTGTTTACTGGGGGCGTCGTCAAATCCAGTCGGATTTCTGGGCTCAGCTTCAGCGCCCCTGCTCTTTGCTGCAACATGTAACACGCATCGGGAGAGATAAGGACACAAAGAAGGCGGCTTTTTTTTTTTTTCCAGCGTGCAAACCCCTTGCATTTCTTTCACTGTATGGAGGAATAAAGAGTAAGGCTCTGTAGTGGATGCAAGAAAGATCTTTGCTGGGAATCAAGAAATCCCCCCCCCCCCCGTTAAGTCAGACATCGTGGATTAAGTGGAATTTGCACTACTGTTTTCTAGAAGTGAAATTTAATTAATGCGGATCAGGATTTACAGCTTACACACAGTTTTTTATGAGAAAAAAAAGGATTTGTTTATTTTTTTTTAAGCCAACACATCACTTTCCTCATTTTGTTTTTGGAATAATATCTGTCTAGGTAAAAAAGTATTAAAAGTATTTTATTATTAGCAATATTGGACTTATCTCACTTTTTATTTTATGGCCTGATTTCAATGTATGTTTGTTATTTAATACAGGAAATATCTTAATTAGTTTGTACACTGGGGCGCAAGCTGTGTATGTCCACAAGCAGAAGTAGTCCCCCCTGCCTCCCCCCACTAAGGATGCTCCCTTCTCCCTGCTATTCTCACCCCCCTGCCCCACTCCCACTGCAAGAGAGAGCCTGGGAAAATAAACAGACCTTGTAGCCTGCCCTCAAGGTCACTGCATTGACCTTGAAAGGGTAGGGGGTACCAAAATCCAGAGGCAAGGAGCCTACATGGAAAGCGACCTGCTGCCTGCCCCCCGACTCCCCAGTTTAACTCGGGGCTTGGTGGTGCTTCCACTCACCAGGCTCCTGTGGCACCACTGGTGGCGAGGACACCTCTGCTGCCCGGACCCTGAACCAGACATGGCTCCTGAGGTCAAACCCAGCAACTTTGACATCATCAGAAAAACTAACTGGAGGCTGACACAGCTCAGGCAGCATGGACATAAGGACCGATGTGGCACATGGGTCGCTGTTAGGGCTAAAACGGATTAAATTTGGCTCAAGGTTTTGGGCATGCTGTGACTCCCTCAGAAAGATCTAGTGCCCACTTCACAGGCACATGATTGGGTTATGATTGACTTTCATTTGAAATGGTGACAGATGGATACCAGCTGTGAATCTGTCTGTTTGGCCTTCCAGTTTCATGTTCATGTACCCTCCAAGAGGGCATTTCTTGTGCCCAGCTTGCTGCCCTCACCATTTGTGTTGCAGCCCCTGCAGAGCCCGGGTCCCCTGGGTGTGGAGGTGAGCACGCACACACAGCCAGAGCGCGTCTGCCTCACATCGGCTGCGTGTGACGAGTCACAGAGGTGTCCCAGGGAACTGAAATGCCATTTATCCTCCTTTTGGGAAGGAGAGAGGAGGACTGATGTGTCCGGGGGCTCTCAGCAAGTTAGTTGCAGAGACGGGTAATAAACCGCATCTCCTGGAGTATCAGCCCGATGCTTTAAAGTATTTATGCAAGTTTCTGTTAAAACAGATCTCTCAACTCTTACCGGCTTGCTTGAGTGCCTAATTGAGCTTTGTACACACAAACAGAGGTAGGGTGGGTTGGGGAAACATTTCATTGCAGTGTTTCATACATTGCCTTAATTGGTGACCCCAGACATTAAATATTGGGCAGCTTATTACTTGTGGTTTCATTACACTCAGCTTATTACACAAGCCTCCCCAACACAAAAGAAGGACCTCTTCAAAAGGCCCCACATTATCCAACACATACCCGGTAGCACATCTGCTGGCAATCGACAGTTTTTAACGAGATCACCCATTCTCTTGTTTTCAGCATTCTTTTACTAACCCAGGAAATGTTTTACTCTCCATTTCAAGAAGAAAAAGCAGAAAGAAGAAAACTAACCGCATCCCAGCAAAACATTGTAAAACTTCCACAGAAAGAGGACTCTGCTTACTGCTGGACCAACATGTTTGACAAGATGATGTATTAAAGACCAAATACTGAAGTGATTTTAAGAAAAGGCTAGTTCTTAAAGGAATAGCTTTATTATTTTATTTTTGAGACAACTATGCCATTTCCTATTGGTCACTATCTGTACATACAGCTATCGATGACTCCCAGTAAGTAAGAGATTTACAGTTTACACCTGCCAGCTTCTGTGTGTACTACATTGAGAGATGTCAGAAAGGAAGAGCTTGACTGTGACAGAAGGAATTGTGTGTGCGTGTACGTTCTGAAAGGTCTGAAGATGAGGTCCACATCAGCTCGTATCCACTTACTGAAGTGTTTTTGCAATTATGCACACTGTTGTTTAGCATATTGTAAGTTACAGCCTTTCAGAGGTTGCCTCTAACTGCTCAAATGAGAAAACCACGAATGACACTGAGCCAAGAAGGAGGGAGAGCAGCCCCTGACATGGGCGTGCTCATGACTATCAGCTGAGCGGAGCGTATGGTGAACCCCCCAGCCGAGCCCTGCCCTCCTCCCAAAGGGCAGCCAGCCAGTGCCCGTGCATGGGAAAAGGCTTTGCTGGCTACAAAGAGCCCTGGCTAAAACAAGAAGGAGCAGGAGGAGGAGAGTGGGACACCTTGGTTTGTGCTGTGCTCTGCCACCACAAAAGATATTTATCTATTCTATTGGCAACTGCTTCAAACAGGAGGAAAACCATGATGAGGACTTTATCATGCAAATAGTTAAATGTTCTGTAATCTGGGGTACATGCTCACTTTTTATTCAGAAAGCCCTGCTCGCTGTAATGAAAAATGTCAGGCTCTTTTAATAAAAGAACAATTTGAAAACTTGATATATCACAAAACCATTAATTTTAGCTATTATCTGTTTGACACTTTTCATAGCAATGATTTCACTCTGTAACATGCTTCCTGAGGATTAAAATGATTTTAAAGGATTAAAATGTTAATTAAAAATATAATAGAAGTATCAATCGCTGAGAAGACCAACATAAGTATTTGTCTCTTTAACTGTATAATCATGCTGCCGTGGTTTCCTCCTGGCTCTTTACAGTTTGGAGCTCCAGTTCATGAGGAGGTAAATGACAGATCCAGGAGCAATTCTGTTCTTTAACTATTTGACAATGCATCTGTTTACACTTCACAAAGGCAGCCTTATGTCCTTGAAATTTCTAAAGGTCATTGTTAATGGGATCAATTTTTTTTTTTTTTTTTTTTTTTTTTTTTTTTTTTTTTTGTGCCAACTGTGTCTTTCTTAGCTTGTAAGAGCACTATTCCCGGAGAGGGGCTGGAGGGGGTGGGAGCAGGCAGGTCCAGCAAATTCCATGTGACCAGTTCAGCTGCAATAATCTCTTTTCTCCTTCTGGTCCAAGCTACACATGAGAGCACTCTAGTGTCTTTCATCATTATTTGTCACCCTTTTGTGTCGAGCAACTTATATCCACAGCCATTCCAGCAATTAAAATAAAAAAGGACCAAACATTATTCACAGTGAATAGCTCTGAGACCAGTGACATCAAGTACCAACCAACCCATTGAGGACTGGGTACCTGATATCCCTGGAGTATTTTACGGAGGGAAAAGAAAATGCAAACCAAAATCAAATCCAGCAAACACACAGTTATATGGAGAGTTCAGAGCCTGATTAAAAGATAGGCTCTCTACAGTGATTTGTCTTACAACATGTTCTTAGTAACGAGAGGAGAGGGGAGCAGGGAAGAGGGGTGAGAGGACAAGCTCTCAGTTACTGTACAGCTAACTTTAAAAGACCAACACCTTCAAGGTTTATTTGTGCGTTCAGGCACCTAAATGGACCACAATGCTGCATCACCTGCACCCGCCTTCGCAAATGCTGTAATTTAAGAAACCTTCGTCATCAGTACTCTGACAAAGTTAAGCTTTTCTGTGGCACATGTCAAGCGACTTGAGTGTGCTTGAGTTACAAAGAGACCCCCCTCATTTTTTCCTCTCTATGCAATTGCCTTCCCTGTGCACCTACAGTGAGCTGGGGGATTTGTATGCCCGGGGAGATACAGCTCCTTCCCCACCTGACCAGGTAAACAACTATTAATCTTCTAGAAGTTGATTATTCTCTATCCAATATGTTCATTTTCCTTTCAGAAAGGCACAACCCTCCCTGAACAAACCCTTGGCTTCAATTTCTCCTAAAAGACTAAGAAAAAGTATATTCTTGAATTTTCCAAGGGTCTTCAGACTGAAAGGACATTGAAACAACAACAACAAAAAAAACCCAACCCAACAGATATGTTGTATCTCTTAGTGCCTGGATTAATACACTAAGGCACTAAGGTATGCACAATGGCAAAAAGAGAAATGAGTCTTTTGGCAACAAGAGGAGGCAAGAGATTCCTTCATTTATGGAAGTGGTCTGATTGCCTAACCTCAGAGTTGTGTGGGGCTATCTGGAGATATTCACTAGCAATTTCTGCAATGAACAGATAAATACTCTATGGTGTTCAAAAGTCTACTGCATCCTTTTATAATTGTTCAATTAGTTAATTAGTGGCACTGTTAAAGAAACGTCCTTTATTTCTAATCAGCATTTGTGAAGATTAAGTTTTCAGCTTCTGATTGTTACGCCTCAGCTGCATTAGAGAGCCATCTGCTACCAGCAAAGTTTCTTTCTTTTCAACAGGTAGAGCTTTATAAGGCATCATAAATTTGCCCTTACTCTTCTTTGAAGAAACTGAACACACTGAATTATCTTACTTCTTACCACAGAGTGGAATCTTCCATAATTCTGAATGAATCGTAATAGTTTTCTGGATTCTTTTCACATTTTTCCTACATCTTTTTTGAAGTGGCTGAAAGAATGGGGACAATATTCCTGTAATGTTCTCAGTGGTGCTGTTTAGATGCAATTCACTTCCCTGTTTGAATTTCCTCTGCTTTTAAATTTACTGTTCCTCACAGCCAAAGCACTGGTCTGGGAGATTGGCAATGGTATGTAATATGGGCATTAAGTGGGTTTTTAGGGTCAGCGCAGTCTGGGCCAAGGGATTTGCATCTTGTGAGTCTAAAATTCTTTTTTTTTTTGTTCTAAGATGCATTACATCATGTTTGGAAATAACAATAACATCTGAGCTTCAAAGGAGATTAGTTTATCAAGCTACCTAGATTGGTCTCTTCACCTGACCTGCCTCTATCATTAATTTAGGACTTCACCAACTTTGAATCACTAGTAAACTTTGCTGCAAATTATTTATATTTTCTTCCAGAGCACGCTTAAAGGTATTGAATGACAATGAACAGAATACAGATCCTGGCAACACTATGCGAGAAACTCTCTTACCGAGGCTGTCCCATCCATTGCTTTGTATTATGCACTAGAAAGCTGCTCTCCAGGGTCTGAGCACTAGCCTCTAGAAACTGGGGAGCAGGCAAATGGATGGTGACTCTGTTCAAAATATTCTCCTGACATTTGGCTACTTTAGTGACCCCTCCATGTTGCATGGATTCGGTGCAGGGCTGCTTTTTAGGTGCTGATGTTTGCTGGTGGCAGAGGCGCTGCCCCTGGCCATGAGCTGGGGGAGCTCAGAGCTCTCAGCCTCTGGTGGGAGATTCCTCTCCCCCATGGACAGTCCCCTGCTGAGGCGAGGGAGGAAAATGCAAACATGAGACTGGGAGAGTTCCCAACTATTCTTCCACTGGACAGATTTTGTGTCTCTGGAAAGACTCGACTCAGAGTGTATCTCCTGGGGCTCAGTCCATACAACCTGTATCTGGTGAGGTCTGGGTGTGAAAACTGTGCCTCATATTGCCTCAGGGGGTCTCTGCCCTTCGGTTTGAGCTCACAGATGCAGAGGGAAGCTTAATTTAAAGCATTTTTTAAAGGGCAGAAGAGGAGAAAAAATACTGACATTGCCAAGGATATTTTTCTGTTTACAAATGACATGAATAAAATAGTGATATATTAAATGCACTGCTCTGTTTGGACCAGATGCTTTCAATTTGTGAAAAATGACCATGCTTCTCTCCCTAGGAAAACCAATCTTTTGCTTTAATGCGATTTATGAAAGAAATCACCATTTGTACATTACTTTTAAAACTTGAGGCACTGAAGAGCGATGCTGTTAGAAGTTTCCTCAACTTTGGTGAATGCTGAACTGTTTGTAGAGATGTCAGCCAGAAGATTGGTGGCTGGACCTAGCAGGTTGCATTCAGAAAAGCTCTGTGTCTGTTTTCAATTTGAAAGGAACTGGCTAAAGTGTTGCAAACACTTGAAGCTATGCATTCTGCATTACAATGAAAGTGGTGTCATTATACACATTACACTCAACAACAGCTTCCTTTTTAATACAAGAAGGACATCATAATCAAAATCTGCTGAGTATAAAGCACAGGAAGAGAAAAAAAAACCCAGACAACCCTGGACGTAGCAAACCTTGTCGCCAGTGCTGTGGACATGGCTTTTTCCCAGTGATGCAGCCATAACATGTCCATAACAAAAATATTTGGATTTAAAATAATGCATTAGTGATACCTGTCAAAAAGAAGATTCAGGAAAGGTTGTAGCATAAACCCTGTCTCTCTTCTGTTCTCTTTTCTTCTCTTTGCTGTACTTTTTAATAAAACAGTGTACAGAGCATATATAATGACAAAACACAAGCAATACATGCAGTACCGCATCACCACTGTACAGATACAAATAGGAGGCACCAGTTATCTTGAAACAACTCTATCTGAATCTCCCTGGCTATTAATGTGCAGAACTAGAGGCCAAAGTTGTACTGATGCAGAAGGGTATGGACCCTTCTTGTTCATTCCCCAGAAGATGAGAATTCCAGAGCTGGAACTAGCAAACACATTGGGCACACCAGCTGCCTGGACCCTCATGACACGTGACCCAATTTTGTTCTCTGTGTTTGGGAAATCTCCTTCCTTTGAAATCCCATGTCTCCCCCAGCACCTCTTCCTCTGATGAGATATTTAATCAGAAGTACCTATTTCAGTTCTTTCTCCTCTGTAGACAAATGCCTAAATGAGCAGGGGTTGGTATTCCTGGGATTTACTTGGGATTCAGTTCCATTTTTATTATTTTCAGGAGGAATAAAAAGGCACAAAGAAAAAGCTTTCCTTGAATGGCAGAGTTGCACTAACTGTATTGGCACAGGGTAAAGCACCTGAGACCTCATTTCGTGGTGTCAGACTCTGAAAGCCATCACTGATGGTCTCCTGGCCATCATTGACAGAGCAATGTCTGAATCAAGACTGTGACCGAGACTCTTGCCTCTGGACAAGGTGAACAATAAATATTTTCCCAGCCGAGTTTTAATCAACCCTTTACTGAAGTGTCATCAGCTGATTTTCCCTGTAACAAACAGAACCTTAACCCCAGAAGTCCTTGGGGGTGCTCAGAATAAAATGCCTGTTTTCATTGTGCAAAAATGACAACATCAGGTGGGACAGAGGGCACACTGACAAAACATGTTTATTTTGTTTAATTCTTGGAAGTAGTTTGCTTTTTCTTACAAAGAGATCTGTCACTGTTTTGCTTTCTAGAACACTAATATTTAAAAGCATCTCCCTATAAACATCATAATAAATCGCAGAAGGGAAAAGAAAATACTGTGGAGCAGATAAGCCTTCTCCATGTTTCATGCTTGTAAGGACCACCTTTCACTTGGCTTTTCACCATGTACTATGATGGGAGCAGAGATAGGAGAGGTTGTTTACCTGATAAAGTTACAGCTTTTCTTAAATGCTAGATTTTGCCACTAGGTATTTTCTTTTACTGGCTGTGCAATGAACTTGCGGTTAAATTTGCTCTGACTTTAACCATACAGCAGAGGCAAAGACTGAACACTTCTAGAGATCCTGCTTTATGTTCACAAAACTATTGTGGAGCATCTGAAAAGCCTTAGATACAAATTATTTGATGGAATACAAATGTGTGATTTTTTAAAATGCCACTTCCGAAAAGACAGAATACCACATAGTAGTAACATTTAAGTATATTTTGGAGAACACAGTTCAAAATTAATTGAACTCATAAGTTGAAATCATACCTGGTCATTCTGGATCTGCATGTGATAACATGTATTTATATTATGTTCTTTTAATATCCTCAGTCAATCAAACTCTAGAGTATTCATGTTGTTGATTAGTTCAGTGTTTGATTCAACTTTTTTTTGTGGACCCTTCCCCAAACCCTCATCTTAATATATTTCTGTGGCTGATGTATAGATTAAAAAAAAAAACACCACAAAACTTTGACAGTACTGGGGATTACACAGAAGACTAACGAGGAAGAAAAGAACTCTGAAGTTAGGTGGAAATCAAAGTGATGCGCACTATTTTAACATGGATTCAAGGGCTCTCATTTTCACACTATCCTTACCACGTGCTGGCTATTTTCCTAAAAACTGGATAAAAGACATATATTTCAGATGTGAAAAACTTGAATGAGAGGAGAAACTTTCTTAATGATGGGTTTAACTATTTCTCTGAATGCTACAGTTATGGACCATGTTTCCTTACAGGTCTTTAGTAAAGGGTCCATGAGCCAGCATGGAAAGGGCATCACTGCACTGAAATGAGGGAAGGCAGCAGGCAGGGGGAAAGATGGGACTCACAAAGGAAACTCTGGCAGGTTGAACAGAGCTCTAGGATCAAGAAGAACAGCACATGTAAACGTATCATTCATTGACTTCATCTTACTGGAAACACCACCACACTCTCAGGGCAGGTTTAGTTCAGCCTGATTGGGATTGCAGTTAATAGATTTGGCAAATAACATACAAAAGGGAAATGGCAGAAATCTCAGCTGCTTGCGTGCACCTGGCTTTCATCCCAGCAAAGGGACATGGCGATATTTGGAAAACACATAGAGTGGGATTTGAAGGGATGTACTCTTAAATCCCTGTGACTGCAACAGCCTGTGGGAACGGAGTGCTCTTTGGTGCCAGCTGTTTTGGGAGAGAGGAGTGGAAGGTGAGGCATGAGGGATTTATCACTGACTTGCAATGGGAAGCAAGGGAGCCTGTTGTGTTTGAAAGACTCAGACATGGTACTTGGGAATTTCCTGCCATCGAGAAGACACAACATTGGCAACTGACTAAAATGTTTTGCCTTTATTTACAATAGGACTATTGTCAACAGCCAGTGCTCATGTTCATGGGTAGTCCTTGGAGCAAAGGCAGCCATGACAAAGAGGTATAAAACATTTTAGGTGCAGATCCTCATCTAACATATCTCAGTGTTGATCTACTGCGTGGTGGTATGGCTCAGCTGTTACAGCGAAGATCCCCAGAGAGTGTATAATGAGGTGACTTTGAGGTGTCTTACTTGGTCGTTCTCTGATGACCTGGAAAATACCTGCGTGGGTAAAAGGAGCACAGAGACTTTCAGTCATAGAGACCTGGCCGTCATGCAGTTGACCTTCTTGTCTGTTCAGTACAGATTTCCAGAATACATTTTCTGCTCCTTTAATTGGTGCAGCAGGCAACAGCACTAGCAATAGGACTTCCTTGCTCCCTTGGGTGGGTGGAGAAAACTTCCACTGGCTCTACTTCAAGATGCTACTGAGGTCAAGAAGTTGGGAGGATCCAAAGAAAGGATTTATTGTTCAAGCAAACACCCTGGTATTAGTATAAATTAACTATACTGATAGTAACTTTTATTTTCTGTGGCAGGGCAGGAAAAAATCACTCATTTTCTAGGTTTCAGAAGACAGTTTGCATCTGAGAAGGATATTTAGTCATTATCCAGGATACAAGAATTTTGTATTTCTGTTTGTTTCCTTAAGTCCCAAACTGAACTAGTTGAACCATTTGCCTAATTCAATTTCACGTCTCATGTTTGTGGCTGGCCTTGAGCAGGGCCTCGCAGTGGCTGTGGGGAGACATCTGTCTCCTGAGTGGAGCTCAACCACAAGCCCCCATGAGCACTGGGTGCTGCTGCCATTGTCCAGCTAATAACGAGAAATGGAAGTGTAGAGAGATGGACCAATCTTCCAGTATAGCTGATAAAAAGGGGAGAAATTTGGGCTGGTGTAATGCCTTCATGAATGTCAGGCTTTGGAGGGATGCAGAGAGCAAACCTTCCCAGCAGTGAAGTGACGTGGCCCCAAACTCTACCACAGAGCGTTGTGTAAATTACACAACCTAGTCACACACGTGCACAAATCCACTGTGCCTGCAATGTGTTATTTGATGTTTCATAGAAGAGCTGATCCCTCCTCTTGGGGATCAAGGATAATACCAAAGGGGTACAGTGCTTTTTCTTTTGGCCTGGTGGGTAACAGGAGCTCGTATACTAAATAAGTTATCTGCTAGAAAATGTAGGTGTGCTGCTCCTTCGGAGTGTCTGTGGGATGTTATTTCAGAAGTGGTGGGAGCTGATGGCTAGCGGCACTGCACAGGGCTTCTGGGGACAGGCAGAATCCTTTGCAGTGTACTTCAAAGGGGGTTCTCAGTTAAGGGAAAAAAAGGATAGATTTTGAAGTTTCTTTCTGCCAGAAGGCTTTACTGCGAGCCCCTGAAGTTCTTTTATAATCAGGGATGAGATAGGTACTTTTTCTTTCTTTTCTGCTTAATTTGGGCCAATGTATTTTGAACCTTGTGTAAATTCTTATGTGAGGAGAAGGTTGAATATACTGTTTATTTCTTTGCTTTCTGTGTTGATCTGGCTTCTTTTTTATTTATTTATTTTTAATTAGTGACTGAGCCTTGAAGGATATTTACAAGGAGACCTTAACCACTGGTTTGGCATTCATTCAGCATTCATTCATGAAGCCAGTGAAATGATTTTTTGGCATTAAACATTGTATGAACATAATGCTTTGTTGTATCAGACTGAATTAGTCACCACCTTCCAGGACTGAGCCTCAATCTTTCAATACTTTCACTCTTCCTGAGAGCACATCAGATGTAATGCTTGATCTGGGAATGATTTTGCACTGATTTTCATCTCTTTCTCCCCTTCTCATCTTGGTTTCTGTCTAAGATCTCCTGAATGAAAAACAACTCTACCAAGTGAGAGACCTTCAGTTCTTGTGTTTTGAAAACAATGTTTGTACAGGATCAGGACTGGAATTGGATGCTTCTCTTACACCTGCATCCAGTAATACAGTACTCTCCCAGGGCACAATTAAAATGCCCGTTGCACATACAGCTGTAGCAGGAATATTCTCTGAGACCACAGGGACTGGACAGGACATGTGCAGAGACCCAGGCCCCTTGGTTCTGTGACCTTAGCAAGAATCTGTGAGGAGGTGATTAATTTTCCTGCTAACCACCTTGAATTGAGTGGTTTGTTAATGACATGCAGGAGGGCAGTGGTATCTCTTTTGATGCCTCCTGGTAATGTCTTCCCAATGACATTGTGCTGTGTGCCTCAACTGTCTTGTATTCACACTTGGAGAGGCTTGTGACAAGGAAGTCTGAAAAATTTCTTCCAGTTCTAGTCCAGAATGGGACACAATGGGACAGGAAGTAGACAATGTATTGCAAACCAACAGGTGCAACACTGGGTACAAATTAATCCAACAGATCATTTCAGAGTGAAAGTCCTTTTTGATTAGAACCTGCTGAGATATGTTTTGGATTTTTTAAAAATCATTTTGTCAAGCCACATCTGTTCTGGAGCTGGGAACATCCCAGCTTGTGCTCACAAAGCTCAGACTAAATGTTGCTTTCTCAGGAGTTCTTACAACCCTTTTTCACATTGGCATACTATTTATTAACCACTTGTACTAATCATGGTGAGGTCTGCAGGTTCATGCAATGAATCACAGCTTGATAGAGTAGGAAAAGTTTTCTCCAGATGCATGCAGAGAGCTTCCGTGACCTGAAAATGCACACTGGGTAATATTCAGCCCTCACTTTTCATGGTTGGAATGGTTTTTGTGTGAAAAATAACTGACTGTAAATGGTGACGCTAGATGGTACTTTAAATAGCATCTTACCTATTTGTACTCTGTGATTCTATTTTGGACATATTATAAAAACAGAAGACTTTGAACTTTTTTCCTTTCAGGGATAGGACTAAACATTTTCTCACAGTATATGTGGAAAGTAAAGTAAGTGTCACGTCTGCTGACTGTTATTTTGCAGTTCATAGCAGTAAAATATAATCAGATTCTAAAGAGGAGCAATGGTTCCACGTGAATTACTGGTGGTGCAGTTTGTGTTACGCTATGATTTTATGTAGCTACAGTAACTACTATCTGATCCATTTTTAATTTTTAATTTATTTCACAGTCAACAAGGTTTAATCTTGCAAGAAGATTAAAAAAATACATTTTTTTAAGGCCACCAAAGGACCAACAGCCTTCCATTTAATCCATCCATAAGCTGAATGCCTTGAAAAGGCGGGTGACTTGTTTGGCGCTGACCCTAGCAGAGTATGATATTAATAGGTTATTGACTTGGTAGGTCTTAAACAGCCAGAGGGAACATCACTTGCAGTAGCTGCAATGCACTGGAGGTTTGTTTCATTGATTGGGCTGTTTAACCCATCATCTCCAGGCATTTAAACAATGATATACGCTTGACAAACCTAATATTTCATTCTCTACCTGGGGACCATGAAACAGAAATTAAAGGAAAGAAAAAGACAACTGGACAGATGCATAGCAGAAAATGATGATAAATGAGAGGGAAAAACCCAGACAGATAATGGCCCAAATTTTGGACTGTACCATAACTGAGAAATATATAAAAAATAACAGAATTTTCAATAAGAAACGTGGGGAAATGACAGCAAATGCATCTGAGCCCTGAAAAACTCAGAGTTAACATGAATTCTGAAACGTTTGTAAGTTAGGAGTTCTTTTGTTCTATGCTGTCAGGGAATTTGATGGGGTAAAAAGTGTGTTGGAAGACATGGCCCTTTCTGTTTACAAAAAGTAATGGCAAAGAGCAACAACGTGCTGAATACATACAGCATGGACTGAAGGAAAAGAATTTAATTTTCAAGACCGATGCTCACTTAGCAGTAAAGATAAACATAGCAACAGCAATAACAATAATGATGGGCATCTGGGTATGATTAGATGGAGTATTATGCTGAAGGTCCACCTAAGCTATCTTTTTAAAATACTGGTCATATCATGGGCTGTTGCATGTGTCGGCAGCTGAAGAAGGGCAAAAAATTGGAAAACCAATTTTATTTTGCCACCTTTGTATCATAGCTCCATTAGAAGATCCTTGATATTTTTGACAAAAATTGTAGGCAATAGAATTCTAGGAAAAGAATAAGGTGGGTGGATTCTGTTCTAATAAAATAAAAAAACCTCTTTGAGTCAGAACCACACTTTTACCATGCACTAATAAAAAGAACAAAAATAGCAGATAAATTGGTCCTGATAGTAAAGCTGGGATTCATTCAGTTATTTCCACATTATGCATTCAGTGTATAGCAGCAGTGGGATTCACTTCACTTCTTTCTAGACCCCAGAAAGTCACGCTGAATTGGGCACTGGGGTGATGGCGTGGGAGGGGGGCACGTCATTTAGCCACAGAGCTTTAAAGATTAAGCATTCACTTAGACCTAGGCATCAACAGAGAGAGTGTGTGACTTGGTGAGGTTCATTGACACCTCAGACAGCAATCTTAGCAAGGCACAAACCACCACCTGGAGCGTTTGCCCTCTTCCCATTGACCACTGAGACAGTCTAATCTTTAGACAACTAAAATCAGTCTGGTCAAACATGGCTATTTTGGGATCTCTTACTCCCTTTGACTTTCCTTAAGTGACCAAGTCACTATATGAGCAGAAATGTTTAGGCCTCGCTTCCACAAATGAATGTGCCATAGCCATATTGAGTCCTAAAAAATCCAAGGATATTCCCATACTGGAAGAGATCTAGTGAGAGTCACTGGCACTCAGTCAGTGCAGAGTAAAGGCTCCATGGTCTTCAGAGATAGCTCTGATTAAAGTAACTGAGATGGAAAATGAAACAACAGTGTGAGACTTACACAGCCACATGCACACCATGGAAAGCAAAGAGAAAACAGCTGAAGATGTTTTTGAATAACCTAGAACAACCCATGGGAAGAAATAGTTCAAAAATTATGAGAGCATTGTTACAACTGTTATTATTTTTAATTAGCCATTTCCAACTGGTTTGAACAGAAAATAAAACCACTTTGAATGGAATATGCATTACCTAAATGTAGCCATCTAAGAGTTGGTACCTGGTCTAGTGTAGTTATCTAAGCTCTCTTTCTAATCAATGAAGATGGAAAGGCACTTTGAGAAGACGGCTTCTCTCACTGATACTAGACACCCACATAAGAACAGGGTGAATGATTGCCTGAAGAGACCTGTTTTTTCCTTTTTCACTGTAAGAAACTAACTGGCCAGTAGTAGAAGACCAGCTTTTAGATGTTTACAGTTGTGATAGAGAAAATCCATACTTTGTGGACATTTTCCACATGACTTCATAGCCTCTGATCTTCTCTTTTTAGGTTTTAAATAACTTAGAAAAATATGGAAAAAGAAGTAAATTAAATTCAACAAATAAGAGTAATAGTTTTGATATGTAGGATTTTGCACAGTGGATCAACTGGATGAGTTGATGTAGGGATCTTTTACACCTTTAATGTCAATGACTCTACAGCAAATTGCAGCTGTGAGGGATAACTCATCTCCAATACATATTTTATTAATTTATTTATTAGCACACTTGTCACATTCTATATAACTGAAAATATTGTATAGCTTTTCATTTGTTTTCCTAGAAAAGAGAAAATTAAATCCCTAGATTTTACTAGCTAAAGTATTTTAAATTCTTTAAAAATTTTTGTTTTGATTTTAGAATACACAACCACAAGAAATACAGGACTATGGCTAACATGGAGCAAAAATCTGTATCCAAAAATGTGGTTTTCACTAGAAACACTGGAGGTGTTAGTGTTTTGTTTGCAAGCAAAAGTGTCTGAAATGCCAAGCTGCACCAATGAAGTGTGGTACCACAGGGCTTATTAGGTAACAGTTTGTGTTTCCCATATATGAAATCCTGACTGTGATTTTTACTTTATTCAATAGACTTTTTCCACTGGCTTCAGGTGGGTCAATATTCTACCTCCAAAGGATGCAGAAGCTTACATGGAAGAAAGTATTTCTGAAGAACATGCTAAGAATTAAATACACGTATGTGAATTTGTAAGGAAGAATTTTCTTCATTCATTCTTCATAGGTCCATGCAGTTGAGGCTTATTATCTCATCTACCCTCCTTCAGTGATATAGGCACCACTGTGAAAGCAGCTAGACTGACTATGGGTGATGTGCAGCTGTATTTCCTCAAAAACATGTGTCCTGCTCCTGAAACACCACTGCTCAACATAACAGGGATCTCTGCACAGGATGTCCTGCTTAAGTCGCAGGTATATAGTCCTGATCTGCTCCACCGCTCTACAGCAGAGAGTTGTTACCAGAGAGGGTATATAGATATACAGTATTTATTTACAAGCTGAAAGCAGAAGTTAAGTATACATTGAGAGGGAATTGTTAAAATGAATGAATGAATGATTTTAGTAATATCACATACGAAGGGTGAAAGGGGAAGGAAGGCCCTCTTTCTAAAAATATTTACTAACAGAGTCCTGAGCAGATGCTGTGAAAGCAGCATAAACGCTTCTGAATGTTTTTCAAGAGAACAAAAGTCACTCTTTAATATTACTGATTAAGGTTCCTTTACTAGTAGCAGTTGATATTTATGTATATACTTCCCTCCTCAGTAACCGGATGGCTGGTTAGGGCATTGTGCAAATCTCTTGCTATTCTGAGTGACTGCATTAGCTTTTCTGTTGCTCAGTACAGCAAAGGTACAGCCTCAAAATATTGCAATGATCGGCTAATGCATAATCTTTACCTACTGCATGCAGATGTGTGAGACCTGAGAATCCACACAGAGATTAATAATTTTTAAAAATCTCATGCCATAGCAGAAAGGAAGATGATCAGAATCACCAGTAAAACTGCACTAAGTAATGAAATGTGTAGGCCAACAAACTGGAGACAAAATATAACTCACAACTCTTTTTATTATGCATTATGCAGATATTCTCTTACATGCACCTATTTCCACAGAGAAGGAGCTCTTGACAAGAGCTCCAGACTGGCATCCAGTCTCTTTCTGGTAAATGACACAGTCTGTTTATTTTTCTCTAGCTCCCGTTATTATTTGAGCACCAGGTTCATCAGGGTGCTTGATGTGTAAATCTGCTATGTGAAGTACACCATACCACCCTCATAAGTGACCGTTCTAGCTGGTGTTCTGCATAAGGCTACTAGAAGCTGTTTTCTGCTATGTTAAACCTAACATGGGACTAGATGGCACAAACATAGGTGACTGTGGGTGGCATATTTCCCACAAGCCTCACTGATATCAGCTGGAGCTATGTATAGTCATATGTGTAACTTTGAATAAATTTATGCATGAACTGTCCAATAGCACTCTATGTGGAATAAATCCTCTATTTTACTCAGGAAATGTTTAAATTAAGAAAGATGTGTTGGAGATGTAGTGTATCTCTATGACTGAAAGCAAATATATCCCACATGGCATCCATTTAAAATACAAAAAGCATGTTTTGCAAGATCAAGCTTCTACAATTATGTATCTATATGTAACTCCATGCACACATAGTCTTAGTTATGCGTACTACCAAACTACTAATGCTCCTGAGCTTTCTGCATCTGGAGAAATATTTTCCTTTTCGCTTCATATTTCTGGTTTTATGTTATTTTACCCTCCATCATCAGTGTAATGTTAAAAGTCCAAACACTTAGGCTCTGTTAAGAGTCACTCAAGAGAAACAGACTTCTTCAGAGAGTGATAGGAGAGCAGAGGGAGAGACATGGGACACTCCTGTCCCATCTGCCCAAGTTGATGGAGGAGACACCTACTGTAATGTCTCCTGGAAGGAGAGCTCTTTACCTCACTGCCTCTGGGGTGAGGAGGGCTGGAAGGGTGAAACCATTTTGCTGTTTTGCTCAAGGCTTGAATTGCCTCCTAACCTCCCTTTGACTTTCTTAAGAAAGAAAATGTAGAGCAGCAGTAAAAGGAGCAAAATGTAGAGCATCAGTCTCTGGCAGCTCCAGAGACTGAAGTGAGAACCAGATATGTGAATGGAAAATGTGCCTTGAGCCACCCAAATCCTTTAACTTTGATGGAGTAAAGGGGATAGTTCACCCCAGAGGGTAGAAAGCTCTCTGCTTCCCCTTGGCTTCTTTGCTGAGTCTCCAGTGTGATGGACATCTCTCAGGTGGAGGGAGTCCTGTTCAGCAAAGAATGGAATGATGCTACTCATTTGTTCCTACTACATTGACAAATGGCTATTTAGAGGAAACCTTATTTTTGTTGAAATCTGATCTGAGTCAGACTGGGAGGAACAGGCTGAACTGCTTTCTATCCATCCCTCTATTTGTTTCTAAATGTATATATAAAAATGTGGGACTTAAAATCTTCTTCAAGAGTCACTTTGGCTTGGTGTCCCTGCTAGAGGTCACTAAAGTTAAAACAGAAACTTTCCTACTGAATCATTTAATGACTAGAAATTGGAGGTAATAGACTTGAAAACATATTCTCATTTCTGCAATTCAAAACCCTTTATCTGTGCCATGTAGTCCTGCTAGAAAGAGCAAAATGGCCTTTAACAAAGTCTATTTGCAGAACAGTAAGAAGTGTTAAGATGCCAGATGCATCTCATTATGGAATTTTAATAAGTAGATTCACACCTTGCCTTCCATTAAATAAATTACATGGTCTTTTCCAAACTCTTATCTGACAAATTTGAAATTTGGTTCCAAGAGGTAGGATCTAGGATAGTTTAGGACTGTTCCTCCAGGGCTCAGGCCTTGTGGTCTGTCGTCTGCCAAAGAGGGGGAAAGGGTCACACTCACTCATGTGACATGATAATCATAATTACCCACAGCTCCTCTGTGCCATTGACACAGAGAGCACTGCCTGGAACATGATTAAAAGTGAGAGTCAGAAATCAAGATACTCTGGATTGCAATTAAAAGAGAAATCAATCATGTAATTTTCTTTTTATCTCAGGAAGTAAAGAGCTAAATTGATCTTCATCATGCAGAAACCTCCAGAAAGAGAAAACAAATATTACGGTGGATAGTGAAGCATATTCTGGTACCATTATCGCAGCAAATGCAATCTCTTTCATAACCAGACCCTTCTGGATAACAGTCAGAGATATTTTTTCTACAACAGGCAAGTATCTGAGTGTCTGAGCCTGAACTCTTCCGTGCCACTTCACCTCTGAACAGGTTTGAAGCTTACAGGCTCCTTGAAGTTATAAGAAGGCATTGATTTCAGTGAGGGATGTTTACAACACTGTACTCTGCAGGAGTGAAACTGATGGGAGGAAAGAAGCTTTCCTTTCTTTGCATCCTGAAAGGAAGGATGTTGAATGCACCTGTTCAAACTACTAGTAATTGCAAAGACGAGTCTTAAAGTTGAAAATATGAGACAGTAAGCTGCTTTGAATCAATGTAGTTTCACTGAAGTCAGTGACTGCACAGTGCTTCAGAGAAGCAGAGGTCTTGGTCCTTCTCTGTTGCATAATTGTGTTTCAATTTTTCTCTATGGATAGTCAGAATCTATTTCTGTAGAAACAGATAACAGACAACCTCCCTGAAATAAGATCCTCGGGCCTATGGTCAGAATTCCTTTTGTGAGTAAGAAAACCTGTGAAATTAATGGGATGCACCATTCTACTCTAACCCTTCCCCACTAGAAAGATGAGCAGTTTAAGAGTTCTAAATGCAGCAATACAAATTGCAAAATTTCACTAAATATTATTGTTAACGGCTTACAGCATATATCCAAGCAGAACACACAAGCATAGCCTTTTCATCCTGGAACAACCTGAATCCAGTCTTTTGCCTAACTTTCATTCCTTCAGTCTATCCAACTTCTGTATTTTGTACATTACATATAGCAGGCATTTATATAATTTTATTCTTTCTGATGCAGTGATGGTGTTTAATGAAAAGCAACCATCACACACCTACATATATGGAAGAGTGTCCTTTTAAACAGTACACACAGTGTCAACAGACTAATGAATGATGCTGAAGAAAAGTCATGTCTTTGGCAGGAAACATCTGTATTAGGTCAAGGGGAAGAATTCAGGTATCACATCAAAATCCTATGCATTTGTATATAAGTGCAATGTGTGTGTGTATATAAAGGACATTAATGAATAACTGGATTTGGTTTCAAATACAGTCCATTGCACGCAGAGACTATCTGATGACCAGACTTTATGCACACATTATAGACTTCCAGTTCTGTGCATTTTGCCAAAGCATCTGCCAAAATCTAGTACCTACTTTCTAGTTCAAAGGACAGAGCAAAAAATGTTGGATTTGCTTGTTTATTTCAAAGGGAAACTATTAGAAATCAATTACTACATTTTTCTGGGTCAAGCAAATACAGGTGAATTAGATGAACGGGAAACCAAGTGCAAGCACCAACTATCACTAAAGCACCACTAGTTAAGATACGGCAGATTTATGAGCTTTATTTTCTACCTTAGGCCTGTCATATTTTTTCACCTTTATGTTAGTTAATTGCAGAGTAACATAAATTAACTTTGGAACACAGCAAAAATGGGAACTTTATTTATGAATTTCTTGGATTTCTTTACCCCAAGCCAAACAACTAAATTGCTACTTAGCATAAATTATTTATTGGCCCTGGCTCAATACCATCCAACACCAGCCCCTGGAGGTCTGGGAGATATAAAAGATTTAAAGCATCTGTGCGACAGCATTGGTGCAGCCACAAAGCTATGTTTCTTTCCAGAAGGGTCCACTTTATTTTGTTGTAAATAAATAGAGTCTAAATTTCAGGGGAGGGCTGGGTAGCTCCTAGCAGGACTTTAGTGTTTTGCATATGTTCGTTACCCACAATTGCATGACAGAAAGACATACATTGTTTGCACAACTATTCTAAGGAGACCTGTTGACAAAAGGATGCATTTTAATTTACACAGAATACACGAATGCTATAATTCTCTATCACTTTGTTTTATGTATATATATGTATAAATACATTACAAAGTGACCATATGTGCATATAGTCACTTTATCAACTATCTATATCTTTATTTCTCTTTCTCTATGTATATCTGTATCATCTATATCTATATATCTATAACTATATTTATATCTCTCTATATACATGTAAGGAAACAATAAATAAAGCCAGGGTTGACTTACAAATGGGCATATGCCATTCAGCATATATTCACATGTGAAGCTAACCTCTAACTTTAGTCTGGCAAATATGTCCAAACAATACCTCCATCTAGGCTGTTGTCTGCAAACTGGAGCTGACGCCATCCTGCATGGCTCCCGCGCACTTGCGCTCCGCCTCCGCACCATCTCCATGGGTGTATTGGCTCATCTCTTCCCCCTTCAGGGTCATTCTCCATCATGCTCTCCTCAAATTCTCCCCCACTTCAGTAATGGCAGAGGCTTGCAGAGGACAAGATGCAGGACCCTGGTATGCTGGTGCCTCTCTCCAAAGAGGGAGTCCCTAAATGTCAGAGCTGCAAATGAATACATAGGTCATAACTGAAGCTCTGAGGGGCCCCATATACTGAAGAACAATTATCTCCACACTGATTCTTGACCATACAGCTGAGCACTTCTGAAATATGTATACAGCATATATTTTATTGTTCTGTAGAAGAACTGGCTTCTACAATACTGAAGTGTACAATCTACTCCTGTTATTTTTGCAAAAATTGTCTCATTTCTCTGTCAAAATGTCAAAATGAGGTAGATTAAAATTTTATCTAGAGTTTTAGAAGGACTTGGAAAGACTTCTAGAATTATAAAAGCCCTTTCGCTTCATTAAAAATGTCCTATTTTTTGTCATTGCTTTTGTGGTTACTATGTCCTAGGCAGTTGGTACTGGCAGTGGGAAATCGTACTATCTAAGAAGCAAAGAGCAGCTGCAGCAACACCAGTAAAACATTCTGTAACAACAACCCTTATCTCATATACATACACGTTGTTTAGGTCTACTTTCCTTGGTCAGTCCTGTTTTCAGGACTGGAGCTTAGGAAGCGTGTGCATAGTTGAGTCTTTATATCACTGGGTGTGAACTGACAAGGCTATTTTAACGCTTAAGAACAACAAAGGGAAAGTTTAGATTGCCTTCTCAATTCTTTTGTATAAGCTTTAAAAATATATACATTTTCAGTTTCAGTAGCACTTACAGAAACTCAAAAAGGTAAGTGCTCAAAGCAACCTAAAAGCAAGCAGAAAAATATTTATTTCTCTCAACATCTTAAAGCCAACACATACAAAACTGATGAAGGATGGAGGAATGATGGAAACAGGACTGTGAGGTGATTCACAATTTGTTGCAGAGCAGAGCAGAAGAGCTGGGACAAACAGATAGCTTCTTGTCTGCCAGTCCCTTGCCCTATCCAGTAGAACAAATATCCCACCAAAAAGATAGCTAAAATCCTGAAAGACTGTAATAATTTTTAAATACAAACCCACTGCCACCTTCTCTCCATGGACTTGTTCCAGGAACTGGAAAGGATCACAGACAATTATTGTGCAGAGAGTTATTGTCAAATAGTTTTAGACGTGAAGGTGAGAGGTTCCAGTGATCTGAACGCATGGACATATGTACCCGGAAAGGGGCCTGGAACCTGATTCTGTGGTTGTCGTCATGGAGACCAAGGGGACAGTCATGACATGCAGTGAGCAGTCAACATCTGGGCACACAATAATATTTGGGTAGGCTGACTCCCAAGTACCATTAACAGAGGCATGTACCACTTAAACATATACATCCTCTTCTGAGGACGTTTGGCATTTACAATATAAGTAATGGGAAAGAAACAGAACTCCAAAAATCCAGAGAATTTAAATGCAAATTGAAATATCAGATGATTTTTACTTTATTTCTAATACTTTTTTATTGATGTGACTATTGCATTTCTCAATAAATGGCTTATACTATGGGAGCTATACAGATAATCAAATAATAAAAATGGTCAGGAGAAAAAACCCAATTATGCAGGGGTGAAAATGCTGCTTTTGAGGCATATCCAGAAAAACCATAATCATCAATAAGATTTGGCCAATGTGCATTCAATGAAGCCTTTGTATGAACTCACAATGATTTCATGCAAATAATGATTTGTTACATACAAATTTTTCTTCTTCATCTTTCTCCTCTTGCTTTGACAGTATGTTTTTTAATCACATCCACTTTAGTGAGTTTAATTAATCAACCTGTGTCTCTGAAGAGTCAGTTTTATAAAAGCACTGTAGTACTGTAGAGGCACTGCTTATTTTCTCTCGGTGCTCATTCAGAAAGGAAGACCTCTAAACCCTATCTGGGGCTATTCATACTTACAGATTCCCCATTGGTAATTCAGCTCAGAGTTTGGCATCACTGCTCATGAGGTCTGCCAAGGAGCCAGATCTCCTGCTTCTGTGTTCAACACAATTTGCTCCTTGCTGGGTGTTCGGGATCTGAAAGTCCTGCTCTCAGTATGCCAAGTGTTTTGTTGCTAGTCATGTTCAACACAATCCTTTATGACAGCAAAGTCAAGGAAAATCTTCCCTGCGTTTTAAGTACACTCTTTAAACAACCTTAAAGGTTTCCCTGTATATCCTTAAAGACCTTGCTTTTGATCCACATCAAAACTAATCTGTCTAGGCTCTGCTTCCTTGTTTATGAAGAAGGAATATAGAAGACCATTCATGATCAGACATCATTCAGTATTGAACTGTTTAAAAAAATGGGCTCAGATGAAACCATTCTAGCGGTGACCTAAATAAAGGAAGCTAGCTATGAATCAGGAAACTTCTTCCCTTGCTGACTATGCTTTTACTATGTATTTGTTTAGAGGTATTAATTCATCTTGTTGCTTGCATTTTTAACAATAACCTTTGTTCTCATATAATTAAAATTGCGATTTGCAAGTGAAAAATCAAAATAGCACTGTCTGAAAAAAACTACGATATATAAAACCATTTCTGAACTCTGTTTCATGTTCCTGTTGACAGTTTTTCTCCCTCTGTACCAACATGAAAAATACCCCGATACTTCAATGCAAGCTGTCATGCAGAATCCTCAGCTGCCAGTATCCTGCATATTTGAAGAGTATGAGAAAAAACTGTCAGTGCCAACAGATCCCCTAATAAAAATAATAATGAAGTCTTGAGAACTGTCAGTCCTTCAATGATGCAGCTATGACAGTGGCTGCACATTTGCAAGAATCCAACCTTGCTACTGGAGGGCATGAAAAGGCCAATCAAGCGTCGTCAGAGGAAGACATGGCCAGGCACAGTATTTTTGTTATCTCCTGTACTGGCCAGCCATGTCTTCAGAAAGTTAAGCTTTAACTCTAGGATCAGCTTTGCTGACATAAAGAACTGAATAAGATAAACGTAAATGAATCCCAATCCTGACACAAAAAAAAAGCATAGTGAAATGCTCAGCATTAGTCTTGCAGTGCTCCTTGGATGAGGGCTCTCTGTGACATTAAATTAAGCAGCTAGCTAGAAACCAGGTAGAGGCAGCAGAAAAATATGATCTATTCTTCTATGCTGTCTCTAAAAACTGCAGGTCAGGTACTACTTTTGTTAGGAAAATAACATTAGGAGGGCATTTGTATAGAGCCTATCATTGCCTCGGTAAGACTGACACCGAAACCAGTAATCAGTGAAATCGGAGGCATCATATTTCTTGTTTGAAAAAGAGCAAGGTATTGACACAAAGGAAGAATCCATCTCAATTTGTTCTGGTATTTCCTGATTGAGATCTATCAAAATGGTATCTCTTACTTAGTCATGACTTAGGTGTAGTTTTCAGAAAAAGCCCCTGTCATAGCGAGAGGTAAGGCATAATTATCCATGACTGGTAGAGCTCAACCTTTCTCTTTATGCTTAACAAATAAAAATAGATTCACTTTCTCATTGCTTAAACAAATGGCAACTACTAAAGCATGAAACTTGAAATACTCTCTTGTGATGTTACAGTTTCCACCTGAGCACTAACCCAACATACTCTTCTGCAACTGAATCAGTCCAGTAAAAGAGGGATCAAGTGCAGTCTCAGTTCACCCATTGTTTGTAGAAAACCAAGAGGTGACAATCCCTCTACACCCAAGACTTTCCCCCAACTGCCCCTAGTGAATGGGTTTGTGGGTTTCCCAAAACGATCACCCTGAAGGAAAAAACTGAAGGGCTGAGGCAGCCAACAATAACCTGTTTCTCCCTGCATATGCATGTAGCTCCGGGACCTGAGCAGGACTCTCTATACAGCCTGCCGTGTAATGTATGCCTATGTCAAGGGACAAATTAACTGATGGTGTTTTTGGGCTACCTGGAGTCAAAGACAGGACACATGTAGGAGTCCAACTGGAAGAACAAGTAGTCTAACACCAAGGCCAATTTATCAGTCAGAAGAAAAAAGCTGAAGCATTTGATTCATGACTACATCCTTGAAGAAGAACAGAGAGACTGATAAGGGGAACCTCCTGCCTCAGCAGGGAGATGAAGTGCCAGAACTGCAGTAACTAGGTGAAAGGTAAAGGCGGCAGGGGGAGATCGCGACCACCGACCCAATTCAGGGCTGAAAAGACTTGCCCCCCCACTCCTGTAAGGAGCATGTGCGCTAATTTACATAGCAAGCGAGGATAGCTAACCAATTGGCAGGAGACAATACTTGATAAGGGGACAGGGGGTGGAGATCCCTTGAACTTTTCGGAGGAATGTCTCAAACACTCACAAGATGAAAAAAAATCCAGGGGGAAGTCTATAGTGACTGATGGATATAAAAGGGGAAGGCAAGTGCCATTTGGGGTTTTTCTTCTTCTTCTGCTTCTTTTTTTTTGGACGAGCGCTCCTACCGACCAGACACCCACCCTGCCCTTGGCCGGACCAACGCTGGAACCTGGACCGGTGATCTCTCTCTCTCTCTCTCCTTTCTTTTCTCTTCTTCTTCTTCTTCTTTTATGAATATTCTTAATAAGAATCCACACCGCTAATGCTTTCCCATGTTTTCAAGTTCGAATTGCCTTTCCAAGTTTAAGTTACTTTCTGTGTTAGAATAAAAATAAAATGTTTGATTGATCATTTGGTGTCGTTTCACCTTAATTTAGTCCGAGGGGATCATCAGAACCTTGGTCGCTCTCCTCCCTCTGAGGCTGGGACGCAACACCACAGCATATTCTGCTTCTTCACATCATGGTACGCAGGAAGGCGGCTTGACTCTTTTTCTTCTAGCATCCTGAACCATGTATAAGATACTAAAAAGGAGTGAGAAATTGCTCCAGCCAGCCATACCTTCCTTTAAAAAAACACAAGTACTTTTCACGGTGATACAATGTGACAGAGTTTCTGATTGTTCCTTCTCCCTCTCCTCAATAAAATACATGCTTGTGGTACTTGGTACACAATAAGGATTTCTCTGGAGGGAAAATGTAGCACTGATAGGAGTGCTTCAGTTTAATCCTCCTTTCTTTCTTTCCCTTCTCCCTTCCCCAACCTCCTCCCACCTCTTTGCCCACCCTCCAGGCTCTTATGGGAGTTTCCAAGTAACTAAAGGCTTGCAAAGCCAGCACATCCGAGCAACAGACCAGACAACCGCAACATTTAGGAGTGAGTGACATATCATTTCTTTAACTCTCTCTCCTCCTGAGTCTCTCACAATAAGGCTCCAAGCCATTCTTTACATTATATATAGATCTATTACTTTTTTGGTTAGGAATTGGTGATATTGTATATTGTAGCAGGCACATGTCAATGAATCACTGTGTATCAGTGTATACACTGACTGTAGAATTATGACTTACTCAAAAACATTGAACAGAGGAGCAGTAATCATGAGTTTATTTTATTGATTTGGGACAAAAAGAGTAGGCATGCCATCCTTATGTAGAGCAGAAATTTCACTGCACCAAATGTTTCAATTTTTAAAGTGTATATTCAGCGAGTTGTGACTTTTGTTACAGTAAAAATATGTACCTTTTTTTCTTTCTTATTTGGTGTATCAGCTGTGGGCAATGCGGTTGTGCTAGCACACAGCAGAGATGACCATAATGGCTTATAAGATCTCAGACAAGTCCATGATATCTAAAGCTAAGGGCTCCTGGGAGGAACTAAGTGCAGGATGGTGGAACCCCATCTTGACAGGCATTGCTGGATGTTCCTCACATGGAATGAACATTTCAGCCTCAGTGGCAAAGCAAGTGCCCGACAGCTCAGATGGACCGGGGGCTGTGTTGGGATGAATTGTCTCTACTCTAGCTTATCTCTTGGGTGTCGAGGTGGAAGATGAAGCTCAAGCATCAACCCACCAACCCAGCTCCTCCCGTCCAGGGCTGAGACACATGGAGTATTGTAGGAGGGTTTGGCCCCATCAGTGAAGGGATTTGATGTAATTAGTTTTGGGAATTCAGAATAATTTAATGAAAGGTCCAAATCTGAGAGGTTTGACTAAGGGCAATGACTGCCCAGCCAACTCTGCTGTGGTGGGGACAGACCCACACTAGTGCCAGACAGATGGGTTCAGACAAGAGAAGAGTGCTAGGCAGGCTGGTGAAGAGCTCTGCGTGGCTGGGTTAGCTTACCATCCTGGCACAGAGCTTCTCACTGGCTAATTCACACTGATGAGCGGGGTTGCACAGTGCTCTGGGCAACCTCAGGGAGCCTTCCTCCTCCCACACCTCCCCGCCTTGCATTAACCCAACAAGTTTGGTTTTCTCACCCTGTCCCCAGTGCACAGAGCTGCTCTGTGGCCACTGTGTTCCCCTCCATGACAACATTGTTGGTCTTCCTTCCTGCTGCTGGCAGACCTGAGAAATGTTTCAGCGTAAGTTATAGAATAGTTGTAGGTGAAAAAAACTCTGTATCTCAGTAATGCAGAGGGAACTGAAAGTGCCTGTTATCACTCAGGAAGCACCAGGGAAGGGGACCATTTATTTAGCAGTTGCCCTGACACAGCCCCTCTCCGGGAAGAATGTTCTCATCCACCTTAGGGGTGACTTTGCTGCCAGATCTCTCCATTCTCAGGGGAGCAGAGGAGGACTCAAGCACCTGCTCTCTATATTTTGTCTACTATCGCAATGATCAAGAAGAAAATCATTAGACCAGACTTCCAGCTCCCATTATTTTTAACAGGCGTTGCACATCTAATTTGAAATGCACAATGCAAATATTTACCTTCAAGTGTCAAAGGAGACTATAAAGATCTTTATGGATCTTCACACTTCAAGGACTTAATTCATTAAAAATAATTATACATATGTGGGGATTACTTCCACAGTGGAACTGAGATATGCAATCAGTTGCCAAGTAGGAAAGTACAATGTGCACACTATATGTCTGTGTGTCAGCTTTTATGTGAGAGAGGAGGGCACTCGCACATTGGAACATATGTGTGTAAACGGGGCTGAGAGGAGATCTCACTGGAATTCACTGCTGAATAAATTAGAGAAAGTCACTGTGTGGCACTGGAGACTCCCAATGCCACAGAAAAGCTCTTTTGTGCTTGCCCACCTCCTTCACCTCAGCCTGAATACTCCACATGCCTCTTCATTTTAGAATAAGAGCAGTTTTAGGAAGAAAAACATTAGAAATTGGCTTTGATTTTCTTTGCCCCTCAAGAGATTTCAAGGTGTCCAGCAATTTGTTTCCAACAGTGCCAGTTTTATAAGATTGAGGCTTTTAGCCTCAAATTTTGATTTATTCTGTGAGAACAGACACACAGAACTTTCCCATCCTTGATCTGTGCTGGGTGTTTAAGGGGCAGATGCTGCTATTTTGAGCAGGTAACTGGAAAAAAATTTACTGCTGAAGTCAATGGCCAAGAGGAGGCAGTCAATTAAGTTCTTAGACACTAATAATCTGTTCTTACTTGTAAATCATGGGGACTCTGTTTTAAGTGCTTGGAAAACTTCAAGCATGACTCATGTAATAACAAGCGCCTTCTTTTCCAGAAAATAATGTTAATAATTTAGCTGTCTGGTTACTGCAAGGAGCATCTATTGATTTGATCTACTTGTATGCCATCCCCACCCCCAAACTGCGAGAGTATCTCAGCACTCATCACATGCATGAAAAAGTAGCGGGGAAAGAACAGCTTTCCTTTCTCTCTGCTTATGCTTGAGGTACAGCAGTTTTGAAGAACAGCTGTCATAAACAGGCATTTATTTCTCCTTGTGAAGAATCCCACTGCCATTTACCTTGTCTTGCCTCAGAGGATGTTCATGCCTAGGCTCAGCCCCTGCCAAAGTCCTGCCGCCTATGCTCGCCAGCCTTCCGGCATTGTCATGATCCCTGTGTGCCAGGGGCTCAGTCGCCCGTGGGAACTGTGCTTATGCAGGAAGGAAAGAGTCTCAGGCGATTAGGACAGAGGCAGGGAGATCTTGAAGTATTATAGTATATATTCTTAATGCTATGCATTAACGTTAACCTGTGCTCAATGGGGAGACAGCTCCGAGAGCAGAGTCTGAGGATGAAATGGTCACAGCAACACATGCTACTTAGCAGATTTTCAGTTCAATTTGCACCAGTTGGTGAAGTCCTGAGACTATGGCAATTTAGTCCACTTTTTAGATAATGGATCTTATCTGTCTTTGTAGAACAAGTTTGCACTTCATAAAATCTTACAGAATTTCACTGGCTGTAGTGACACAGCCCAGCTGCTGTTGCTGGTAATGAAAGTTTTATGGCATATGAAGCGCATTAGGACATTATTGGGAATCTGTTGCGACATCAGATATTTGCTTTTGACAACAGAAAGGTGGTAAACTAATGATGAAATGTGCTCCGAGGGTACATCTGGTTTAATAGTGCCTATTACATTTGACACAGACAGGCATGAACCATGTTATCTTGCATTTTTGCAAATAATATTTATTCCTCAAAGAAGTTCATGCATGCAGAATAAATAGCACCTTCCTGGTGAAAGCATATAATTAGCTGAAATCCAAGAAGTGACAAATATTTGCTTTGCCTGAAAGTTACTGCCTAAGATTTTCAAGTTTGAAGTATTTCAGAGACAGAAACGACAGCCTTCATGGTTTCTTAACTACTTGGTGCTGCTAAGTACTAAGTGACATAGGTGGCAGGTAGCAAATTTCTAGCTAATGTGGAAATTATGCATCCCGTTTCACCTCTGCCCTCTGTTCTCCGTTCCCTTTTGCCCTCTTGGAGCTCTGCATGCCTCCACCCTTACGGTTACTTCAGAGAAGCTGTAGCATCTTCCAAGTATCATGGACTAAAGCCCATCAGCTGTTCTTGAAGCTGCCTGAAAACATTTCTGTTTTGAAAAAAAAAGGTTTTCCAGTTGAAAAATGCTGTTTCAACTGAATTAACTTGTATTTCATTAAGTTCTGTCTATATTGCTGTTTTTGTTTATCTGGGGAAAAAAATGAGAGCTTCCCATTTCAACACTCGCAATAGTTTGAGTTTTTAATTTTGAAATAGCTTCCCTTATGAAATGTTTAAAAGTATCACAGTAAAATGCATCAAGTGACCCCAAATATTTATGAAAAATCCATTGCCTACTGATTTGAGCTGATAAACCACAGGAGATTAATTAGTCTTTGTCCTGTGGCTCTTCAAGCACTAAACATGGCTGAAGGGGTTTTGCTTTTTGTAGTGTGAGCCTGTATTTTCATGTATTTATATAAAATATAAAATGTATAACATATAGGGGAATTTGGTAGCATTTACCACTGGTATGACTATTTTACCCAAAATATGAAAATCTCCATCTCACCAAGAGCTATAAGGCTATTTTCGTAATGAGAATAATTCAATGTAATTTTTCATCCATTAATTCAAAACTGCTCCTTTTCAATTGCTTTAAAGTAATTTGTACAGTAATTCAAAAAATAGTATGAAAATAACCTTTTAAGTCAGAGGGTACCACATACACACAGAGTAATCTAGACCAAAATTTTCTCTAAGATATGGACTTCAATGTCTTAAAATAGACCACATGCTTTGTCTTCTCTTGTACAAAAATGGAAAAAAAAAAAAAAGTACATTTCCCCAAAGATACTCAGCATTGAGTGAACTGCTCTTGTGCCCTGCTGCATCTTGAGGAGGTCTGACATATGTCCACAGGGTTTCTAGTTCCAGACAAATGTCCAGACAACTGAATCATTTAATTCTGGTGTTAAAATGAGAAGAAATTAAACTTCCATAAAACACCCTAACCATATCAAGCTCGAATATCTTTCCTCACCCTGCTCTATTTATGCAAATACATTTATAATGTTTCATAAACCAGCAGTGTAGCAGCTTAAATGTTTAAAAATAAAACTTCTGCAGAGACATTAGCTTTAATTAATTTCAAAGTGCCCTTTTTTTTTCCCCCTATGGATTTTGTGAATTAAGGTTACATTGTGTTGGGGTTAGGATTTTTCTTTAGCTGTGAATTTCTGTCCTCATTTGGCTTGCAGACGGCCCTTTCACGCTGCAGTGCTGTTGCCAGTGAGGAGCATCCGTGCCTCTGCCAGGCAGGAGCATGTGTTTGATAAGGATGTTGACGGGTCAGAGGCTGTCACCATTCATCCTAAAAAGCTATTTCTGACTAACCGTCCCAATAGAAATGCACTATAATATGGCTACTGGATTCAGTATTGATTTCCCATCTAATATAATATCATGATTGTATATTACTTGTTTTTGCACTTTATTATTCCCTAGGATGTTAACTTTGAAGTTTTAAAAGCATATAGTTCTACAGCTGCAATCCTTAACACCCCTGCAGACTTCTATGCATCACTTTGTCACCCTCCTCTCCCCCGTGTGCTCAGCTGACCTGGTGCAGGGGAAAAACCCTTCCCGCTCACTTCATCAGAAGGTACCAACTCCTGAAACACCAAAACATGGTTTTAAAAGATGTAACACTATTAGAAAAGGGCTTCTTAAGAAAAGCAAAAAACAAAAAACAAAATCCAAAAAAAAAAAAATCAGTAGCTGTTTCCCCTGGAACACCTTTAAAGGATAAGAAGAGGAAGGTTCATCAGAGAGCCCTGTGCCAGTGAGGACTTCAGGGGATTTGACTTCAGAGTTGACTCTCAGAAGGGGCTAAACACTCCCCGCTGGTCCCTCTCCCCTTTTGCTGCCTCGCGTCTGCCATGCGCCTCTGGACTTTGAGGTCTTTGGGATACTTTTCTGCTGAATGCTCTTATCCACCCATCAGCCGGGTTCTCCTACATGCTGCTGTAGATACCTATAGCAATCCAAGTCAATTAGAATACAAAAATGTTTAATTGAATTCTCCTTTGTTCCCTGATGATATTCAGGAGGGCAGCACATGATACCTGCAGATGGATGGCAGCTAAACAGCCATTTAAAGCTGCAAGCAGAAGTGGAAGTTTGTTTTCATTCATTTTCTCTCTCTCGTTCAGATACGGCAAAACATTTATTAATCCTCCTCCAAACCATATGCCATATGTCTAATGAGTGGTAGGTTAAGTTAATCATATAAAACCAACCAAGTATAGCAAAAAACCCATTGTGGAGTAGGTAAAAAGCTAATACTGTAGATCTGAGTTACTTAAATAAATGAAGGAGATGAAGAATATGGAGGGTCAGGTCCTCCAGGAAGTTCAAATAAATACTGAGTCAGCTAAAATTTTTCTGGGTACTTGAGGCGCTCTCTTGATAACTTTTCAGCTGATGGCTGGGACATCTTCACAGCTTTTGTGAAGGCTCATGCTGCAAGTACTGCTGGCCCTGCTTTGTAAATTTTAGGAATTATTCTCAAGGCTTAGTAGATATAGATATTTATACAGGGCTTTATCACACAATTGCTTTAGGCTGTAAGGAACCAGTGGGAAACTGAACCCAGAGGTTTCCCAGGCTCACCTGTGGGGTATCTGAATTACTGAATAAACCCATGCTTGGGTTTTCCACACACCTTTTACTGAAGAAGTTAAATGACTGCTCATAAACTGTGATAACACAGAACATCTGCAAACTTAGCAAGGAAATGCTGGAGGAATTTGTTTTTTTTTTTCACCATTTTACCAGTTTTACCCAGTTGTGGTATCTGTTACAATCTTCTTGCTGGGACAGCAAATGCTGACTGTGAAAAATGAGTGTTGACAAATTCTGTGCAAGTTTCTGTGCATCGTTCAGTGCCAACTTCCAACAACTCTTCTATTCTCTAGAAATTAGCCTGCAATACTTGCCAAGCTAGAGCAGTTTTGTGGCTTGTGCAAACAGGACTAGGAAAACACCATCATATTCGTTCCACTTGAGCCCTAATTTAACCCAAAGATTTGATTTCCAGCTTCCATAAATTCAATATGCTACTGACCCACTTCTCCAGCTAGGCCCTTGAGTCTTTTACTCACTGGAAGTTATGCTCCTATTTAATTATAAATATTTATAAAACCTCTGTGATCTTTAAAAATGTGAGAACTATCTTGGTGTTTATAATTGTTATAAAAAATATCCCAAACCCACTAATTGAATGAATCTTTCAAATGTGAGTAATTTTTTATTTGAATACTACATCCTTATGTATTATGTAACAATTAGTAATGATGTGATGGATAATTTTTTTGGAACAGTTCCTGATTCCATTACTCAACTACTCGATCGACCAGTAATTATGAATCATATCTTTAATTAGCTGCCGCTCTTCAGAAACATATGAAAGCCAAGGGCATAAAGTAATTGGCATAAAAGTTTTCCTAATTAATTTATCTGTCCATGTGAGTAACCAGGACTGGAGTCAGGGGAACATTTATAACTCCAGGAAGGCCAGCCCTAAAACCCAATGTCAAACGAGATTTATATTTCTGAATTATAAAAAGAACAACAACAAGCCACAAAATTACATTATCCCCAACTCCAACAATGCAGCACATAATGCGTTGTTCAGAGATGAGCAAAAACTTCTTATTGATCCAATTCATTTTCATAGTATTCTCTAGTGGGTCTTTCAAATCTCTCTGGCTATTTCCTTCATTCCACATAGTAACAGTAATCAAGCACATTAAGCAATTCATTAAACAACAGCCCCACTGACCACAGGGAGTATTACAGCTAACATTCATTAGGCAACTAGCAACTTTATTTAAGCAGAAAAGAGCTCGGGAGTGCAAGACTCAACTCTTTGTCTTTGAGGAGGAGCCTGTGGCCCACCTAGGCAGTACTGTATCTGCTTTTCACAAATTATAAAACCTTTAAGCTGGCTGGCACAGACAGTGCCTTTTTCAAGGGGCGGCCTGGGAGAGAAGACAAAATGGAGTGTGTGCTGGTTTAATTCTCAGCCTGCCAAAGATTAAGTTAAAATCTGAGCTCATTGTTAAGTATGGGTTGCTAAGATTTATGCCTGATATAAAACTAAAACCTTACAGTATTGATATTTAGGTCCTATATTTTTCAGATCTGATTTCAAGAGGGCAAAAGCTGTAAAGCATCCAGGTTTGTTCATTTGAATATCCTGGCTTGCCTGGCACTTTGCAGTAAAAATGATATATACTGTCCTTCATAATAACAGAGGAAAGGCTAAAACAACAGTGGAAAAAAAGCCTTTCTACAAACAATGATGAAAAAAGTGTTAGAAAAGTTTCACTAACATTTGGCCAATGTGCCTGCATGGTGTTTCTGTCCTAATTAATGAAGGATCTAAGCTTCCTGTTTGTTGCAAAGTCCCTGAAAAGGAGACAATTCTTATGAGCAAATATACTGCTGCTCTCTTGCTTGCTTATTTATTTATTCCTTAAAGTCAGACCATATTACAGAAAGGAGGACACAAAATTAGATAATATTACTCTGCATTACTGTTTGTATAAGGATTCCTACAGAAATCCGAGCTATGTTCTTTGAAAGTTGACAATCCTAAAGCATTAAACAAATGTTTAAGTAGCTACTTCCACAGTCTACTCAGTGATTCCACAGAATGAATATATATGCACAAGGCTAAAAAACCCCACCTTCCCCTTCCATAGTGTTATTATTTTCTATTACTCCTATGAAAGCATAACCAAGTTTGGCACCATTAGTATTAAATCATACAATGCTTGAAATGACTTGGCTTCTTGTATGGTGTAACTTAGCATAACTCCCTTGATTTCAGAGTAACTAGATAAACCGAGAAGCTGATTCATTTTGTCACAGCCCTATTCCGGCTTTAAAAGCCATTCACGTTATTCCCTATTGCTGGTACAGAAATTATTGAGAGTATTAAAAAGAATTAATGGCATTACTGATTACTGACACTTATAACTGGAGGGTAGAGTCAACCCTGTTATAATCTGGAAATACGTTTCTGGGGTGTTTAATTATTTGAAACCTGATGATTAAACCTGCAAACCAACTTCTCCAGAGTAACTTTTCCTGCTAGGGCAGCAGCTTTCTTTCTAAACTTGTATCTCACTGGCAAAATACTAGATTCATTCTTTCTAGGTCATATGTATTGATCAAGCATTTGAGATGGTGCCATCAGTAAATAAAAAAAAAAAATAAAATAAAAAAAAAAATCCCCATTTTACTCAGTATTCTGTAGCAGCAAGTATAAAATCAGAGCATGAGCCAAATCTGACAGAGTAGTACAGTGCAAGGCCCTGTGGAAACCTGGGCTCAAGGGTCATTTCAGTCTTGCTCTCTGGCCTGACGCGGCCAAAAATGTGCGAAGAAGTAGAAGGGTCCTTGCCAGAAATGTGATGTTTGTCCCCGCTGCATGGACCCATCCCTGGGGGGTGGGAGTTTCCCACTGAGGAGGAACCAAGGGGCAAACTTTTTGCCCTACATTAAAGAAGACGAAATTTGATAAGGGGTGGGGCTTAATCCCAGGAGCTAGCTGGGGAGGTTGCTTGAACCTTCTTTACCTGTTTGTAGGAAAGGGTGTCAAGAGTCAGATAGGTGGTGGGCCAAAATGCTCATACGAAAATGAGCTCCAGGAAGTGGTGCGGGCTGACGGGAGAGCACCAAAATCAAATACAGATCATCAGGCCCTGATGCCTCCTGTGCCCCACCGTTCACAAGCACTATCATTCATAAGAAACCATCATAAAATAAGACATTTATCTCACTCAGACATCTTGACAGCCTTGTAAGCAGAATGCATTTGGTTGTATGACTAAATATTTTGGGATAGCATGAACCCTGGGTCCAAGTTTCTGGCCAGGCAATTCAGAACCCATACAATAGCCAAAGCTCTAACATTGTTATGAGATTTAAAGGGCAAAGAGGGTATTGTGCTCTTTCATGACACAGAGCCTGTGATTTCAACTCTGTCAAACTACCCTTGGAAAACAAAGCTAGTGAATTATTTTATTAGCAACAGAAACTATTACAAAAAGTGTATCTAACATATACAGTTGACTGCTTGTATTTTCTGTACTCAGTTCTGATACTGGCATATAAATGCATTTGTACTAAGGCAGAGAGTTTATTATATATGATGAATGGCACTGAAATATCAGTTTTATCCTTCCTGTAAAAACAGGGGCCGTAACTCATGACAGGTGCAGCCTCCCGATGGCAACAGTGCTATTGGTTTCAGGGCCACGACCAGGAAGACACAGATAATTTTGCTAATTCCCTCCATGATATTATTATATTCTTACCTGCAGTGTGAGACAGCTTATCATGGAATCATTAGAGTGAAAATGCATGTTTAATGTTATATTACCAAAAATTAAATGTGTGCTGCAACTCTAACACCTTTCAAACATCATGCATTATACACTGAACTCTGGGAGAACACAAAGTGTTTGTTTTATTTTTATTTATTTTTGCTATCTGGAATGTTTAAAGACCATCTTTCTATGTTGGGAACTTTTAAAGGTCTCCATCATCATGATATCTGGGCATGGAGGTCCTTATTATATATATGCTTTCATGACAAAGGACCACGGAACACCACCACAGGCCCTGGAACAAACTTTCCTGGTTCCTTCTTTCCTTTCTAGTTCTTGCTGAGTTTACCCCTCTAGATGGGGACTACTTAGCTGTTACTACATAGAAACAACTGCTGTAGCAATGGAAGGGAATTGTTGCTTCACTTACTCATACTACAGGACCACTGGGGAACTTGCTCTGCACTCCTCTACAACCTTGATTTTACATCCCAGAATTAGGATAATACTGTAATTCTTGCTTTATAGGTGAGATGAGGCACAGAAAGGAATTTACTTGTCCAGAATTCCCATAGGGAAACTGTAGCAGTGCAGGGATGCAGAACAGGGTCACCCAAGCTCCAGGTAAATGCTGTAATCACTCGACCAGTGGGCATTTAATAGCTTTCAAATAATCTTTTTTCTTTTTTCTTATTCTCTTTTTCCACTACTTTTAATTACCTCATTGATTTCAAAGAGCTCCCACTGCCTCTTGGAAAACCTTGAAAAGCATTCATTTTTAGAAACAATTCTGCTGATATGTAGTTTACCTTATATATCTTTCTTCTTTTATTATTATGCAAATGCTTTTGGAAGAGAATAAGTGTACTTCTGAAGAATTGCCCTGCTAATACTGCTTATTTGTGTCTGAAGCCATTCTCATTTTGCCTTTCTACACACAAGCAGCAAGTATGGAACCTGCAGGAGAGCAGACTACGAATCAAGTCCACATTTTATTTAAATATTTTGGGAAGGCACCTTGAGAGTACTGAGAGTTTGCAGTTCTATGTTATCTGAGGCTCAGATTTTATTTTCACTGAGTTTTTACAAAAATGGCCTCTATAAGAAAAGATTTGGCTGCATTAGAATTGTACTCTCCTGCTGATCTCTGGTATGACAGATGGGGTCAACTGAGCTGCTTTAAATGACAGTAACCACAGGAAGACAGAAAGGGAAGGAGACTTGCCATTACTTACAATCCATCAAAACACAAGTCTTGACTTTACTAAGATCTTCACGGTGTCCAACATTACATTCATACAAGCTATCCAACAAAACATAGTCTAAATCACTACGCAGTGAGTACAAACTGGTTGAAGACTTCTGTTTTGAGAACAGTCACTAGAAATTGCCTGCTCACTTCTACACCCATCTTCTCCCTCCCTTAGAGCTTCTTGACCTTAATTTCCTTTGAATTGCTCTTCATCCCTTTCCTCTCTGCTTTCCCCAAACACAGCCACACATGTACAGTGGGTAATCTAGGTTGCCCTGGTTGCATCCCAGTGCAAGGGTTGAGATAGCAAATCTCTAGAAGACTTTAATGTTCCTACAGTGTTTTCAAGCCATTGTTACATTCACTCTGATTACATCATCCATTTTGGTTCCCCTCTCCTTACTCTATCTTGTCCACAGAGATTAAACTCTCAAGCCAGAAACTGTCACTGTGTTTGTACAGGGCCCAGTTACAGCAGGGTCTTGTGCTTGGCTGATCTCCAGGTACAAGGGTATAAACCCAATTAATAATAACGTACAGTTCAACTACAGTTGATATGCACATAGGCAGTATAATCTAAATTTTTTCTTCGTATTTAAAGATGATAAAACTGTACTAACTATGAACAATTTCATTGTCAGGCTCCACGCCACTAAGTCTCCCGCACAAACTCTCAGAGCTCTAAAGGCACTTAAGTGCCTGATTCCCCTTTCATTTCACCAAATACCTTTGAGTAAACTGAGCTAAACTTCTAGGATCTACAATATTTATCCAAGGTCCAATATCTACATCACACCTGGAGTTCACCTGAGCCTTTTCCCTGACATGTGTAATTTTGTCTTTGCATCAGATTTCCAGCTTTGGATTTGCAAGTGGGCTACAAAAGTGAACACACAAGAATGTATTTATCCTACAGGACTGAAGCCAAGTTAAATATTTTTTTTAAATGCATTCTAATGTCATGGATGGGAATGTAGGCTGTTGTCCCACAGATGTGGTCTCCATTCAATCTCAAGTCACATGTCTAAATCATTAGCTGCTCAATGTGTGAATCAGTAGACTACGACATCTGCTTCTTTCTAGTGGTATTTGAGGCCTTGTTGAATATGGTTGCAAGATGCTGTCAGAGAAGATGCTGAGTTAGAACCTGTGCACAGCAATCTGGCATGGAGATCATGGTGAAATTCCCCACTCTGACATATTAAACTCCACCGTGCCAAGTAACATCCATGGCTTATAGACTACCTTCTAAATTTTAGGTCTCCACCATATTTCAGTAAAATGTGAGTTATAATCAACTAGAAATGAAACATTTTGCAACTTTAAATCCATCACAGCAACCTTCTTTCTATCTAAGATGCTACATTTGCCTTGTACCTATTGGAAAAGAGGATCCAAATGGATGGAAATTATAGGAAGCGACTGACAAGTTAGAATAATAGTTTATCAGCACTATTTAGTCCTCTGCAACATTTTATTAGTAATAAGTATACTCAATACACTGTTCTATATTCTCCAGTAGTAAGAAAACATAAAACCAAATTGTAAATATGTCATCACTGAAATGCAAGAACAGAATGGCAGCTTATGTCTTCTTTTTCTTTACCCCATTAAAAAAGGCTTAATGAATGTAAATGTGGTTTTGCCAATTTTCCTGACACTTTTCTTTAAATTTACTGAAGTATATTGTATTGGTACTTTTTATCATCTGTTTGCAAAACACTGGAGCAAGAGAATGACTTACTATAGCACTATATTTCTGTATCACCCAGTATTAACATGTATTTTTCTGCGCATTTCCTTATGCTGGACTGACAAACACTCACACAAATCAACCCAGACAGTTCCATATAAATAACCTGATACAAAACTCTTCCTAATTAGAAAGCCATTCACCATTTTCCATAAAGATATGTAATTAGAGTTTTTTTGCTGCACGAAAGCTTGGAAAGTTTGAGGGTTTTTTCAAAGCTTTACCAGTTGGATCTAGGAATAATTTTGTCCTGACTGCAGCAGGAATGGTGTGCAAAGAGAGACTAGATGCACAAAAACCTTCTTGTCTGAGGTTGTCCTGGACTTTTATTATCAAGGAGCTCGGAGCACTGGCAGATTTATGTTATTTTGAGGGTTCCTACTCTGGAGCAGTATGGGAGATAGCGGGTGCAGGGAAATAGTACCTGAGGAGAATCTGATGTTCCTGCACTCCCATTTGTCCCCTGGGAAACCTGGAGCAGAGCAGAGGACAGATTCGATGGAGCTCTCAGCCAAGCTGTTTAAAACCAACCCCGGCACTGAGATTCAATGCTAAACATCTATGTAAAAAAGAAAATAATCCGGGGTGAGACACATGCCCAGTGCTGCAATTCAATAAAGACTTCCTCTCTGAAAGCTTTACTTTCCTTTGCAGACGCTCCACACATCATTATTTGGCACATGCTTTAGATCTTTAAAGTGTGTACATGTTGGTTTTGTTCCTTTCAGCCAGTTCTTATTCTTCTCCTACCCTTAACACTTCCCCCTGGCCGCTCTTCTCCCCCTCTCACCCACATCCACCAACTCCTCCTCCCCCCCACCTCTGGCATTACAGAACCACTGCCTCAAACTATATAAAACCCTTGGCCTCAAACCAGAGAAGACCTAAATGCAGGAAAGTAAGGATAAATTAAAGTGACAGGGTCTCAGCAGTGGAAATTAGTGCAACTCTTCTAATTGCATGTCTAGCCTGAATGATGGGATACTTAATTCTTACACATCCCAGACAATTGCTTTATACTAACATGAGCTCTGGGAAAAAGGCAGATTCCAGAGACATATGGAGCAGTAGATGGAGTGGAAAAATAAATCAGTTGTCCCAGCCACAGTGGAAAAAATGCTTTATCTGCACTGTTAATATAAGGTGTTGCCACCATTAAAAAAAACTGATAATGTCTCCTTCATCCATTCTTACTATAAAAATAGAACATTAATTAATTAATTGGCAAAGTGGGCTTTAGGCTCTATTTATTGTTATTTGAACAAGAAATGAGCTTTGGGTGAGGAGGTTACATTCCTCTAGTTAGTGGACACAGTCCTAAATACAGGATCCCGAGAGACATAGTTGGGGGAGCAGAATGCTCTACTCCACTTCTATAAGGACTGCTAATAAAAGGCTTCAAAACTAGCATGGGTTCTTATATCTATTTAACCTTTTGCCCCAAGAAGCAAAGAGCATCTGGTTAAGTGGAGAGTAAAAGCACAGCTACTTTTCATTATCAAGGCTTAGAGCCAGACTATGTGGAAGCCTGAGCTGCCAAGCCTGGGTTAAATGCTTGTTGCCTTCACTGCCTGAGGCCATCTAGCGTGTTTAGAAATGATTAAGTACTGCAGCCTAGAAAGGACCTGTCCTGAGCGTTCATCTCTGACTTCCAGCAGAAAAGAGAGCCTGGCAATGACAGAGGCAGATGGATGAGTCTCATTAGTATGGCGAAGCAGCGAACCAGACTGCCTTCACAGAGCTGTCCAAAAAAAAGGGAGCAAATTCAAATAGGGGCTGAGAAAACCAATGAGCAAGTGTTTAACTCTCTGATACCTGGATTCATCTCCAGCAGGTTAGGCAGCTGGCTGTCCTTCCCAAGAACCTCTGATCCATAAGCAGGTGATGAGCACTTGGTAGGCATGGAAATTTCCACCTGTCCATATTTTATTTTTGCATCTGTTTTTTGGCGAGCTTTGGAAAAATGTAGGATGCTTATACATACTATACCTCACACACGCATACGTGGAATACTCTATAGTATGGCAAGAGCAAACTAAAGCATCCTGCACTTATTCTACTCATGCTTAAAGCATTATCAAAATCCACAAAGTATGATAATTAGGTTATGACAGAGAATTATGGCATACAACAATGGCATGGGGACGTCAAATCTCTTACATAAAAAACTATAACACCCACAAGAATGATGAAGATATGCTGTAAGGAGGATTATTGCCATTCTGAAGAAGAACATCTTGCTGACTGGGGCATTATCTGAAACACCCTCACATGAAAAAAGCAGCAACTCTAGCACTGAAGTGCAAGAAGCCCCAGTACAAGAGTTTGGTAACTCAATGGCATCAGATGCACCACTCTGGAAGTTTTCATAGTGTGATGGACTGGCAAACCTGCAGCTATTTTGAATGAGATTTTCTGCAAGACTGATGGGAAATTATATCAATTTATTACCCACTTTGATTTGTTTGAGTTGATTCAGGCGCCACCTAACCATGAGAAGAGAAAGAAAAAGCATTTGAATAATTCAGAGTGCAAATTGCTGCATGCAAGGCAGCCATTTTGCTTTGCCTTTTCATGCAAGATGAATAGTGTAGCACAGTAGAAATGTACCTAATGCCCTTCATTTTTCTCTTGAGGAGGTAAGTAGGATCAGAAGCCACATTTTAAAAGAACTTCGAAAACAGTCAGAGATCTAGGACCTTCTCACTGTAAAAGAGGCATTAGAACTGCCCCAACAAAACTAACACCTTAACAGATCTTTAAAAAAAAAATCAGAATTTTGTTATAAATAAAACCATACGTTACATTGTTGGTATCTGAATACTCAGGAGTGTACTGGAGGAGGTGTTGAAGAAAAAGTTTCATTCTCCACTACAGTTCTCTGCTGTCAGTGAGGGGATGGATGAAGTCACATAAGAAAAGGAATCTCACGGAGGTTTTGTTTTTCATGGGGTCATAGAAAGAGCCTTCCATAATTGCTGTAGAAAGTAGGATTCTTGGGTACTCTTTAATATCTCTGAAATCTACAAGGACATGATTTTCAGATGTGTTAACATCTCTGTGCAGTCCCACTTCTTGTTTCCTACTCAGCACTCTTGGCTTGTGATATGTCCGTGTTTGCTCAGAGACTTCATTCCACCTTTGTCATCGTGCCCAGGAGAGTTTGGAAATAGAGATGTTAATTTTTTTTTTTTTTTTTTAAAATTTGACTTTTTCTATTCAAAGTGAATGAGAGATCAGTGCTCAAGGGGCATTAGGAGCCTAAATGTTTCTAAGGAGGAGGAAGAAAATTACTTTTCTCCTCCAGCGAAAATGAGCCATTACAACAAGGATTGGGAAACTGTGGGAGCTGCTGCCTCCTCCCCAGTTCGTAAGTTATTTAGCATTCAAAGTGTGAAAGATGACCTGACAGAGCATCTTCATCATCCTTTTATTTTCACTTACCACCTTCTCCTCTGTGCTTTCTTCTACGTGCCAGTGCCAGGCAGCTGACCTCTGTCCACTGCTCATTCACTTGCTCTGGGCCAGGCTGGGGCTGTTAAGGCCACAATTACCAAGGAGGAGAATATTCTTCTTTCTTAATCATCTCACAAAGATGATTATGGGACCTAAAAGCCTACGGAAATATTTCTTGTTCCCTTTTTTTGTTTAGCTAATAGAGATCAATGCCATTTTTTCCCCAACTGCTTCAATTTAAGGTTATGTTAAGTTAGTGATTAACTTTCAGGTTTCAGGGAAGACCACAGTGGGCAACTAATCTGAGCTGTGATATAGCAAGAGTACAGACAATACTGATTTCTTATATTTAATACTTGTTTGAACTAGAGCATTTCCTTTTCTTAAAATCTAATCTTGGATCAAAGCTACTTGAGATAGTAAGTTAAAAGCAGTTCTTAGTAAGTTCTTCCAGTGGTCATATGCTTTTGAAATTAGATAATTATAATTCCTCACTAATCTGAATTTATTGAGTTTTAACACTCAGACATCCACCTGAACACCTAAGTCATTTTGAAAGAATGGTGGCTACAGCAAATGGTTTAGGCTTCAAACAGTGATCTTTCAGATGGGCACCTGGAAGATGTAGGGCTTGCTAATAAAAGAAAGACTTTTAAATAAATTGCTTTAAAACCCATCTGCTAGCCACAGAAAAAGACATAGGTATTTAAAGGACACTTAAGCACTTAAACACATCTCTGAGAATCTCAGCTGAGTTATCACCTAACTCTGGAAATACTAGAAACCACAGTCTCTGCCATTTTTCACCTCACAAGTGCCTCAATATTGCCAAGGCTGAACAATCAGATGCCTTGTTCATGCCTAAAGCCTACCATCATCCACAAGTGAGATGTTCTTCCCCTTAGCTTCATGCAAGGTTTGAGATAAACATACCCAACTGCACTCCTCCCAAGAGGAGACCAATTTCTTTAAGAGTCCAGATTAAGATAAGTTTCCAGGTTAGTGTTTCCTGCTTAGAGGACTGTTCCCAGACGCAGGAAGTCTTCATGAATTCTGTTCTTAGCTTCATGGGATTCAATCTTACCCTACCTCTATCTAAATCTATGCTTCTCCCGAGGGTAGGGTATATATATCCGGATAATATTCAGGACTTTATTTAGTCCTTGTCAGTACAGAAGTTTTGTCTTTTTCTTTGATAAAAGCCAGTGAGGGACTGGGTGGAGCCATAGTCCCAGGAGCAGGAGCTAATGTCCATACACTTCATGAAGTCTCAGCTCTGCAGGGACAGTAGTGGCAAGAGGCAGAAGGGAGGCTGGACATCTACAGCACATACCTGGTCCCTGCATTCCAGCAGCTAGGTCAGAAAGGAGAAGCTTTGGTGCAGAAAGGGTGAAAGGAGAGTGCTGTTTGGAAAGTGCTGGAAAGTTGAAGGAGCCTTGGGGAGACCATGGTGCATCACCTGCCCAGGCATCACTGCTGGGATCCTGCTCTGAAGGCAACAGAAGCAAACAAGATTACTGCCCTCTCTCAGGGATTTCGGGAACATGGCAGTCCTACGTTTGTCTTATTGACAGGCATACCTGGCAGTAAGGAGAAGGTGAAGGGGGAAGGAGGAAACTGGGAGATGGGAAGGGGGTTGGTGGAGTCGGACTCTACATACAGCTCTCACCATGGCCTGAGGATTTCTACCCACGTAGCACCCTATGGACACAGTGCAAGTAGTGACACCTGCAACCACTCCAACATATGACTGACTGCACGTTGTGGGAGCACAGACAGCATGTCACTAAGCTGAACAGATCTACCTGGAAAATGCTACTTAGCCCCACCATATTCAGGCAGGCTCACAACCAGCCACCTGTAGACAGTCGAGTGATGAAGGACCAGCAGAGCCAGTGCTGAACTCCCAGGGGGGTGGATAAGATGGGAAGGGGCCTGGGCTCCTGCCATGACTTACATTTGGGGATGAGGATCTGTGTGCCTCATTTGCCAGATCTCACACAGAAGCAAGCTGCTGACTGAAGGCTAGAGAAAGAGATATCTCCTTCAGAATAATATTTGGTGCCAGTTATAAGAAAATGCTCATGGACAGGGGTCAGGAATTATACTGGTGTGCTGACCTCTGAAGAAGAGAGAAATAGCGGTAGGTTTACAATCAGATTTAATTACATATTCCAAATTGACCATGAAATTTTATCATTAGGTAACTAACCTCTTTTAAGTAGGAAAGGTGAATGATGGAGTGAGACTGCCTCATTGACTATTATTGCTTTACCTGGATTCCTGTGTCTCCCTAATGCATCTCCTAATCCTTTAGTTTAACTTAATATGAGGAAGAAGTCAGCTTTGTTCAATCCATTTGCAAAATGAGAAGATGCCAACTTCTCCCTTATATACTGGTATTTATTTTAACTAACAACATGAAAAAGAGCACTAGAGTTAATCACTTTCAATCAATGTCAACTACATTATTAGTTAATGGGAGTTTATACTGCATAATATTATTTGTTTGCGAGCCATTTTCTGATGTGTTACATCTAGTTAAATGCCTTATCCTTGTGTATTTAAAACAGAGAAAAAATGAAGGCTAGAATCAGTGAATTTGTAAACATTGGCATGCAGAATTAATTTTACTTAATCATAATGAGGACATAAGTTAGTAATGTGTGAATATGACATTTCTGCAAACCATGTGTAGTAAGGTCTACATAGAGCCATATTTTGCTTTTTAAGTCTTTTGCCAGCTGATTCTGAACAGATCATTACCTTTAAAATTACTATTTGTATATAAAAATATTATTTATATATATTATATATCTCACAATTTCTATGTTTTGTGTAGCTGTGTAAGCTTCTTTAACCCCACATGTACACCCTATACTCCAGCCTCTTGCATGCACACAACTGTATTGCATTTTCTTGATGTAATCTCATCTTTGCCATTTGAAGATCTCGGAGAACATTCAAATCAGAAGAAAAGCACATTGTAATAAACTTGTCTGTAGCTGAACTGCTCAGGAGTTCTGCATTTACCAACATTTTCCACCCCTACTTTGACCTAATATTCCCTCTTCGCTCCTGTGTATCTCCTTCTCCTTTGCATCATCCCAATCATTAACTAAATGGCTATGAGTAATAGAAGAGTAACAATTAGAAGGAGCTTGAATGAGAAAGGAATGAACTATATATGACATAACTCTTTTTCTTAAAAAGGACTTCCTGTTCCATTATTGCTTTATAGTACAACAAAAGCCTGACCTGAAAGTTAATAAAGAGAGCATGTTTACTAATTAGGCTTTATTCTCATTGGTCCACATTAATTGCAAAATATCAATCTATCTTACTTATGAATATGCAAATGTATGTCAGAGTGGCACAAGTTTCCAGTACACAGTACTCTGCTAGCTTTAATTAGATCAAAAGTGGGTCCAGCTCAATTCAACAAGATGGGCCCTACTCTTTAATCAGGAAAATAAGTTTGTCTCCTAACAGTATCTTCTTTTGACAGTCAGCAAACACTAATTAACAGACATAGCTATATTAATTGCATTACTCAACTGTATTCTTATCAGCTAGCTGATGTTGCCTGTTTGCTAATGCAAATAGTTGCTGCTTTCGTAAAGTCAACTTGCAAAAGTCTTTCTAATGCTAACTAGCAATCAATGCATATAAGATTTCTAAGATTTCTGTAGGGAATTCTGCATAATAGACGTATTCTGTCTTTTGAGGTATCCACGGCCATTTAGTATAATTATTCCTTAGAGCTGCACCTATCATATTATCAGCTTTTTCGGAGGATAAAGAACACAACTTATTTGTTTAAGAACAAAGGACTATAATCATTTCCTTTAGGAACCACTAAATCACTAAGTTAAATGAAGATGTATGACCCAATGGAAAACTTGCATTTACAGTAATTATGTTTTTTTTTTTTTTCCTTATGATTCCTTTAACATCTTTTAAAAGGCAACTTACTGATTTTACAAAGTAGTGACTTGACAGCCTGGAGGCTGTAATCCCATGGAATGGGTTTTATATGGACTGTGCTAGGCAAAGCTTCCCAGGCTGCTGTGTCCATGGGTTTTGCCTTCAGCCCTATTCTTTGAGGGCCATTGGGAGAGCCAAGAGGGTAATCCAGTCTCTATGTTCATTCAGCTCCTAAACTCTGAGATTGCCAACTTGGGTGTAGATTAATGCCACTTGCAAGGGAGTTTTCATCATGTAGACAATAGGCTGCCATGAACAAGGCTCAGACCACCCACCCCTTTCACATAGACTGCCAAGCAGCTGTCCCCACGTTGTTAATGTCTTGTCCATACTGGCTAGCACTGGTATCCTAAAACAGAGCGGCGCAGTCATCTATCAGATGACATCTCTCTGCAGCCAGCCTGAGCCCTCTCGCCTTTGCCCATAGGCAAAGTGGACCACGATAAACGGATCATGATGAACATATATGGTGCATACATAAACACTCATGTGCTGCTAAAGCTGGGTAAAGCTAGGCATGCAGATTTTAGGCAACACCGTATCTAAGCTGGCCTGCACAAACTTATAACTGTACTTTGTTAATAACAGCGCCTTCTTGTACTTGGCTGCAGGAGGATCTGAAGTAAGAGATTATTCACCCAGTCCAAACATCCAGGGACAGATCAGCTGGAGAGCACCATTATATCAAGCTGAGCTGGTGTTCTTTTAAGACCACAACTTTTAACTTTGCAATGCAGAAGGCAACAGAGCCAACAGGGCTCACATACCACAGCATGTTAGCTGGGTGCAATGGTACTGAAGGAAAAGCCACGTGCCCGCTTTGTATTGCAGCACCAACATTATTATTACCACTGGAGCCACACCGGAACAGAATAATGCTTATGATTTTTCCTGGTATAAGCAAGACTAACATGGTTTGGGGCTAGTATTCCCGAGTGGAATCTGCAAATGAAATTATTATGTATTATTTATATATTTATGGGTATACCTTCACACAGTTGACATTTTAATGAATCCCTACAGGGAGGGAGTGGAAGTGATAATGAAACCTCCATGTCAAAGCCTCTCCAGCTTTCCAGTGTAGCTGGGATCCCCCTGTATTCTCCCCTCACAATTTGTTTTCCTTTCCCTTTATTTTTTCTGGGTAGGAAAAAGAAGTTGCAAAAGGACGCTCAAATACATTTAAAGTGTAAGATTAATAAGCTTATGTATAATGACATATTTTTCAGATCCTATCTTTTTTTTAAATAATGTTTTAAATCTAGGGGCACAGACATAAGGGAAAATCTCAGTATTAGTTCTGATTATCTTTTTGCCCTTTTTCCCTTCTGAAATGATACTTGGGGTATGGAATCTGGTCATGCTGAGTCCATAATTTCTATAGTCAATATGAAACCTAAGGACTGTGTCATGGCAGGATGAATTTTGTATAGGAATGCTGAATGAGCCTCACCTTTTTCAAAATATGTTGTAAGATTCAAGAGAGTTTTTGCTTTACCACCAGCCTTTTATGCATGTAAAGCTGGCTGTTCTGTGTGTTACCTCAATATTATGGCAGTAGATTCATTTAAGTAACTTTGCTAAACTTTACATGGCTAGAACTTTCCATGCTGGAGAAACGACATATTTTTTCTAGGTTTCAGTTAAACTGGCAGATCATTTCTGAAGAGAAGGTGTGCTGGTTTTGGCTGGGGCAGAGTTAATTTTCTTCACAGTAGCTAGCATGGGGCTATGTTTTGGAATTGTGCTGAAAACAGTGTTGTTAATACAGGGAAGTTTTCATTATTGCTAAGCAGTGCTTACACAGAGCCAAGGCCTTTTCTGCCTCTCACCCCACCCCACCAGCGAGCAGGCTGGGGGTGCGCAAGAAGCTGGGAGGGGACACGGCTGGGACAGCTGACCCCAACTGACCAAAGGGATATTACACACCATATGACGTCATGCTCAGCATATAAAGCTGGGGGAAGAAGAAGGAAGGGGAGGACATTCGGCGTGCTGGTGTTTGTCTTCCCAAGTAACCGTTATGCGTGATGGAGCCCTGCTTTCCTGGAGATGGCTGAACACCTGCCTGCCGATGGGAAAGAGTGAATTGATTTCTAATTTTGCTTTGCTTGCGTGTGTGGCTTTTGCTTCCCCTATTAAACATTAAACTGTCTTTATCTCAACCCATGAGTTTTCTCACTTTTCACTCATCCCACCGGGGGGGGGAGTGAGAGAGTGGCTGTGTGGTGCTTACTTGCTGGCTGCAGTTAAACCATGACAGTCCTTTTTTGGTACCCAGTGTGGGGCTCGAAGGGTTCAAGATAACAAGAGATTTGATTGGAATATGCTAGATCAAATTTATAGCTGTTATTGCTCTTTACCTACTAATCAGCAGGCTTCTGTGCTTGCCATGGGGCTTGCTTGCCTTACTGTATATTAGAGTCTAGTTGTTAGTGGCTGCTTTTTGCTTTTGCTGCTTGCTGTACTGCTGTAGCGCTTATCATCTTACTCTGCTCTGCCTGGGAACATTTGGATAACAGCAATGGCGATGCGACTGGGCTGGCAGATGGCCAGGGCATCGCTGCTGTTTCTGTGCTGCTGTGCTGGACAGGCTGGAACTCCAGTGTGAACTTGAGTCGAAGGGACTGCAACCTGTGGATGAGTCTACATGGGAGCAGGACACCCCGAAGCATCTGTAGCCATAGATAAACCCATGCCAGAGCAGGTATATCTCAAAGCGTCTGTGGCCATGATTATGTCTGTGCCGCAGCACATATACCTCTGAAGGTATTGTGGCCAAAGGACAAGTCCACACTTGAGAAGGTACACCTCAAAGCGTCTCTGGCTGTGGATAAGTCCATGACACAGCAGATACACCTTGAAGCATCAGTGGCTGTGCATGAGGTCATGCTGGAGCACCTCAAAGCGTGTGGCCGTGGATAAGATCGCGACAGAGCAGGGACTCCCCTGGAGGGACTGCAGCCATGGGCAAGGCCATGTTGGAGCAGGTTTACTTCTGAAGGGACTGTGGCTGTGGGTAAGGCCACACTGGAGCAGGTATACCTCTGAAGGCTAGTGAAGGTATAAGGCTAGTGAAAAATATGTTTTCATATGTGAAATAATACTAGTGGCTTAAAAAAAGGTTCAGTGATGTAAGCTTTCAGGAAGGTACTTGATGTTTGTCAGAGAAAATTTTTTTGGGGTAAAAAATGTACCTACTGTTCTCCCTGTGAAAAGTTTGCTTGGATTTGGACAAGTTAGAGCCTTTGAAGAAAACCTACGTGGATGTTGCATGTGTTCTCTGGACGCTTCTTGGAGGAGTCTTCACAGCTAAATCTTTTGTGCTTTAGTCTTCATTAAGACATAGCAAGAAAGCCATCAAAAACTTCTAGCTCCATGGTTGGCTCAGCCACCAGGCTAAAAGACAAGCAAGAATTAAGCTGGAACAACTTGAACGGTTAGGCACTAATTTAGGATTCTACTTCAAACCCCTAACAGTCAAAGAGGGAAGGTGAATCCAGATGCTTACCCTCTCAGACAATGGGTATGATCTGAGCTAGACTCCCCTGCCAGTGCTGCCCACCTTTTGTATTCAATACTGAAACAGATACCGATGCTGATTATGCTTCTCTGGCCTGGTCACAGGGATCATCACCCAAGAATCTGTTCTTGCCTCACTCAGTGTTGCCTCAGCCAGTTTGGGGTGAAAGTGCCAACATGATGGACCGGGGCAATCCCTACCTAAAGCAACTGATGTTCCCTGGAGAGGCTGAGCCTCAGTTCCCGGTACAGAGGAAAGTATTGCACCTCCTACCTCCCAGAAAGTTAATCTAGTGACTACATCCTGGGGTAAAGGGGCACAAATGCCATCTTCTGCAGCTGATTTTGGATTCAGCCTCTCACATCTTTTGTTTGTGCCACAGAAGAGTAAAGCAAAATACTGTATTAAAGAGGATGATTCAAGTGAAACATTTCAGGCTGGTTTGCTAAGGAAATGAGGCTTCTGTCCTTTTGGCTATCCACTTCTCTGCCAGTCAGTCTTCTTAATAAATTTTTAGTCTGTTGGGCAATTTAACCCAAATTTGAAAGAGGAGCAGAAGTCTTAGAGACAATTAACTGCATTTTTTGAAATCTGCAGCTGGGTAGTGGAGAGAGACCCAGCATGAAAACCCCATTGAAAAGAGGGCAGGAAGACTCGGATGTGATATGTTATGTGGCTTGGTAGTAGCCAGCTGCCCAATCTGCATATGCATGGCTCCAGATTAGCCAGGGTATGTGTTATTTCTTGCCTGACAGATGTCAGAGGGTTTACAGAGGGAGACAGAACTATTGTGGTGGGAGCAAGGAAAGGAAACAGGATACAAATCTGTAGGAAACCAGGCTCCATGAGCTGTGATACTCACAAGACAACTTGTTTTCTTTTTCATTTTTGGTAAGAAAAAATTACAAGCATTGTAGGGTTGTACCTAACGAAATGCTTTTCTTTTGCTGCATTTCCTCTGTCAGCTAATGAAAAAAAACCTCTGTTGTGTAGCCTAACTTTTTTAAAAAAGGCAAATTGTGGAAATATATACAGTAAAAATCACACTAATAGTGATTTCCAGTGTCCAGAGGACTAGCAGGCAGCATCAGTGTCAGCAAAGGAGATAGAAGGGGCAGGATGAGGTAGGAAAGAAATCTGGGGTGTCCAGTCCCTTCTTCAGTGAACTGTAGGAGGAGTGGCAGGGAAACAAGACACCTCTGGGTTAACAGTTCTTGACAGCAGGAGCAAATGGGAAGGCTAGAAGATGGCAGCATGCTGTGGTGAGCTCTCAACACATAGAAATGCACCTCCGAGAAATGGCAGTGATCACTTTGTCAAATTTTCTTTTTCATCTTATGGCAATTAATCCAAGCTTTCTACACCCAGGCTGTTCCACTACCCAAATGTGTTTTTTTTTTCAGGGTTTTTTTGGTACATTATTTGGAGAAAAAATAAATTCTTCCACCTCCTGTCACTGCCTGTATCTTCTGTCCCCACTTACATGGATGCTAGGGCCTAAGTTTTACTACAAACTGGTTAGGCTGCTCTCACAGCACTTAGACTGTCCCTCCAAACCAGTGTTGATGTGCATCCCCCAGCATGCCTGGCAGAGTCTGAATGGACTGCTGTAAAATGTTCCCCAAGTTAAGTATAATTTTGTCTGAGCACACGGTCTTATCTGCTAACCAACCTTTTCCACCACTTCCTTGTGTGCTCACTTAAGGCAGGTTTCACTATATAATAAATACCAGCGCCCCGTGACCCTGCTGTCAGAGCTAGCTGTGCTCCTCAAGGCTTGGAAGACATTACCGCCACACAGTCTCTGATAGAGCAGACTCCACTAACTGTAATTCACTGTTTGTCCCAGCCTTTATGTATGTGATTTTTCTTTGTCTGCCTTAATCCAGCGCAATACAGAGTTCTTACAGATTCTTTGCTGAGCTTGTTCTCCTTTGGATTTAAATCAGGACTGTACCAGAGCTGCCTAAAGATTAATTATCATACAGAATGGTGCTTAGAACATGACTGACCATCCCAGCAGGTATCAGGTTATTGTTTAACTCTACTCCCTTGTCTTCGTGTATCTATTATTAGCTCCTATTTCATGCTTGGCATATGGTTACACTTAACACTTTCTCTAGTAAAAGAGAAAGCTTGCACTGTAGCTGCATGGAAAATCACACCGGCACAACGACAAGAGTATCTTGAGCTAGCAGCTCATTGGAAAAGGCAGCAAGTACCTTATTCCTCAGGTTGTAACATCTTTGGGGCAGGAACATTTTGGGATTGTTTTAACTACTCTTATTTTCAAGTCGGTGTTTGTCCAGGACCTATTCCAGTTGTCCTGGTGCATGGTTGCAGCTCTAGGACCAGACTGGGACCAGAGTCATGGTGGGAACTTCCAGCAGTCAGAGCAGTAGAAATGTGAAGGTAAGAGCAGAAGGAAGCCAAACACAATGTGAAACACTTTCTTGTGCTGCTTTTTTATTTCTCATTGTTCCTTGTGGGAAGCCACACAAGGAAACTGCCATAATTTCCTTCATTTTCTGGACAGATGCTAGGTAGGACATACCACATCAAGGACTTCAGAAACCAGCACTTTTTCCCTTTAAAGGCCCTGTAACCAATTACATCAACCAAAGACCTTGCCAAACGAATATTTTAACTTGGTCTCGTGGGCTTCAATGCTACAATCCAGCTGGAGAACGCAACCAAATCAGTGGCACTTGGTGAAGATAAAAATCTTTGTCTTGTGGGACACTCAGGCTTGTTTTTCACTCTGAGAAAACTGCTGTTAGGGCTGCTCACAGAGATTTGGGGCCAGGCAGAGACACCTACTTGCCTGGCTGAAAAACCTCTGTGATCCTGTCATCTCCTCAGTGGGCAGCAGCCCTCTGCGTAACGTAGACCTGGACATTTGGGATGTCATTGGTGGTCCTGAAATTTCAGAGAGGGGGGTCTTGCAAAGACTAGAGCCTGAGCAACAAAGTGCATTTAGAAAAAAAACTTATCAAGCTTACTCATGATGCCACCTTTCAAAGATAAGCTGCCGTGCCTGTGCAGCACATCAGAAAGCAAACTCTAGTTCCACGCAAACAAAAAACATCTTAAACCCCACTGCATCAATTTGTGAGCAAAGCTGAACATGGAGCATTTGCACTGTGGCTTGGTGACTTGACAAGCACAAACAGCAATGGTTGTGAGGAGCAGGGCTGGCTTCTCTGTGTACAAAAATGCAGCCTTCATTTACAGTACAAATATTTGAAGGCAGTTCTCAACAATCTCTCCAGCACAGGAAAAATTGTTACCTCTAGCCATCCTCATTGCCAAAACTTTAATCCTTATCAAATGGAAATCACCATCTGTCCATTAGATCAATGACTGGCACTTGGGTCTCATTGATTTAGCTATTATGGAAAAGATATCATATAAGATACATGATAAATTAGACTCTGTCATGGATATTTGGTCAGATTTTGCTCAATCTTTCCAAATGAGATAATTAGCTATAGCTTTCTAATTTTAAACTAGTGTAAGTGTTACAGATTAAGTGACTGTAATCTCTCTTTCTTATCCACTTTTCTTTTCACATACATGCATAATGAGGCTTTTGTCTATAATTTTGGTGTCACACTGAAAACATTAAAAGATGTAAGGAGGAGATTTCCCCCCCCTAGTTTGAGATGTAAAACTTCTTTATTAGTCAGAATCAATCATTATAAATCAATTCAAAATTATTCTTTCTGTGTATAAGTAAATAACAAAATGCCTCAAATAAGCTTCAGCCATTTGATCAAAAATTGCACAATATTTTTACATCTTAAACACCTTTTCTTGAAACAATCGCAATGCCACCCCAGATATCTATTGTGGCTGTCATAATTTTAAAATGTATGTGCATTTCTTTTAAATTTCTGTCACACCAGAAAGACAAAGTAATAACTGCAGAAACATGGCAACTGCCTGTGTTCAAACATGTAATCTGGGTTTTCCAAGCTGGCGTTTTTAAAGGTCTCGCAGGCACACACTTGAAAGCAGCTGCCATTGTCACCAGCTCTTTGAAAGTCAGTCCTCCCTGTGGCAATTGCAGAACCTGGCTTTGTTACAGCGGATGCATGCGGAAAGGCAGTGCTTCTTATGATGGGCTACGTGGATACATAGATTTAATCCATATGATTGCCTATTATTTTTCTTCCATCCATGTCCCATCCAACAGACTCCAAAGGCACTTTTCTCCCTTTCTCTGGGTTGGACCCATCGGTCCTCGGAAGTTTTGAGCACAATTATGGTGGCCTACGGCTAACCCTTGCTACCTCACCCCTCTGCACTCTGCTTTGCACCCCAATGTCACGCTTGAGAGGCTTTTAGGGGTGCCAAGGTCTTTACATCGTGCAGGCAGAGGGAACAGCACTGGCTTTGCTGCCAAAAGTCGCAATCTCCTTTATCCCCCCATTCCTCATCCCCGGCTCCTTGAGGGCAGCCCCGCAGGCAGCCGGCTCAGGGCACCGACCGCAGTGAGCAAGGGTGGTGATTCCCATTTCCATTTTATGTTCGTCCATGGGGTAGGTTACACGGGTCAGCCCTCAGAAGTGTTTGAGCTCTGCTTGCAGGTATGGTGGCACAGGCTGACAGCAAAGAGGAGGACGGATGGCAATGCCTGCTCAGGGCTGGCGACAGGCAGGCCTGCTTCTTCTGGTGGTTTTAGCAAACATATAGTGTCGATGGAGCTATGCATTTCAGTGGTAATGAAAGTGTACCTATCTGGCCTTACTCTCCTAGTGTCAGGTGCATTATCCCCCAGTCTGCTCCAGACTGAAAGACCACAGTTGATGCTGAAGATGGAAGTGTTTATTATCAATAAAGGTTGGGGGAAGAAGTAAAGAGGAGAGCACCGGGCAGCCTCAATGGCTTGAGCCTTAAGCTCCAGCTGATACTAGAAGAAGCCGTGTCTCTGTACCTAGCACAGCGCCAAACCAGCAGTCAGCCCTACCTGGTTAGTTCAGGGAACACCTCCCCCAGCTCCCCCCTTCCTCCTTTCCTACCCCACAGGCTTTTACTAACTGTTTTAAAGTACTTCTCTCTGTGAGCAATTACCATGTCCTACTTGTTTAGATTAAGTTGCTGTCAGTTCATTTTCATCCAGATTTCTACTTCAGTCAGACATTGAGGAACTGCTAATGAGACAGCGTAATCTGAGTTCAAAGAAAATAGCGGAGCAGAAAACATTTTTCCTGGTTAAAACATTCTCAAAATTACCTTATATACTGGGCTACATGTCTTTTGTAAAGTCATGGCCACTGAATCTGCCACAGGATCCAAGGTAGCTTGCAAAATTATGATCCTACAAAGTTTTCTTGAAAATATTCAAAATAAAATTAGTCCTGACGGGATTTTTAAGCCTTCCAGAATAATTTAAACTGAAGCAGATTTGTCCTCTTGGACCTGCAAATAGCATAAAGCAACATTTCTCAGGGAGCTGAGGATGGTCCCACTCATTTCCAGATGTTACTCCTGAAGGCTAACAGAGATGATGCACATTTCAATACTTAATTATTTCAGCTGTTAATCCTCGTAATGAAACTGCAGCTATATAGCTACCGGGATAGTTATTTTGTGCTATACAACTTCCACTTACTTGTCAAGAAACCCTTATATGTAGTATCTCCTCAAATCCTACGCTGCAGTTATGAATAGGTAGTATATTGTTGAAAATCAACACTAGAATAAAGTTAGCAAACAACATAATCACGGATGGCCTTTAGAATTATTATTATATTTATGTTAATTAGAAACATTCTTTTTTTTTTTTTTTTTGTTATCTGAACCTGCCTCAGAATTTCCAAGGAGCTGTTACAGACTGCCATAGAAATGAATAAATCGAGCTAGAGGAGCCAAAGGTACACAACCTTGACAGAGAATACTCAAGCCCTTGATTTTTTAAGGACAGGAAAGATGCATAACATCTGGGGGTACAATAATGCAAAGGACTGGGCAGCTACAATACAGACATACACGTACCCCTGGCAGTAGCACATTCCTACGTCAGCCTTGACTACAAACAATGGAGCTTTGAGCCTCTAAACAGGGGCAAAATCTGCCTGTCTTTTGCCTGATGCTACTCCTGAGAAGCCAATGGCATTCTCTGACATTTCACAGGATATATGCTAGTGCAGGATTTGCTGCTGCTGTTTTCTTGCAAGCTCCCATTTCCTTAAAGTTGGCTGTACCAGAACTTTTAAAGGCAGGCAAACTGAATCTGTATTAGCTTCCCATTATTTTTTCATGATACCTCCTAGCCACTGTAACTTACTCGGTGCTGTAGGATTTACAATTTATGTCCTGAAAGAAAGTACTTTCATGAGCCTGAGGATAAGTATCATGTATTTCCAGTTTTGCTGTGTTACTAAAAAAAACCCACAACAAAACCCAACAAAAAAACCCAGTAAGACACAAGCCCAGAAGAACTACTAAATGAGGATACCTAATAATGAGGTAATTCGCATGATCCTGTTTCACAGCAATCTAAGTAGCATACCAGCATTATTGCACTGCACAAAGTGATGTAAAATGAATTAATAGCCATAGCGCCTGTGCTACCGCTGAAGCTCACTGTTGTCAACTTCTAAGTGAGAACTAATTGCTCATATGATTCATTTTTAGGTTCTCTCCTACCTTCCCATGTAACTTCCCCTCTATTTGCAGTAGTATTTTCAATAAATCTAATTTATTGCCTGGTTACTATTTCCTAATGTATCTTTGTTTGAATAAGGCAGGAGTCGGCATGGGAATCTTTTGTTATTCAGCAGAACTCTTGCTTCAGTGAAGTAACAGTCACACTTGTCCTTGTCTTTTTTTTTCCCTCTAATAAATGCCATGTATGTTTTCCCTAATTTGAGGGTTTTAAAGCTCATATAAAGTCCGCAGATCCACATTAGAAAATGCATGAAATCGGAATCTACTTCTATTGCACACATATTGTAGGATGTGTTCAGATCGAGTCCTCTTTGTTTTAATGTTCTGTATCAAAGATATTTGTGCTTAGGTTGTCAGGAAAAATAAACCCGTAATGTTAAAAACCACACCTTATCGTGCAATAGTAACGACACCACCTTAAAAAAAACCCCAAAACTCAACTCCAAAATAAACCAGAGCAACCTCCCCCTACCATATAGCTTAGGCCAAGCTGCCAAATCCTATTACAAATTCAATCCTATTAAAACGTTCCCAGGTTTAAGCCTGCTTTGGAGTTTTTCATAAGAGTGCGTGACCCCAACCCAAACCCCTCCATGTGTGGTCAAGGGACCTGCGGATAATTGTAAACTTCACGGGCTCCCATTAATCTCGGCACAGTCAGATATTAGCGCTTGTAAATCAGCACCTAAACAAGGACAATAGTTAAAGCCATCAATAGTCTTTTAATGAGGCAGATCAAAAACAAATGAAAGCAGCGGGACACTGGGATCTGCCAAGGAGGGGCAGGGAAGCCAGGGGGCTTTGTCTCCCTCCCTCGCACACAAGTAGATGGAACGAGTCCAGGCCCTCTCCCCCGGCTGCCGGGCCCGCCGCGACACTCACACGCGCGGCCGTGGGCTCGCGGGCGGGGACGCGCGCCCCCGCGCGCCTCCCGCCGCGCTCCCGCCGCGCCCGGCTGGGGCTGGCGGGGCCGGGGAAGCTGACGGCCGCCCCGGCGGGAGCGGGGACGGGCGGCTCTCGGCCGCGCTCCCACACGGGGAGGGGAGAGGGGCCCGGCCCGGCGCGGCAGCCCTCCGCTCGGCAGCCGCGGGAGAGGCCGCCCGCCCCGCCGCCCCGCCGCCCTGCCGCCCGCCGGGCGCCTCCGCGCCGCCGCGCAGGCGCGCCCCCGCTACCCCCGTTGCCGGGCAACGCGCCCCCGCGATTCCCCCTCCCCCCGCGCTTAACACCCCCCCCCCCCCCCCCCGAGCCCCATATTTCGGGTTCCCAAAGGTAAAGAGTTTGGCCAGAAAGTGGAGGTGAAACCCCGGCCCCGCTCGTGCCGAGAGGGACACCCCGCCAGGAGCCCTTCAGCCGCCGAGCTTGGCCTGCCTGGCACAACGCGGGCGGGAAGGGGCGCGAGGAAAGGGCCGCCAGCCGTACCTGCGCCCCGGCCGTGGGTACGGTCTGCGTGGGGAGGGTGTGTTCTGATGGCACCTTGATGTGGCACCGAGGGACGGCTTTGCACCTCACCTGGGCTGCGCTGAATACGTACGCAGAATACATACAGAGGCAACACGGGGACTGCAGAAAGCTACGCAGGCCGGACCAAGGCGGCATGGGCCGGGACGCACTGCCAGGGCAGCAGGACAGGCACCCGTCTCTCGCTCTCAAGCAAATGTTTGGGTTTTTTGTTTTTTGTTTTTGGTGTTTTTTTTTTTTTTTTTTTACTCCTATGTAAGAACTGCAGCGGTTGCATGTAAATAAGAGTTAGTCATTAAATCACTGGGAAATAATTCTGTGGCTAATAATATTTTCTTTCTCTTTCTAATGAGATCACCTCACACTCACTGGCACCGATACAAACATTCACAGCTAAGTGCTCAAAAGAGGTTGAAGTACAAACTGTATATAATTCACCGCTTGAGAAAACACTATTTCAGCACAACACAATGCGAGATACTCTCAAGTATTCCTGAGGCAGGAAGAGTGTACCGCAGTCAGGCTGAAGTGACTGTTTACATCAACCTGATTGCACTTATTCTTTAGTAAAGCTAACAGCTCTCCGCATTATTAGCCCATCTTCTCAGTTCTGAGGCCTTCACAGATAAGGGACAAAACCTAAATTACGTGGTGCCAGCGTGGTGTGTGCTAGCATGTGCAGTACTACAGACCAGCAGCCTGAAGCGCTTCAGCGTTGGGTTAGCATGAAAGGGTGCTTTTGCCAGATGCCCGGCCCGCTTTATGTGGAAGGCTGGTAAAATCTCCTCCTCACAACGCCTTTGCAGTGGCCACAGCCAAAAGGTGGCAGTGTTCAATCCATCATCCCTGGCCACACAACACCCCGGGCAGGGGCCTGCCTTGAACAAGGCCTTTCATCTCACCCCAGCGCCGTTCTCATGCCGATTTTCACTGCAAAAAACCTCCTCTTTCACTGGACTCAAAAAATAAAGGAATTAAAAAGCTAACAGAGTTAGAGAACCTTATAGGCTGAAGAATAGAAAACAACCAGATCACTCACTGGTTTCACAGAGCCCTGCCCTGGCTTTGCTGAGATGTACTCAGACTACTTGTTCAGTCCACAGTTTGGTTTTCCTGGTCTCACACCAAAACAGAAACATGGAATTTAATGAAATTTGAGGCTCACTGACTAAATCTATGGTTTCAGGAGTGAAGAGTGAAGCTTATATGAAGAAAAGAGTAAAGCAGAAGTAACAACTATCCAAGGCATGCTGTCGTATGTACATTCAATAGTAGCACTTATCATGTATATATACACACACACATATGTATATGCATATATATGTAGAAGCACTTTTCAGTTATGAATATACAATATAATTTTTTATATGAAAAACATAATTTTGGTGGTTTTTTTTTCAAAATAACTTCATTTCTTCAATCATTTCTTCAATACAAAATCTGAAAAGTGAACAAATTTGGTCTTGAGAGTATACAAAAACAAGCAGGTCATTTGATTTCCTGTGAAAACCCAGAAAACCAAATGAAAAAAATGGACCCAAAGCAAGTATTTCCTTATATATTTAATGGGAGAAGCCTAGCACTAATCGCTGAGTCTCTAAACAGGAATTATTATCCTTTTTATGGATACAGGATACCACAGAATGGAGGAGCACTCAAATTCACATACTGAGTCAAGGGCGCAGTAATGAGGAGAGCATAGTCTGTTCTCTGCCTGCTGTCCGATACACTGTAGTACTCTGCCATGTAATTTAATCTGATACAGGTTGCTGCATTAAATAACAGCAGGGACACAAAAGATTGTTGGTTTGTCAACCTTAGAAAATATTAAACCCTTCTTAAAATGTTGCCCGTTTGTCCAGTTGTTCCCTATTTCCCCTCCAAGGGAGAAAAAAGGGGGAGAGAAATAAAATTACTGTCTTTCCAGTCCTGAGGTGAGAACACTCCTGTTTCTCCTGAACTACACACTCCTATGTGTGTAATTCAGTGGAAGGGAATACCACAAAAAAGCAAACTGAGCTGTGAGGATAAAATTGTGGATGAAGGCCCTGATTAAATACTCTCTGACTATTGTTATTAAATATGGTCTGATTAAATACCTTTACAGTGGGTGCAATACTAGGTTACAAAACATGTCCTGTTGGCTTGGCTGTAAGGAGTGTCCTCCTGACCAGGAGAGAGGGAAGGGATTTTAGGGTATTCACTCAGAAGACTTGCAGACTCTCCTTACTCCGACATCAGCCTTTGCCATTAGGGGCCTTGAGGCATTCGGAGCTGTGTGTGGGGTCAGTTAACTCACGCTTACCTTCTTCCTCCGAGAGATGTCAGAAGGTAATTCTAGACACCTGCTTATCCTCACCGGGAGTGCCACATGCCACCTCCCTGCTCCATGTGTATGTAATTGCAAAGCCAGCAGGGGATATTGGATTATATTAGGAGCTATGGCACCATTAGTATGCGCTGCAGCTTCTTGTCATTAAATACGGAGTATACACCCTCTCTATTGTCATCAGGCCTGACTGAGGCAGGAAACTACAAGAAAAGAAACTGATTTTCCAGGCTGGAAAAACAGGAGCAAGCTGAAGTGGTTAGAGCATGACTTTGGGTGCACTGTCCATCCTTTACCAAACAGTTTTCCTAGCTGTCCTCTCCCACTGCTGGACATACGTGGTTTCGCAAAGATCAGCGATGGGTTCCAGCTTTGTTGTTTCCTCCAGCTGGCATGCTGTCTTGACATGCAACTCACTGAAGTCAGCCACAGGCCAGGTACTGCAAGTGCCTCTCTTCAAAACACAACCCCAGAACTGCACATGAGCTTCCCTCAGCATCGTTGTTACCTTGTGCCTCCATTAGAGGTGCAGGCATTTCTATACACAAATCATGTACATCCAGGCTCCTACTAATGCACTGGATTCCTACTAATTTTGCCAGGCAGTTTAATGAGTGGAGCTGGCATTAATGTCACTAGCTGGTCATAAGTTAGATGTCCGCTCTAAATTAGATGTCTAGATGCCACCAGTAGTCACTGGTGAGAGTGACTTCTCTTTTTCAGAGAATCTTTTTCAGAAATAATTTTTGAGTGAGAGCAATCACTTACTGAAATGCTTTTTTTTTTGTCTTTTTACTCTAGAGGGAATCTGCATTAGCTTAAACTGTACACCTAACTTTTCAGCCATCAACTTTGTGTAAGATCAGTCTCAGCTTGGTAGTTATTATACAGCCCTGAATGCTACATTTCATTTGTCCTTCCCTGCTTGCTATGTGTGGTGACTAGTCAGTTCCTAGCTTTATCTTAAATAAATCTTTCAGTGTATGGTGTTGTAAACTAAACTATTAAAATATCATACTCATTATCACCAAAATCTTGTTTTATATGACTTTCCTATTAATCACGGCAACTATATTTGTAAGGGAGGTTCGTCAACCAAAAATAGAACAAGGTATGATTCTCAATATCTTTCTGAAGACTGAACCTCAAAGCATGCTGTGAGTTAGACAAATGTGTGTGATGTTGTATGGCACAGAAAATTAGAATAAAAACTTCATGAGAATAGATAATCTGTAAGACTTCAAATTATTCTTATGCCTTAAGAATGGTGAAAGATACCGTTAAAATATTGTAAATAAACCTGTTCTCTCAAAATTTGCAGCATCATTTTGTAGTGTTAAGAGATTTGGGAAAATAGAGTGGTATTATATGATCCAAGCTCTCATCTTGTTCTAGAACCAGGCGAGTTTAGGGTAGAGAAGTGTACATGGCATGTGCATCTCTGGGAAACAGTTTGTTGGAGGCAGGACCTTGCAAGTGCCTTAGAGTGAAAAGCTTACTAGGATGTTCTGAAAATTTGCATGATAAGTGTCCGTAAAGTCACAGGGTGCAGTCCTAGTCCTATTTAAATCAGTAGGGTTACTGATTTAATAGACCTTTTGTCTGACTTTAGTGCTGCCACTCTTGTTCTTATTAAATCTGTTCTGTGGCCAAACTATTGAAATTCCAGGCATTAATTGTCCCAGGAGATAATCAAATAAGAACACAAATTTTATATCTTATTTGAACCATGCTTTTACTACAGGTAAATCAGGAAAGCAAGAAACAAAATGAAGGCTACACTGTGAGGTCTTTTTGTGTGTGGAGAGCTTATTAGTTATATCTCCAATGGTTTGGTGAAATTCTGTTGCCTGAACTGTAAAATATTAAAGATCCAAGATAAAAAAGTGCTCCCATGCTTCAAATCTGACCAATTCTATTACGTGCACTATTGAAGGATGAAACTTTTCTCTTGGATCAAAATGCTGGCAAGGAATATTTATATTTTATATAAAGCTATCTTCAAGGAAACAAGTAGACAGAGTGAAGCAAGCAGCCATAAAATGGCTTTTTTTATTTTGAAGTAGGCCAACACTGGGTGTATTATTCTTATTGTAACAGTCATGTTAAGCTTTTCAATTAGGAAAGGATGCGTCTATGAAGTTCTTCCAGTTTTCACTGATCCCCATGTCATTTTTTAGGGCGGTGAATATCTGTATCATATGCAACTAAGCTAAGGAAACGTTTCTTTCCTGACTTCATCTGTCGCTGAAGAGAATGGCTTTAGGTATTTCAATGCCCATCCACTTTACCATCAATGGACTTTACATTAAAGGAAGCTTCATGTATTTTAATGCCCGTTACAATGCTGCCAAGCTCTAAACTGCTTCTCAGTAGACACTGGCCTGCTGCAAAAAAGTTTAAATTCTGGGCCATGTATTTCCAAGCCTCCAAAACATGGTTCCAAGCCTGGATTTCTTGGAAATTATACTAAGTGCTAGATACACTTTTGAAGCAGTGGAAACCTCTATTCCATCCTCTCCAGACAATGAGTTTATTGCTTCAGCATCTCCAGATCCAGACACATGCTTATGACTTCACTTGGAAACTGGGGAACCATCATTAACTCTGGAAAAAAGGGCATTAGTCAAGGCAGAATTACTAGTTCACTACAAGAATTACTTATCCAAAGCAAGTTTTCTCTTAGACAGCCTACTCCGCTACTGAGTGCTGAAAACCCACAGTCAACCTCCTTGGTCTAATTCCTTTACAGCTGTGATCCTAGAGATGGGCAGAGTCCATAAGCTGAGGCAACCTGGCTCTTTAATATATGAGCATGGGAGACTCCTGCTTCACAGAGAGGCTGTTCCTTAAGGAAGGAATAAGAATTTATCTTTATTTTTGTCAGGCTGACAGAAGGAGCATTTTCAGTTTTCTAGCCACCCTGTCCTATGGGAAGTTCCTGTGCTCTCTGTTTTTGGCAGGTCATTATATGGATGAGCTACTGAGTTCATTTGCTCAAATTTGCTATGCAGAGAGTTCCAGAAATGGGGTAATTTCAATACTGATGACCACAGTGTCTCCCCTAACTAGTTATGTGTGTACCCAGTGCCTAAAAGGAACAAGATCTATTCATTCCCAGATAGTATAAGAACAGAAAGCGTAGGTGACAGTGAGGGTTGTGATCCAATCAGAGTTAGAAATGGAAAGGTTTGTGCAACTGAAATTGGGTTCATCGCAAGACAGGGGTATATTCTTTTTCCTCAACATATCACAGTACATAATTTTCTTGAGTATTTTTAGACTGTGCTACAAAAGAATAACTCTATAGAAAATGTTAATATTTGTTCAGAGTAATTCAATTTTCTCATGCTTCAAAAAGTAACAAAATTGCTGTCTTGGATCTGTTTTATGTGGTCCTCAGACATGCCTGCAAGTAAAATTAAAAAAGCAAGAAATAAAGATACTAAGAAATCGTGATCCTCATACACCTTCCAAGACAGACTGAATGGATGGACTAAGTCTTTTACCCTGTGGTCACCTAGTACTGTGGTGACCTATATAGAAACAAGTGATTCTGCCTCATCTTGCAAGTATGAAGGTTCTCTTTTTAAATTTACAGAATTTCTTAGTTTCACAATGCTAGGCTAGCAAAAGGAGATATCCAGAGGTATCTCATTACTTCCCGTTATCTCAGTCCCATTTAAGAGGCAAAAGATTGCTCCAAGGGCTTGTTGCTCCCTATCCCCAGGCAAGAATCTTATATCCAGTATATTTTTCTTCCTTGTCTTCTTCCCCCCACCAGCAGAAAACTTCCGACAATAGGTCATGACCACCATGACACCGAACAAAAATGAGAAAACGCAGTAAAACCCAGCCTCCTGCCTTTCCCCAATCCCCTGCCAGCACACTGAGCACACAAATGCTTAGTTTTTCTGTCCTTGATGTCACCTAGCACTCCTTTCAAAGTGAATGCCACAGTATTTGGTTTCATCAGTCATGCCTCCTCTCCTCTCCCTATCTTGTGGCTTAATGTGGTCTACTGTTTTCTGTTCTTCCTGTTGGCTCTTACTTGAGATGTCTCAGAATAGCGTCCGGCCCATCCTGGCACCTTCCCAGTCCTGGTGGACCATGCCCTGGTCCCTCAAGCACGGACCAACCCAGCCTCCCATTTTAAGGTTCCTTTCTCTGTTTCTTAGTTTTTTTGCTGGATGCAGTGGCTACCGCTAACCTAGCTGAGAAGGTGGACTTGTGCTCTCTTTGGCTTTGGTTGGTGTGGCCTAACCCAGACTGCCTTTGTGCCATGCCTTCAAGGAGTTTTTCTTACCAACACAGCACGGCGAACTAGACTGGCGTGCCAGGCTGTGTGTTGTTAACAGACCAGCAGAATAACTGGAATCTGCTGGAGGTGCAATTAAGTCTTTCTTCCAGTTTCCTTTCATGTGTGCCAGATTGGCCTAGACTGCCATTTTATTGAGCCTGACAGCAGCTTTCATCCAAGCGACATTGATGAGAGTACGTAGTTGCTCACACCATCAGCCTGCCAGCTCCAATGGACAATCTGAATAGCTGTGATCCTACATTAAAATGTCAGCATTAAGGGAGGAGAGTGCACCATTTTGTTGCACAGCTGTAAAACCACTTCAGCAAGGCTTTCAAGCTCATTATTGCACAAGCAAGGGGTTTCAAGCATGAGTGCTCATGCCCTGTTCTCCACTCCCCCCCTTCTTGTCAGCCTTGCTTCTATAAATATGCTTTTTTTTATTTATTTTTAAAAATGGTATTCCCTGTCTCATCAAGGAGCAGCTTTCAGGCTGGGGCAGCAGCAAGGTTGCAGACTTAGCAACAACACCAACTTCACAACTGTGGAGCAGGACAGTCTAAGCAAATGAGCTGTCTTTCAGAGACAGTTAGATCTCCTTTTCAGTAAAATGCAGGCTGTCTTGCCTGTATAGAAAGAACACACTACCAAAAAGGTTTTTGGTAAGTGGCTGAGGGTAATTCATTATTCAAACAAATAAACAAACAAACAAAAATGTGTAACGTCTAGCTGCAACACTTACTTTCCCTCTGCTAGGAGGACATATCTGCTCACAAATTCTTAATGATAAGGTCCCTTAATTCTTTCTCAGTTGTGCTTTGCACTTTGGAATCTCTTTATGCAGAAGGGTACTCTGAAAGGGTAAGACAAAATAATAAATATACAAGAATATGATGATGAAATAAAAAAAATCCTATTTTATAGAAAATAAATATCTGGGTAGAAATAAATATATATATTTACCACTTCTTTCACAGATTTCCTTTAAAACATCTCCAGCTCTCCAAATATACTTGAAATTCCCATCAGGTGCTAAGAACTGAGCCTTCCCACACACCCTGCTGTCTCTCCTCTCCTCTCCTCTCCTCTCCTCTCCTCTCCTCTCCTCTCCTCTCCTCTCCTCTCCTCTCCTCTCCTCTCCTCTCCTCTCCTCTCCTCTCCTCTCCTCTCCTCTCCTCTCCTCTCTCTCTTCCAACCTGTGTTTTTGTTTGTCTGTACTCCTTGGGAATTCCTTGACCATTTCCACTTGTATCAAGTAAACAGATGTTGAAATGGCAGAAGCACACCTCTGTGTTTGGACCAACATGACCCCGAGAGAACTGCCAGAGGAATATAAATAAAAAGACTCCAACCATTGAAGGTAACATCGTAAACAACATCAAAAGCTAAAAAGTTTTTCAGCTTTCAAGCACTGAAGAGGATAATGTTATCTATGCTGATATTTTGCTTCTGAATTTGGTTGCCATTCATAACACAAGCTGGAAGTGAAAGTTTGCAGTGAAAATCTGGTATGAAAAAAGGAAAATTGCTTTTGGAATGGTGAACTTTAGTAAATAAATACTGATTGCTGAGCTCTTTCTCAGACCTCAGAGTAGTTTCTACTCTTATGAGCTCAAAAGATAAATTTGATGAATACAGTTACCTGCATTTGAGTAGAAGTACAAGTTATCCATTAATGTTAGAGCTCATTTTGCTAAACTATAGGCATCTGGAGCTTAGGATCTAGTGCAAATTAGCGTCTAAGATTCCTGTGCAGCCAATGAAAACGGTTAAACACCTCTGGATAATGAATCCAATGCTAGAGGAAGTGTTAGGGGTGGAATCACTTGCTCTCTGGAAGTTCTTGTTCCCCTCTCCATGGACTATGGGCTCAGCTCTGAGAACCTGTGTGTGCCTGTGACCAAGTGAAATGAATCCCACAGAGAATTGTCAACTGGCTTCCTGAGCATGCGGTCAAAGTAACTACTAATCTTTCGGATGATGTTTTATAGTCACTCAGAATATTTAATGGTCCTGAACCAATGGATGTGTTTATTTCTGGATTTTCTCAGACTTCCTGGACATTTTAACTTTGTTTGAAAATGAGAGAGGTTTCTGCCTTTTGCAGCGTGAATGTGCAGGACAGCTGAGGGACTTCATACATCGGGAAGTTATGCACTTGTTTCTTGGTGTTTCACAGAGTTCTGAAAATTCTGTTAACGGTGCCTTAAAAAGGGCAGCTGTGGTTTTTAGCTCATGGTTAAGGATGTAATAGAGCTGCCTGTTAAGTAGAGACTCAGTTGGATCTTAGTCCTGGTGTCCAAGTGTTAATGATATGGATTTTGTAGCAAAATTAGTCCACTGCAGTTTCTTTCTGTGTGACCCATCATCTTTACCAGTCCTTTGAAGCCATGTATCAAAAATTTTTTGTACATGATTCAACACTTAGTAGTATTTTTCTCCTGATTTACCTTCATGCGTTTACTTTATGTCTGATTGTCTTGTGATTTTCTCCAAGTGTATCTTGAATCTGTGATCTATTTTCAGTTAAAATTGTTAAAATTGTTAAAGGAAAAGTCTATTTAAGAAGAGGAGACAAGAATAAACAAATTCTCACAAGTTTTACACAAAGTGGTAGCTGGAGGAGAGCCCCACATTTGACACTCTTTGAAGGAAAGTTGGGCTGTGTGTGTCAGGACAATGGTATGGTTGGCCAGTTAGATATTCAACTAGGTCCAAGCTGGTCCCAGTGTAGGCTCTCCCTTGCCCTATGGTATTGTCAGAATGGATGTGTGCAGAAACAGGACTTTTTGCAGGGGAAGATACTAGAAGGATGGTGATAGAGAGCAAGGCTCCATTGGAAACTAGGCTGCTTTAGACTGCACAGAACAACTTGTTTGTAAACCTGTTGATAAAACTTTCTATTATTCAGATCCCTTTTTATCACTTACAATGAATTATTACTTTATTTATTGCCCTTTAGGAGAGCTAATACGTGTGAGGCCACTCTCCATCTCCAATAATAGTGTGCATCTTCTCTGACTGATTCTCAGTTTGTATGAGCATGCTTAAGTTGTCATCTGAACCAAACAATTTCTTGTGCTCTGACTCTTTCCAGAAGATCAGTCGTTTATATACATTAGCGCTTGAGATGTGGTTGGAACTTAAAAATTCTGTTTATGCAAAAATTAATCATTGAAGAACATCAGATATAATTTTAGGATTATGTGGGCAACTTTAAGGAGAGGTGGCAAACAGCCACATCTGCTATTTCCTGATGTATAAATTCAAAAGTTTGCTAGTCCATCAGGTTGTTTATTTAAGACCAGCATTCTTCTGGGCAGCTGCCAAGGAAGAGGCTACACCAGGTTAGTGCTTCTCTTCTTGTGTGCATACCTGTTCTTTTGTGATTTCCCATATGTACTGTTTAAACCAACCATGACCTGTAGGCACAAAATTCTGCAGTGTTTAGAGGACTTGTTTGTACATTTTTAAAAAAAGCTTTCTTCCTATGCTGTGGAAAGGCAGTAAAGAAAAAAAATCCAACAAAATAAAACATACACCCATCTTCAAATAAAGGTTTTCTTTCCTCTGGGTTCAATTTTCCTAATATCTTAAATGTCTCTTATGCTTGTGGAGATTTGTTTTACTGTTTGATATGTCCCACCTGTGATGCATCACTGAGCACCAGACACCCACAAGGGAGCGAGCTAAAATGTATTTACCTGCTTGAAATTTTCCTTTTTCTAAAGTGGCTGTGGAGAGACCCCACCCAGAACACTGCCTCATTTGCATCATGTCTCTAATCGTCCTTTTGTCCCTCAGAAAGCACTCCTGCTGAGAGCTGAGGGAGAGATCCTGCGATTCCTTCATTTTGGTATCTTGCTTTACCAACTTCATTTCCATTTTTTGTTTGATAAATTAAATAGATAAAAGCGAACATCTCCTGCTTGGAGATGGCTAATCTTGCAGGATGTTTATTCATCAGGATTTTTAGTTTGTCTTCCCATTTTGGGCAGTTGGCGCTAGTTTGAGAAGCTAGCAAAAAAAAAAAAAAAATCAGATAGCTTCTTTGTTTAGAGCGGAAGAATAATCCAGCTCTAATGGGTCACAGAGGACCCTGTATCCACTTCAGAGAAAGAAAATTATGAGTAGGTAAGTACGTTTTACATCTCTCTGTAGTTTGCGGGAAGTGCTCTGTTTCTAAATGACCCTTATTTCCCAGCTGGGCTCACTGGAGCTAAGGCCAAAGATATGGCTGCATTATGAACTACATTTAACAGCTTTCACTGCTCTCCTGGTTCTTGTCGTGAGACTGGCAAGAAAGTACAAGGTGGCAACATGCTCCTGTCATAAAGCAGAGCCGGGTGCCCTGGAAAGCCTGGCTAGTCTTGCCCTCTGACACTAGGACTGTAAAATGGGCATCTTACCAAACACAGTGTGCTTTCCAAACACCACCTCTTCCCTGTTCCCTGCTGTGTAAGGGTTATTTTGCCACCTCAAAGGGGACAGTTGTAGTCCAGGATGGTTCTCTTCAGAAGTTGTCACATGCTGGAGAAGGCATTTGCAGAATCATTAGCTTTGCCCTAACAGTGGCTACTTGAAGTCTCAAATTCATTGTCTCCTTTGCTTTGAGAAATACACTGTGTTTAAAGTCCACAGCCCTAAAGAAAAATAGCTCGTAAACTCAAGACCTTTGTAGTACATAATGAATACTAAATGGTTTTAAAAGACCACGATGCACTATTTCTCAGGCATGGCTTTCTCAGAAGAGACACAAACATATTTAAAAAGAAAGTTAATTACAATGTGCAATTCTAGGCTCACTTAAAGTGACTATTTTCTCCAAAAAGTGGTATTTTGCTAAAAAAGTGCTGGAGGTCCCTAGCATCAAAGGAATAGACACATCAGGAATATAGTTTGGACAAGCCACTGCTTTATTAAGTAACACATCTGGGAGCTATCTTTCAACTACTCATCCAGGACTGGCCTTCTTTCATCTGTGATCTGTTCTACTTGAGAGAGAGCCAGAATTTAGCCCACCTTTTCTCTAACACATCTGATGGAGGTTTGCCATCAGCAGTCATCCCATCATGCTGGCCTTTGCTGCTGGGCCTGATACCCTTCCCTTGCAAGGGACTCACGGGGGAAAAAGGTGACAGTCTCTTTATCAGCAGCATCTGGAAAAACAGCCACAGACCACATCTTCTTTAGGAGTTTGCTAACTTTCAACGCTGTTTTTAAGTCCAGGTCACTTCTCACAGTCTGCCTCAAAACACCATATAGCCTTTCATTATGCAATACAAACTTAGCAAAGATTCAGACTCCTTTCTGAACTTTAATAGAACTGAACACATGACTAGTTATGGAAACAGCATCTTTACTTCCAAACTTATTCAAAATCACCATTTTCTAAGAAAAATTAGGAGGGAGAACCCACCAAATTCTTATTACTCAAGTTGCCCATTGCTGGAAATTTCTCGTGAGCAGCTGGCTAGATGTTGGCAGCAACACCCACCTGATCTGACCCTGTTGAGTCTTAAGAGAGATTTTGTACATGATGTTGAAAGAAACATTCTCCATTAGTAGAATGAAATAGTAGACTTTATTAAGAGAAGAGTAACTGCTCTGCCATTTTCAATGAGAATGCTATGATGCAATGCTGTGATTCAACAAGAACACTATGATTTGTCATTTGTGCTGTGATAAATTTTAACTGAAAAAATATCAGAAATATATGCCCTGATTTTTTATCTGGCTAATACTAGCCTTTTTCCAATTAAGTAATCTAAACATAAATGTTAAGGCCTACCAGAGCTTGCAAGTTGAGCTTCAGCTTTTGCCTGACCAAAACATCTGGGACAAAGGTACACCTAAATTTTAACTAGGAAGTCTTTAGTGAGCTTCTGAAATTACCTATGTTGCACACATAAAGAATGAGGAGGGGTGGGCATTTCTGAAGATCCTGAGAGATCAGTCTTGGCAACTCCACTGAATGTGGAGGAAACCAACACAGTGCCTCCCTCAGCTTGAGATGCAAGCTGTCCAGCCTCTTGTGCAGGTAGTATGTCATGGAGCGAGGTGCTCTTATGAACAATGGAGGCACTGGCAGCAGTGCACAGATGTGACTTGCTCAGGAGGTGAGAGGGGCCAAATGTCCACTGTGTGCCAGATGTAGGGATTTCAAGCAGGAGACAGGAAAGACACCAACAGTTGAAGTGAGACCCTTACGGAGTTGAAGCGAAAGCAGGAAGGTAGGATCCTGGCCTCCACCTGAGATGGTGCATAGCTAGAGTTCCAAACCTTGGCCCTTGAAGTGAGTATAGGTTTAACATTACACTGTCATGGTGTCAACACTGACACTCCCAGGCTACCTTTCCTCGGAAGTCCTAACCTAGAGGCGTCTGAGGCTTCTTGGTATTTGTCTTGCCTGCAGGAAGAGATGTGTACACCTAGCATAGCCTGGGCCTTACGTTTGAGACATTTTTATGGACTTCAGGTTCATATCCCTCAAGGCGAGGGGTCTAGCACTCAGTTTTTTTCTTCTTTGGATGTTTTTACTACTAGATTATAATAGAAGACAGACCCAGGAGCAGCTTGTATGCTAAACCACAACTAAACTTTCCAGTTCCAGCAGGGAGAATGTAGGTGACTCAATATCTAGATATAAATTTCCTTCTTCTTAGAAGTAGGTTCCCACCCTGCAAGAAGAGAGTGTTTCTTAGTCTGGGAGCTTTCCACAGACTGTGGAAGAACACACCAGCTTTTGGCACTGAACACTTTGAGTAATGCTGGGGTGTAGGCAGTCCAGATTGTTATCTGTGATTTAGGTGGAATTTGGTTCTTAAATCACAACTTAGTCTGGATACAGAGGGATGGCATCAGGCCTTTACTTTTTGAGCAAGGAAGCTAGAAACCCCATAGAATCACCAGTCTTAAGGAGTGGATTTTTTAAGTAAAACAGTAAATCTTGCAGAAGTTATGATAAACATTGCAGTATAATTCGATAAATCCTAAATATCAGAGAAATAAATTTTTTTCCATCCCAACTCCTGAAAATGCTAATATGCTTTTTATCTGCTAAAGATAAGGTAAGAATTCAGTTTACAGAAGGCCTGAAATATAATTTAATCTTAGAGGGACCATTAGCAAACATGCAATTTCAACTACTAGCACAGCTAAAACAAGCAGGAATCCTTCATTAGAGGAAGAACAATATTCCGCAATAGTTTCTGTTCTCTTTCATAGTAGTACTTCATTAGTGTTCATGGGAAAGTAATTATTATTCTATGAAGTAAAATGATAAAATGTTAGTAATTGACAGATAATACATTCCAGCTTAGAAAAAAATAAACCAGATGTAGATCTGAAGGAAAACTTCTGAATACTCTGGAAATCCAGTTCAAATTTGTATCTTGGGACCTTAGTAGCCTTCTCTTAGTAACCTGTTGCATCTCTTTCTATGCAGTATCTGATGAGACTGTAGGACTTCTTGTGAAAATGTGGTAACAGGTCACTCATGAGCATGCAGGTGAGAAGGTACAGACTATTGGGCTGCTGAATTCAGCAGTGTGTTTCTTACTGGGACTAAAACTTTCCTGTCTGCTATCTGGACCACTGGAATCTGTATGAACTGGTGGCATCCATTGTACTATGACTAAGTGGTGGAATTGTCTGTCTTCCAGGAAGAATTCAACAGCAAGTGCTAAATGGTATTTTTCCTTATAGTTAACAGTATTTTTTAAACAGCTGTTATATTAGCTTATGCAATGGGCTGGAGAAGGCTGTTTCCAAGCTCCATGACAGTCAGGTTTCTCAGAACTTGGTGGCATTGCTGCAGATACCGTGTCTTGTTAGAGCTAAATCAGAGAACAAGGATCGTTGGAGGTTTTGGAACAAATTGCCTAAATTAACCCCAACAAAACCCCACTATTACCAGAATGGTTTGGTCTGTAGGAATCTGAAAACATGCTCAATTACTGAAAGCCCAATAACGTTTTTGTTAAACAGCATTATGTATGGTGCAAGGTAAAAGCAAATTCAGCAAGCTTGCTTTATTTGCATATTTATTCAACCAAAATCAAAAGAGGTTTATATCTGGGCACACTAAGCTCCCTGATGTCACTGAGCTAATGTTTTATTGTTATTTATTACTAGACATTTTGAAGGTGAAAGATATCATTGCGTCTTGGCATACTGTATATTATTTGAATTGAGAGTAGTCCAGCTTTTCAAGAACAGGAAGGAAATGTGTGACAACTGAGCGAAGATTAACCAGAGGAAAGTAACTCTGCAGTGCTATCTTCACAGATTTGGTTTAGATTATTTTATAGAGCAGTCAAAGGTAGGCTATCATTTCTTCTGAAATCAGCAAGTCAGAACATGCATGCCTGGGTAAAATTTGACCCATAGGATTAAGTCTGCCATTGCAAAGAGAAGATCGGTGCTATCGTATACAACCATTTGTACATGTATGTTTAAGAAAGATTACACAGATATGGAAAATCATGTCTACTTTATTGCCCTTCTAAATGTCCTCCCAGGAGCTTTTCTCAACACTGTCAAACATTAAAGACTTTTGTTTGAAAGTGTGGAATTTGCTTTGTATTTCCTTGGAAAGGAATACATCTTTCACTACCACAACCTTCTGTAACCCTCCTGCCCTCCGCACTCCCACACCCCCACACAAAGACACTCCTTAATTGTATTACTGTTAGGCTGACCTCCAACCCCTACTAAAATGAGGACAAGGCTAGTTTTGTGTTTCATGGGATAACAATTTATGAGCAATTAAAAATGAAGAGACACAAAGCATTCATCACAGTCTCAGCTAGACAGGCAGCTGAGGTCAAAGGTTTTAGCAATGAAGTGTGCACAATATATTTTTATTTCTGTTTTCACTAAGAAGGAAACGGGTTAGCTAAAAATTATGGCATGCAGCCTCCAGTTCAAAATAGGTGCACTTAATCTTTCAAGACAGTCCATGCTTGGGCAGATAGGTTATGACAGTGCACACACACACACACACACACACACGCTTCCAGTGTCTGTAGAAGAATTCCGAGCATATTACTGGCAAACTCAAACACAGAGTTGCTTAAAATGAGATGCACTGAGTGCCCTGAATGGTTATGCAGCTTACAACTTAGCAGTTATAGTCATCATGTGAAACATACCTTTTTCCATGATTCCTAAAAATGAGGTATGGTAGGATTTTATCCCTTTTGTTCAAATTTCAGACTGCACTTGGGAGCGTGGAAACTTCACGTTTACATTCCTGAAGCTACAGTAGATCATTTACGTAACTATGTAAATGAAGGTTTCCATTTTAGTGTCAGTATCATGGTACTTCTGTATCTCCACAAATGAAAAAAATGTCCTGTAGAGACTTTTTGTTTTGCTTCTGTTATTTTTTAATGTAGACCATACAGTTAAAAGCCTGACACTGATTGTTGATTTAAGGTCTGTTGTCTCGGTCTGGCATGACAAAAGTATTGGTGAATCATCTCTTAGATTATGCCATAAATCCACCCCAGTGTGATTTTGCAATGTGTCATATTTCCAACCTGGATCCAGACTAAAAGCTGCAAGTGAAGAGTTTTGAATTGTCATTCCAAAAGGACTCGATCTGCTTGTTTAATCAAAGCACCTGAACGGCAGTACCAACAAGAACAAAGTGAAGCATCGCCTAATAGGTTCAATTTTGCTAGAACTGTGAGTGAACGTGGGCATATATATACATGTACAGTGCTTGTGGGATTACAGTAATTGAAAGTCCACTTACATAAATAGGGACATTTCTAGCCTTCTGTAGTAATTTTCTATTAGAAGAGAAAATGTGAGTTAAAAATGTATTTCATTTGCATCAGAATCACATCACTTTACAGGTGGATAAATAATGCAAACTACCGAGGGGTGCCTAGGATCTTTGTGCACTGTTTTTGTTGACTGAAATGACACTACAGTTTATTCAATAAGGGATTCTTTTGAGTAAAAAAAGTGATTTACGTGAAGCATGACATCTTTTCTTCTGAATTAAGCCAAATGATCAGTAAAGAGGGTTGGTATTGATTGGACTATAGAATATGGTGCATTTGTTAAATGGGAGTTTCTTTTCACTGGGGCTGAAAGCCAGTAAATAGTTCTCAAAGAAAACAGGGGAAAGGTAAAAACTCGATGAGACTTTTACTCACTGCTGGTGACTAGAAAAAAGAAGGCTTAATAAGAAAGCAAAGCGAGAGATTTAGTGGATTGTGTCAGAAGGATTTATTTCATTTCTGCAATTTTGAGAGCATTCTTCAACAAAAGAGATGGTTCTGTCAAAGGCTCTAGAGAGAACATAGACATGACAATGAAATGATACTTTAAGCATCATAAGTATCTATCATGCAAACATAGTCTAATAGGGTTAAGTGCTATCCTACATGGTAGGCCTGAACTACCCAGGAATATGCACACAAAAAGCTGATGGGAGCTGCTTGCGTTTCTCTCATGACCAAGTCAGTTATCACATCAGCTATGCTTGGGACTCATACTGCAACAGAACAGGGGCTCCCTCTTAAACATCTCAGAGTCAGCCACACTGACAGTGGGGAAGACCCCATCGAAGGCTTTGGGAAACAACTAGTTCTCAATTATCTGATGGTTTTATTTTGTTTTGTTTTGTTTTTTTTTTATTAAAGGACAATAGTGCATAGACTTGGTTCCTTGTGGCTGAGTAGGAGCAGTGCATGGGGAGAGAGTAGCCTTTCAGGACTCATAAAAAGCTCTGTCATGAAGGGGGATTATGTGAGATAAAATACGGAAATTATTGTAAGAATACTGATTTATATATATGGTATATATATTGTATGCACTATATGTATAAGAGTACATGTATAGTGTTCTAACTATCATTGTTAGAATGTGCAGTGGAATATGAAATTTTTACTTTCATCTTGAGTGGAGCGAGGCATCAGCACAGTGTGCAAATTCTTTCTCTGAGAATTTGCGAAGCCGGTATTAATTATAATCTCAAATTATGGGTTAAAGAATATTTTTTGGGGGTGTAATATTCCATAAGAATTTAAGAATGAAACAACAATCATTTTAATTCAATATTTTGGCTTCAATACTAGCTAATAGCAGATGTCTAGGGAATAACAGAATGGGGAAAGAAATGAGAAGGCCTCCGTGAGTCCTTAAATTTATATAAAGAAACTTTTCCTCCAGCATGTCTCTATTTTATCTTTTTCTTCGGGGCAGTTTACGTGTTTGGGCTGAGGAGTGTGTTGTACTTGTAGAATTACATGCGCCTGGCAGCCATGGTCCAGTCCAGCCATCAAGGAAGCAACAGGATTCCTGAATAGCTCAGGAAGCTGAGACATGATCTGTCCTGAGGATAGTGGAGGTGCCTCTTTCCACCAAGGCTCTTTCAGTTCCTGGCCAGAGGAATTCCTGGGATTTATCATGCAAAATGGGAACTAGGATGTTTGAGATTAGATTACTTTGGATGCTTGTGGAGCTCTGTTATGGATGTGCCCCATTCTCTGTAGCCTTTATAACTGCCTTCTTTAGCTTGGTTAAGGTTAAAGTCAAGGTGAGTCTGCATGTTCCATCTTCTTTTCTAGGCACAGAGGAAAGATCCCTCAAATTCTCTGCTGTCCTATTTTTGGCAGAATCCATTAACATTTTCATATGTCAATCAAAGACTGATGCGGGGGAATGGTTTGTTGTTATACCAGCACAGTGTCCAGGCCTTTAGCATTGCCCGATGCAAGTGTTCAAGAAATTTGTGCTAGTCTGAGAATAGGTTAATGATTCTTCCTTCCTGCACAGCAAACACTGCCTCTGGTGTCTTACCAGATTGCAAATTGCAGTGGTTATGGAAAATCTGTTGCATGCATTGCCTTTAACGAGTTTATTTCCTATTATTTTGGAATTGGAACAGCTTACCTACAAGGAGAGCTTGGGCTGGGAGAGGATTTGATCAGCTTGGTGATAAAGGTCCCACTTCTAATTGACTTCCAGTTGCTAGGTGAGGGGCAGAGCAGACAGTATGGTGGTGAGATGTCAGTGATGGGTTGTACTGCCTTGACTGGATTCTGTGGCAGTCTGTCCATGTATGGGCTAGACTCAGTGCTGTTGCTTTGGCTGGTGCAAAGTTGGACTGCATTTGGCAAGTCTTGACAAAGGAATAGCCAATTGTCTTGATCGCTAGAAGTTATCAATTTTTATTTTTTTTTCTCCAAGATGGTCACTAACATCAAAGAGGTATTTTAGACTGTGGGTGTGTGGATGGATTTCTGTCCCCAGATACTGGTTCTCATTGTGGCCATCTATCATTCTGCTCAAATGATCTTTCAGTGTCCGCATCCTGCTTCTATCTGGGATCAAAGTCAGGAAAGAGTATTTTTCTGAAGGTCACCACAGCTAGATTTGGTGCCTTGTTCTACTAAGGAATGTCTGGGAGGGAGGGAGGGAGGGCTGGGAGGAGGCAGGGAGTGCATTCTGCAGTTCCCCTGGCCAGGAGAGCGGCAAGCGCATCCCCTCTGAGAGGACATTGGATATCTTCTAGAGAGAGCTCCCTGGGAAACCTCTGATCTGATTATCTATACTGAGCTCATCAGGACAGTGTCGGAGGGTACCAAGAGGTCACAGGATATTAGTTAAAGCATCACCACATTTTTGGGGGATTAATTCCGACATTATGCTTTCTAATGTGGAACACTTCTCATTTAATTGAGTTAATAAATTCAATCAGATGTTAACATTTTGTCTGCAAAATAAGGAATCAAGTCTCAAAAGCATCTTGACAAATGACAAGAATCTTAAATAGGTGGCTTCATAAATTATAGATGCATATATTTACAGACATATACACATACACAGTGGTATGAACGTGTCCTTCAGTAAATGAAACACAGCACACCTGAAGCTTGAATTATGTCTTTGATGGACCTTAGAGATATGCTCTTGGACAATGCTGACTGACCACTATGTGGGCAGCTTATGTAGTTCTCCTCATATAACTGCGCTAAGTCTGTTTCACCTTGGGCTTAGCTCAGACCTCTTCACAATTTTTCAAAGGCTGGACATAACCCCCCTGACCCATTTCTCTCCAGACACGAGGATATTGGTGTAACCTAAAGCTAAATAGTTTGTTGGTAGTGTTAGAGTTTACACTGTGAAGAACGGTGAAGTCAGGAATATTAAAAAGTTTGTAGACTTGACAAGCACAGGGAGCTGGGTGTAAAACAGAAAATAAAATCAAAACCCTTCAAAGTGGCACACTCTTCCACTAACTCTCCTTCTGTATGGAAAGGAGTTTTGCTCTGCATCTCCTTTTTGCCTGCTTGTCTGCTGGTCTGGTGTTGCAGTAGCACTTTTCCTGAGGCTGAGATCTGAAACAGGACACAGGTGATCCTTGAAGGCAACGGGATCTTCAGCAGGAGCTTCTGGGGAGCTGAGGATGTTTGGAAATCAGCCAGCTAGTTTTTAAAAATACTGCCCTAAATATTTACAAAAACTATGTAACATTTCACGCCTCTCGGCTGTCCCTCTTTGTGGCCTTGATGAAAAGCATCACAAGAAGAAGTGCCCTGGTCCTGACTGGTTTCCAAGTCTCATTAAGTACAATGGGTTTGCAAGTGCTTCTGTACATACCGGCTGCACTACATCATCCCTTGCATTCCTGGGGCTGAAAGCTGCAGAAGGCAGCCAACGGGGAGGGGATAAAGAGCACACTTTTTGAGACTCTCTTTTCCCAGCTTCTATTCTTTGCTCCAACCAAAGGAATGAAATCGCAAAGCCATTACCTCATTTCTGAATAGTCTGGAAGGCAGCTCGCTTCGCTCTTTCAAACTCAGGGGAGATTTTTCAGCTGCATGGAGAAGTGGAAATTTTGTAACTTATTTTTGTTTGTTTGTTTGTTTGTTTGTTTTATGAGACTCACACTTCATCACAAAATGAACATGAAATGGTAGTGAGTTGGAAGTTGAAATGCGAGATTTTGCAGGGGCTTGTTTCCCAGAATTTGATTACAGGCATATGTCTCCCCTGTGGCTTTTCAGATTTTAGTAATTAATTTTTTTCTAGAATTTAGATGATGCTCTCTCTTTTTTGCCTTCCTCACCTCTCTTTTTTTGAATACCTCACATGGATCCACCTGAGTTTGGTAAGGAAAAACTTATCTCTGGGATTTTGTGAGCCTTTCTGATAAATCCTCTGCTTTAATTTGTTTTCTTCAAATTGCTCAGTACAAAATGTACTAAAAAAATCAATGCTAAGAGGAGCATCATATGGAGAAGCTTTAATTGTTCAAGTAAAATAACAAAGTCTCACCTAGACATAATCACAAATGCAGTAGTTTTGTTTGCACATGCTGTCTAATTCATTTAGTCTTTCTAATGAAATCTTTTTCCTTGAATGGAGAACCTCAAAATATCAGACAAACCTCAGTGCATGTTGTTAAATCATAATTAAATCAACAGACATTCTCACATCAGAGCTGGTGCTTGGAGATGGTCTAGGCTTTGTATCCATTTTTAACAGGTTATTCCTTTAGCAGGGAATCCAGGCTGAGCAACTGGGTATCTTCTGCCTGCTGATGCTATGGCAAAGCAAAAGTCATTTTGCAATGCAAGGCAAAAAGAAAGACTTCATCAGTTGTACAGCTTTTCTTTTGCCTGTTTATGGCAGCCCTGACCTGAGTTCCACAGTGTGCTGTACATGCGGAAACTCCTGTGCTTTTGTAGATGCGTAGTGCTTTGGGTGCTGCTGACCTGGTCCAATATATAGACCTTTATCCTTACTTTTAATGCTCTGCAATGCTTGGCTGGACTCATGCATCTTCCCAGTCTCTTGTCCAAGAAGTGTGTGCCTCGCATAGCTGAGTGCCTGTGATTTTATTTGGAATGTGGCTCCCACTTTTAGTCCACCCTTCTCTCCCATGAACTGAATGATGCAAAGACCTGATCCTTGTCCCTCAGCAGATTGCTATCTCTTTATGACTAGACATTATAAAAAATATTTACAGAGCCCATTGAAATCTCCTGATGTGCTGTTATATTGCATCTGTCCCTTTTCACTTTTTATACCAGCTAATTAAATTGCTTCTCTATTGCATCTATATCATGCAACAAATTAAATGTAGTGGAATACATACTTAATACTTTGCTTCCTATCAGCAATATGTATAGTTTGCCAAGCTCTATCTGATTGTATGTGCTAAGTCCAACATTATGTAGCTATTTTTATAAAGGATAAGATTCTACTGAGTTAGGAGGTCTTGTACAAAGTCTGTGAATCAAAGTCTTCAAAATAGCCCTTTGATGGGACTTTAGCAATGTATAAGTCTTAAGTTGAGTTACTAAAATAAGATACTTCTATACTTCCACCTGTCAAGAGGTACAATAATGAATTGTGTTAAAGCTGTTGATATCAAAGTGTTTTCCATAGATGAAGAGATGTATTTTAGAAATTTAGAAGAGGAAATCACATTTTATCAAGACAGTAGTGTACTAATTATAAATGTCAGACAGGTAGAGGAGAGAAAAAAATATTTGAGAATATTTTTCAATGGAAAATCAATGACTGAAAAAAAGTCTAAAACATCAGAAATCTGAAATAAAACTTCTTTTATCCTTCAGTTTTAATAAAACAATCAGTTTCCCTGATGTAAACAAACAGCTTTTTAAAATTTCATTTTCAAACAGGACTTATAACTCGTTTACATATGCAAGTGCCTTTGATTTTTTTCTTCTTTTTTCTATTGAATATTTCTGTTAAGGCTTACATATATGGTAGTTATAATAAACAGTTACTACTGGTTAGTAACTAACACATACTACTACTATTTTTGTGCAACACCTGGATGTAATTTTATGAAACAAATACCCATCAGAAAAGAATTGTTTCATGAAATATGTTTATTTCCAGATGTGCCAGTGTTTGTCTACTCACCAGGTTCAGAGTGATGGTTCAAATTAAAACAAACCCTCAAAATCACAATAAATTTTTCAATTTGAAATACAAACCCTAAAAATCACAGTAAATTTAATCTGGCTATTTTGTCTGTGAATCAGAAAACCATATCCATAAACCATTTAAGCATTAAAATTAATCTCATTTAAAAGCCTATGCTTATGTATGTTGTTAAGTTGGAGATCCTAGAAATGGCATATAGCAGGCAGTGCCTCTGCTTTTCTAAATTTTTAGGCAGCCAATTTGCTGTGGAAGAAAAAAAGCTAGGCAGAACATCTTTGTTTCAGTAAATGCCGAAATATTTTGCAGAATTTTAATGGCTCAAATTTTAAAAGAGTCAGGCTCCTGTATCCAAACTCCTGTTGAAAAGGTCAACTTCAACACAATTCTCTTCATGTGAAAATTTTAAAAATATTTTGCTTTCACTCTGACCCAGAATAAAAACAAATGTTAAAACCTCATGAATTGTCTTAAAAAGGAAATGTTCCTTTAGCTTTGGTGGCAAATCAGGGACCCTGTTACCTTCATTGAGTGTCATTAACCACACCCAAAAAGTGAATCCAAAGAAAGTATAATTGTCACAGTCTGCAATAAAGGTAGCACCACCTCCTTGTGAATTATTTATGTCAAACCTTTAGTATAACTTTCTTCTCACAGAGGCCTTGATCCAGCAAGGAATTTCAGAATGTGCTGAATTCAAGTGCAGAAAGTAATCTAATATCAATGAGATTACTGCCATATGTTTTTAAGTTTAAACACGTACTTAAGTTGCACTGGAACCAAAAAACCTTCATTCAGGGAGCTATGCTACAAGGTGTAAGACGAAACTGTAAAAATTGAGTGCGTTTGCTCTAAAACTAGTAAAATAACTTCTTAATAGATGCATTTGAGCTGAGTATGTGTATGGCATGCAATATTGACTCCTTGGAGATGAAGCAATAGCAGCTAGATAGACTGCTTCCTATATTCTGGTGTTGAGCTGTCCTCTGTTTATGCTTACTGTAAAGATATCCTATACAAGGGGATGACAGAATATCTAAATGACAGCATTTTAGCAATGGTGCACACCAACACATAGGCCACTAATAACATATGAACCCTCCAATATTTTCTTTATGTTGTTTTTTAAAAGGACCTTTGTTCTAACCCTTTTAAATAATGCCAACAAAGACACATATTCTTTTTTCAATATACACTTCCCATTTTTTCTCACATCTAGTGCTAAACTCTTGCTAGTCCAGCTAGCAAAGTGTAGGAACAAGCTGTACATGAAGGGAGGCATGTTAACAGTATAAAACCATAAACAGTGCAGATTAGTGTACTACTAATAGCTAGAACTAGCGTACTATTTTTCATTTAACAGTGAGAAAGGTATCCCAGGATACCACAGTGCAGGACCACAAGGGGAAGCTTTTTGGTTGTAACCGAATGTTGTATAATTTTACCTGTCATTACTGAATATAACTCTTCCCACAGCATATTTTCCTTTGAATCATGACTGAACTTCAAGACTGTTGATGCACCCTTTCTGCCACAAAAGCCCTTTTGTCTCTGTGTGTGTGTCCTTTCTGCCTATTTCCTCCTCACAGTGAAAAACAGCCGCTTGAGTTTTTCTTGGTTTTGTTTGAGAATCACAATTTTATCAAAAGAGATTAAATAAATCAGCAAGCGATAATATGAAGCCATTAATACAACTTTTCTGCTCAAGTGGTTTGGCAGCCTTTATCTGTTGGCTTAAACTTAAACAATTACAGGCTTCCAAACTAATTACAGCACAGAACATTATAGGATTTATGAAATTTGGCAGCTATCACTTAAAAAAAGAGGAAGGAGAGGAAGGAAGAAAAGTTCATAACTATCCATTATGGAAATGTCCTGAAAGTTCCTCAGAACAGAAATAATATACTACTGGTAAAGCCCTTCAACAGCTCTGAGCATCTTGACTTCTAATTTGTACATTTTGTTCATTTTTCATGCTTCATAAGCAAGCATATGGAAAATGCTGTGCAGATCTTATGCCAGCAAAATGTCTTCTATACAATTTAATTTACAGCATCAATGCCTTAATCATATTAACTAATATGCAGCCTGTAAATAAGTTGACAGTTGTCTAGTGAAAACTCTACTGTAGTTTCCATTCTTTGCCAGATAGAGCTCTTGTTGTTGCTGGAGACAGATCACAACAGGGAAAACCACGGGGAAGAGTAACGGGTGGCAGAGCACTTACTGACCGCGAGAAGAGAAGGTGGCACCAACACATCCCAGTGCTTGTGCAGAGGAACCCACAGCTGGGCACGCTGGGACTTGGGGATAGGTGATGGCTGTGGAGCAGTGCGAACTGGCCCCACAGGAGCACTACGGGGGCATGCTCCTCCTAACTGGGAACGTGGGTCATTTAGTTTGTCAGCTAAACAGTCAAAAGGCCAACCACCACAAATACAAGGAGACTCTGGTCTCTTTTGTGTCAGAGTAGGGGCACATCAGAGTAATTTTGTCGATTATGCTGATTGAAGTCCAAGAGCAGTAGCTGCAGTAAGGGCAAAAATGCATTTTTTTAGTGCAACAGTGACCACTGCACATTTCAGACATCCTGAGTACGACCTCCCCAGAATCATGAGATTTCCTTCAGAATATGATTTAATATAATTATTATGGTGATTTCTGATCCCATAGGGCTGCAATACTTGGGGGGCTGGGAAGGTTTTCTAAACTGAAAGTGGAGATCTAGTTGTAAAACATGGCTACAGGAGCAAAGGTTTAAGAAAACACATAAATAATGCCAGAGTGGGCAGTGCATCATGGGATGACATGTGCTCCCAGGCTGAGGCACCATATGACACCTATGGAGCTCTTGTTCTCAAGGAACATTATTGATATTAATGTTATTAGCGGTTGGCATTGTGTCCATACCTTATGCTCAGGAAGATCTCTAATTGTAAGAAGATCCTTGTGAACTTTTCCTGTCCTTAGGATAACTTTAGTTGATGAACATTCCCTAGAAAACATGCTAAGAAAGCAATCTCATTTATAGTACCAGCAATGTAATTCCTGGTCTGCGTTAGTGTTTCATTCTTGATAAAGCAAAAGGATCACACACAGGGAAGGGAGAGCATATTAATCTTCTAAAGTAAGACCAGACTTCTGCTGAGGGAGGTGACAACTACCACCACCTGCAACAGTGATTTTTTTAGTAATTTACCTACCGGCATGCCTTAAGAGCCTGTCTGAAAATAATTTTTTTTTTTAGTGAGTCTCATTAGATTATATTACACTAGACTTGTAAGTAAGCAAACTTGGTTGGGCCTGTTGTGAGACAATGGTTGGGATGGAGGAGGCCACATTTGTTACTCTCATTGCAATCCACCAAGATGACTGCAAACACAGACCGATTTCAAGGCTCAGTCTTAGCTGCTTTTTTTATTCCAGTTTGGGCTATGTGCTGGCTAGGCACTACATAAATGCTGAGTGTTTTTCCTACGCTGTCTCTCATCACTGACTTTGCCAGAAGTGGTAGGTGGGAGTCAACAGGATGACAGCTAATTCAGGGAGAACATGGGCTGGCAGGAGTCAAGTTCTGCCCCATGGACTCTCCATCTCTATCAGTCTGTACTGAGGCAAAAATTGCCCAGCACCGTTTGAGGCTATCCAGTCCTCCCTTCTGTTCTCTCTTAATCACCAAACTCCTAGGCATTAGTCTCACTTTTTTCCTGTGATTAATTAAGTGATCATCTTCTTTAAAGATTTATTTCCTTTTCTGAAAAAATAAAAAATTGATGGCATTTTTTTAATGGAATCTTAAGATTTGATCAATGTCCACAAATGCTATAAGTATACTGTAGGCAAAGCAACAATTTCTGAATCGATCTTTTTTTTCTACATCCATCTCATTCCTCTATGGAGGAAGGCCACAGATAAAAACTAAAATCCAGGCTGAGGTGAATATAAAAACAAACCATGCTTTTAAAAACACACCTGTAATCTGATGATCAGCACTGTAACTGTTTCAACACAGACACTCCAGTACTTTTCCTTGGGGCAAAGTGCCTTGAATTCTAACTGTGATGTAAACACATGCACGCACACACACATATGTATATGCATTCATATAGACATGCCTACAGACACATATGGTTATACATGCACACGTAAATGTTTAGTTTGCTAAGTATTGCTAAAGAGCTTCTACAGTTAAGTAATGTTATTCATGGTTGAGTAGCATAAACTTAATCTGGCTAGATTTAATCTGACTAATTAAGGTTAATTCAAGTGAAGGTAGGTTTGCCTATATTTCAGCATGGTGCACACTCCAACACCTCAGACCTTCAGTGTGATCTTATGTTGCTAGTTTGTAATGAAGTGTGCTTCACCGTGTCTTGAATACTACTACAATATGTGCGAACTAAATTGAAGGTAATATGAGTAAAAGTATCCACGTGGCTTTGTATCTGCAACGCTGTTCCATGTATTCTGATATGATCCATGAGGGTATTGTGAGGCTGAGTGGATCTAGATTCTTATAAAATGCCATATATTTGTTAAAAGATATTTGCCAGATAGTTGTTAAAAGAGTGTGTCCTCTTAGTGCTGAGGTTTACATTAAATAATGCTAAAAGCCACCAAAAGCATAGAGAATGCCGAGATACATTACACAGTCCATGTTCAATGAAGACTACTCATGAATCTCCTACTCTGCTTAGTCAACAGTTCTCCTTCTGATCTGCCTTACAGTCTGCATTTCATACCGACAGCAGAGTGCTGATGAGGTATAATAGACAGATTTGCCAGATCTGTCTAGACTCAAATCTTTTCCCAGAGTGTCCAAGCCAGAATTGGCTGAAACATCAAATATGAGTGGGATTCTGGTGGACCTCTTTGCCACCCTAGCACGGAGTATTTCTGCTGGCCTATTTGTAAGGAAGATGGGAATTGATGGGGCAGGGGATATGCCAGCTAGCTTTTCTCCTCCTGAGAAATCAGTATCCTGTCCTCCCTTGTGAATGTTGGATCCAAATTCTTCAGTTCTAGATGGTCCAAATTATAATCTTAACTTGACACATGACAAACTCTCTGAAACACAGATTGCTGGAGCCAAATATAGACATCTGGGAATCTGAAAAAAACCCGAGAGAGAACCAGACATGTGCTAGTGGCTTTAAGACAAATGCTAATAAAGGAAACAGAAACGTGATGATTGCCTCTCCTGGAGGATTGCAGGAATCAAGCCCAAGCCTCAGAAAAGGTGCAAAAGTTTGGGAAAGAGGATGAAATAGATGATATGTGACATGACAGAATTTTTAGCAAATCTAAAACTTGAGAGAGCTCAAACCCTCACAAGGTGGTATTCAGCTTTCTCTGTTTACACTGTAGATTATATCATTCTTCTTTTGTGTGACAGGCATTGGGTCCTTTCTCATGGCTTACTGCAAACTCAGGGAGGCCAAGGGTAGGACATTTTATGGCATAGAGTCCTGTCATGCAAGAGAAAGTGGGTGATGGCCAAATATGTGATGGCTGGAGAAAGTCACAGTGACTGGGAGTAAGGGTTTGCATGCAACCTACTGCCAGGGTTACATTTTTGATCTAGCTAGGACAGGACTTTAAGAGATCTGTGTGCTTGAAAATTAAGCATGTGCAACATAGAAGTTCCCTCCATTGTTTCCTGAAGATCGATGTGGACTGCTGCATGGAGTTAGTTTCCTTTCTCAATTGTGTGTGATGTATTGTGTGATGTAAATTAGCATTCGCTAGACAGCATCCAGGTTTCAAATGAAGGAAAAACCCCCCACATATAAAACTTCATATCTATAATATCTTCATGCAGTAGAGATGATGACCAAAATTTCAAAGCCAAGTGAATAACTTTAAGATCCAGAAAACATACCCAGGCCCATAAATAGGAAGTGGTGCTGAATACACCCAACTTCTGTTAACTTCACAGAAAGTAAAGCTGAGGAATGGCTTTGTTCAAAAAAACATATCAGCTATCATTTCAGGTTGCTTAATCAGGGAGAGCTTGTGGCTGCAGGCTTCACAGCTCTTAATAATCTGCTGCAGGAAGAAGGGCAGAAGAAGGGGAAGCAAACATAGGTGCAGAAGAAAAGGGAGAGAGAGGTGAAGGGATTGGACAAGAGCAAAAAGCATGTGAAAAAGGGGAGATTGCATGTTGGAGACCATGAACTGGGAAGAGAAAGGAGAAAGTGAAGAGCGCAAGCACAGATGATGAAAGAAAAAGCTGGAGGAAAATGGATGGGCTGCAGTGAAGACAAGAGAAAGAAATGACTGAAGAAAACCCACCCAGGGACTCTTGCCAGTCATGGACAACACAAAGCACTGACCTAAGGGGAAATGATTCTGAATCTGACTGGGAGACAGTCAGAACTGTGAGCCTCTGCATGGGATTTTGAGGAAAGGACCTTGCTGATTTTCCTGAAAAGTGGGTCACCATGGGTTTTAAATGTGGAAGAGCATATATGAAAAGGCATTTTTGATCCCTGTCAGAAGACAAAAATTGGAAGAGGACTTGAAATGTACCATTCTGTATAAGGTGTCAGATAGCAGACAGACAGAGAACAATTAAGACTGCACAAGGCTCTCCATCAGCAGAGTACAATGGGAATAGGATTTTCTTTTTCCCCGGATGTCAGCCCAGCCACTCAGGCGAGACGAAGAGAATTTCTTCCACTTAAGAAATCCTTTGTTCGGGAAAGAGCTGTTCAGGCCTCTGTTCTCTCCCCAGCCAAATTGTATGTAGTTTTTACGGAGAAGACTTCACTTTCTGAGGGGCATTGGTAACCAAACAGCTTCTGGACAAAGTGCAGCGAGTCCAGAGTATCCTTGGAATCTGACAGGGAGGCTAAAGAATGAACAGAAACATTTTCAAATGCAAAAAGGTTGATATTTATTCTTGCAAAATTTGTCATTGTGATTTTTGTCCTGTGAACCTTGCAAAAGCAAAATTCATGTTTGTTTTCTGCAGAGTGGATGCTTGGTCCTGTTCATGTTTTTGTTGAATTGGGTTGACTGTATTCTCAATACAAGAAAACTGCATGTAAATCTGTATAAAACCTGCCTAGGTATTTGTGGAAGTGTAGATCATTCCCATGAAAACTACTTAACTAGACCATGAATAGCCAGCATCTATGCTAGTTTAGTTACAGGTTTTCTTTTCATCTGCTGTGCAATACTGCATATTTTAAAAAAAAAAAAGTAGTCGAGCTGTTCAACAAGGAAGGGAACGAGACATCCCCACTACCAGCATTTTTTTAACCTTGTCTGTCTGAATTTTTTCCCTTATGCCTTGAATACACATGTGCCCGTACATGCAAAAATGATGGATTTTATTACCCAGCTGATACTATAGCAAAGATACCAGGTTATCAATTGACACATTTAAGTGTAAAACTCTAAAGACTCATAAAATTATTAAAACATATGTATGACTTCTCAGCTTTTGCACATTACTTGGAATTTCTTCTTCATAAGGGTAAAAGAAATCCTGGATATAGTTTGGAATACAGAGGTACTGCAATCAGCTATCTTTCAGTTTTACTTTTATTTCTCTGTGGCTATGTATAATGTCAGTATTTACATGCAGTGCCCTGTTTGCTCTTACAGACCAGACTAGAAGTCTCACAACTGGGTTTGACACTAGATCCTACTCAGTGGAAGGAAAGAAGCCTGTCTGCCCCATCATTTCAAGAAACCATGTAACTAAAATGCACATTCAGGTCTTTATATCATAGTCTAAATAAAAAAATGCTTAGGAGTCCATTTTGTCAGCAGTATCTCCCTTATTGGGTTACTGATTACTAGTAACACACCTTACACGAATCTGCATCTTAAGATCACTTGAAAATTTCACCTGTTGCATACAGTGGCTATTCACTTGTTAATGGGAGTTTCTCACCAGGATCTGATTACATCTGTGCCCCATGGTCTGCCCTCAATTCCAGTTCATTTTCAAGTGTAGTGTTATACTCTAGTTCAAGTTTGTGTGCCTTTAAATGGTTTGGTTCCTTGATACCCAGAGAAAACACCTCTCCCTTCATGTGTGACCAGGAGGCTGAGAGCAGCAGAAGGGGATGAAAACTGTAACCTGCTTCCCAGGCTGTCCCATCAGAATGTGGGCTGGCTGGTTGGTAGGTCATAGAGCAAAGCTTGGCTTTTCTTCGAGGGGAAAAGAATGAATGGGCTGTATTGATTGATAAGGGGGTTATGAATGCTTGGTGGGTGGAAGTGGAAGTTATTTTAGTTTTTTGGATACTGTCTGTAATTTAGAACTTCATTTCTGAGTGTGTATTCAAGCATCACATGGCTGTATTCATAAATACATCAAGTGGATTCCGGAAAAAATTAGCAATTAAGCAATTAGCTACAGAACTTGTATCTGCAAATGCTTTTTGCTGCACATATTTGACATTCTTTTGCTGGCACCTTGTGCTTTTGTAGTCTGGATCTCTTTACACATCCTGAAACTGCCTCTTTCTAATCCTTCCTTATTTTCATCAATTTAATACAAGTCGTGTGTTACAACAAGGAAAACCCCTCAAGTTCCGCATTAGCTTATTTTTTTTCAAAACCAGACTACTGTTCCCTTTGCCTCTTACTACGAAAACTATGAAGCATGCGTAAGACAGGACCGAAAGTCCAGGTTTAAGCAGACTATATATTGTCATCATTTTTCTCTGACAATTAGGAATAAATGCTGGATGAAAAAAAAAAATCTGAAAAAGGAGAAGAAAAGCCAGAAAAGAATATCAAGTGTGTGTATTCTCTCAGTTATCTGCTACTACATTTGTACTGCATATTTACTAAAGCCAGAGCTGCACTACCCAGTGCTTCTCATTTTAAAACAATCATTTATGGGTGTTAAAGTATGCCTGTGAACGCAGAAGTGTACTATGTCAATCAAAGCTAATCACTGGTACAGGCAAAGTGCTTTTGTTGGCCTCCATGCTCTAAGCCGCGCTTCCACATCTGTGTTTGAAGAGATTAGAGAGGTGCTTCATACAAGAACTGTATTAGTTAAAGCTGATCGACAGTATTTGGAATAAATCATGAAAAAGTTGAGTGCCAGAAGGAAAGGCATGGCGAGCGAGTTTGAAATGGACTGGGGCTAAATCCAGCTCCTTCCCTTCCTTCCCACCCTTCCCGCCCCCGGACACACAACGTATAAACATCTACACACTTGTTCTTCTGAGAGCAATGCTGGTTATCTTCCTTCAGCCACTTTGCAGCTAACGTGCAGCCGCACAGCCAAATGTACTCAAGCTTGTTTTTCCTGAGATACATACTCTTTATTGGCTGAGGCATTGATATCGTATTTGATATGTTTATATCAGTCAGGACCGGCAAGGGGTGGGGAAATGGGTGTCAAAGGAGAAGAAGAGCTCTTGCAAACTGCTGTGGTTTGGAGTTCTGCAGCTCCCCCCACCTCCATTTCTAGCAGCACCCTCGCCTCATGAATGCCATACACTTTCAAATAAATTATGAGTGACAAGTATTTGAACCAATAAAGAGGGCACCATATTTTATATGCAGTAAATTTAATTCCAGATTGTGTTTCACCTCAGCAGTGTGACATGTTTATTGCTGCTGAAAGATGAAAGCACCAGGAGTTAGAGACAAGCGTCAGCAGTTCTAGTGGGCACCAGCAAAATGAAGATTTGACAGACTGGTGGCTGAGCCCGTGAAATGAAATGCCAGATCAAATTTTACCCAAAAGGGGTCAGATGTACTGTCATGCCCCCAGACTCTCAATACCAACTGAATAAATGACTCTGGTTCAACAAGCTGCTGAGGAAGGTGGTGTGCGATCCATAATTCACTGTTAGAGGGCTATGATGCCTTTCAAAATGCACTGATGATTGGTAGTGCCAGAGCTGGCTTTGAGGATATGATGTGATGAAGTAACTCTGTTGGCGTTAAGTGCTTTTGAAAAGTACAATTAACCAACTTCCAAAATTTGTTATTTGGTCTGCCTTTGTCACCTTTGTCCCACAGTTGGACCTACAGCTGCCCACATTAAGAGTGAAAATCAAGCAATAAGCCATAAACTTCCTCGATAACATATGCATAAATATGAGAGATTTCTTTCTGTTGGGGTGGCCCAGATCTGAGGAAAAATCTTCTGGCAATCAGCTATGAAATGGTGTTTGGGTGGCATCACTTTGGAGACTGAAAGTAATAAAAAGAAGCATCGTGCCTGTTCATTCCAAGCCAAGCTTTGCCGCTTTTCATCATGTGTAGCAGCATTTACTCATGTGAGTTGTCCCACTGGGAATTCTTAGAAACTATTTGTTTGAGGGTTACTTAACATAAGTAAGGCTGGCAGAATTGGATCTGGTATTTTCATGCAACAAATTATATTAGGGGCAACTTGTATGCAGATTAATTGCACAATGCAGGAAAGACAGAGAATCTTTTGGCTTTAGTGAGACATGCTCACTACACACCTTCTGGTCAGCAAAACAATTTCTACTGCCTCTTTTAAAAGTTTCAGATCAAATACCATTCATTGCCAATGGCCACAAACACTAAAAATTCTCTATCAGTGCTGATATCGGCAACAACGCCTCCAAGATTCAGATAACAGCAGAGTGTCAAATCTGCAGGTCAGCAAAGTAAACTCTCTGCTTCTTAAATCCATCCTGTATCTGCTGGGAAGACAAGACATATTTCAAGATGCTGCTGCTTAGAAGTAGTTATAACTTTTTTGTCTTCACATAACAGCGGATGGCTGTTCCAGATGTTTACCTCATTCCTGGTTATATATTCTCTGGTTTCCAAACTGAAGCTAGTCTTGGGCAGTTTATACCTATTTGTTCTTGTGTCAGTCTTTTTAAAATAGCTTTAAACCTGTGTAAATAGCTTTTCACTCTCCCAGGTGTTTTCCAGCCTGCTGCGTGTATAGGCAGTCACCTGGACTTAGTTTTGCTAAACTTACTGAGAGCTTAGATTTCCTTCTAATATGACAGACACTGGGCTCCATGGCCATCATAGTATTTTCCTGTCACTACTCCAAATATACCAGCAACTGTATAAGCTCTGCAATTTGGGTCAAATTGAACATGGGTGAGTAGAGCTCTAAACAATATTCCAGGTAGGGAATATTGAGGGGGGATCTTATCAATGCTTATAAATATCTAAAGGGTGAGTGTCAAGAGGACGGGGCCAGGCTCTTTTCAGTGGTGCCCAACAACAGGACAAGGGGCAATGGGCACAAGTTGGAACACAGGAAGTTCCACCTGAATATGAGGAAAAAATTCTTTACTGTGAGGGTGCCAGAGCACTGGAACCGGCTGCCCAGAGAGGTTGTGGAGTCTCCTTCCCTGGAGACACTCAAAACCCGCCTGGACGCAGTCCTGTGCACCCTGCTCTAGGTGTACCTGCTCAAGCAGAGGGGCTGGACGAGATGATCTCTAGAGGTCCCTTCCAACCCCTACCATTCTGTGATTCTGAGACTCTGTGAATATAACATTATATAAAGGTATCCATAGGTTTCAACCTCTGTTAGAAAGGCATTGCTCGATCTTCCTAATTTTGCACTTGCCCTATTCATGGCAACCCCATACATTGTACACAGAGTACAGGTACCACCAGCATTTGGACAGGGCAACATCTCAGCCATCTGGAACATCTTTCTAGTTTCTGACTGTCTGAGCTCCCAGATTCTGATGTTTGTGATATTTATATGAAGTGACTGCCTGCCTTTTCCATGGATTTCCCAGGGTGGTGCTGGGTACTCATTCTAGGTATTCCCCACTGCCATCTCCCATTGCTCTTGTGCACCCATACAAATGACTCTGGAGAAGATATTGGTGGCATTTTAGTTGGCCCAGACACTTATATAAGTGCAAGTGATTAGGCCTAGAGGAACCTCTGGGGCTCCAGGCTACTCATACGTGGTTGACCCTCAGCAGAATGTTGGCAGCCCTAAGGAGACAAGCACCAATTGAGGAACTTGACCCTAACATTGCTAAATCCAATCATCCTCCAAGGCCATTTCTCAAACCTATAGAAGCAAAAGGTTTAAATGACACGTCTGAAAAGAAAGAAGCAGATGTGGTTTCCTGTCACTCTAATGAGGTCCCTTACTATATGTTCTGCAGTTAGGTCTGACTCTGTCTGCAGGTCACTTGGTGGTTGCTCAAGACTGCCTTTGTCATCAGGTTGCCTGGACTCCTTGCCCTGTTCGTCACATTCTAACTAGCATGGATGTTCAAATCTCTGCATGGGTCCTGCAGAATGAGGTGCAGTTGTATGTCACATCATCACCAGAAGGCAGGCTGGAGTCCTTGAGCTGATACTACAGAGCTGAAGACAGGATTAAGGCAGGAACATGGTGTTTGTGTAAACAAGGTAACATGCTACAAGGAACATCAGGCAATGTAGCCTCCAATTGAGGAGGGCACTTTCTTGCATTTCTTGCAGATCAGTTTAACCTTAACTTCCACTCGCCTTGTCAGTCCTTTTAAATGATCCCAACAGTTGACTCTTAAAGCGTTATCATTTTGAATAAACAATACAGGTTTTATTAGTTTAGAGTTTGTTAAGCCATGTTTTATTTTAATCCAGCTGCAATAAAGTTAATGAACTACAATAATTGCTACAATAAAACTCCATGCAGTGCATTGTACATAGAGTACAAACACCACCAGCCCTTGGGCAGTGCTAACAATGTGCAGAGATTCCACAAAACACTTCACTTTCCTCCAAGAAAATTAAACAAAAAAAATAAAATTTATTTAGAAATTTAACAGATGACATTGCATCATGCCTTCCTGTCATTCAAGCTATAAACTTTGTGACCACAAGTCAGCAATTCCTGAGCTGAGCAAGTGCCAGGCCTATGAAAGAATCATCTAGAGCCATGTTTTGTTGCATGCTTCACATATATACATATGCATATGTATATATATACACACAGACCCCCCCAACACATATCTGTGTATTTAGCTGCATCACCTAAAGCATATACATTCTTTTTTGAATTAGCTTCTTTAGCTTTGTCTTAAATTTAAATGATGTTGTTCATGCTCTGTTCTATAGGAACTGTCGCACAGGGAGCAAGTATGTATTTACACTAAGCTAGTGTCTTCTCATCTCCAACTTTTATGATTTTATTGTTTTCAGTATAAAGGTATTGCAGAAGCAATACTTCACTGAATGTCACCCAAAAACTCTTAAATTAAAAGCCTGAGAAAAAAAGCCAAATATTGATCCAACTCCTTATGCAACACTGTATTAGAGTTTGGGGTTTGGTTTTTTTTTTTTTTTACATTTGTAAAGTTAGGGCATCACTGAAGCTTTTCTGCAGAAAATCTAAAGGTTTTACTCTGAAGGGCTTTCTGCAGCAGAATTCTCAATGAGAATGGCAAGAATAGGCATAAAAGATACATTAACACAGACAAGTTCTGTGTTTTGCTTTAGCATCAACAAAATCTTTTTTTCTTCCTATAGAATCAGAGCAAGGATTATTACTAGTAAAAGAAGAAAAATTTAATTTTTTTTAAAAAGAGGATCTAGCAAATGACAATTCATATGCGTAGGGTTTTTTAGTTTTTAGTTTTATTTATGAGTAGTTGTTTCTATATAATTTAATCCTTTATGTCTTTCTATAGCTTGTATATATTTGGATTTTTTAAAATATTGTAAATTGTTACCAGATTTGATCCTGAGAGGTACCCAGAAAACAGAAATCTTTTTATCTGAACAGAGCAAGTTGGAACCCTTTTACATTTTTCCTTGCAATAACTTTCCAAATTACTTTTATTCATATTGTATGAAAAATCTACTGAAAACAAGTGAATTCTGTTGTTCTAATTCTTTTGAACCATTCCTTAAGTTGATTAAGGCTAACTCTTGAAGTCTTGCAGATGACCAGATCTTACTACTTTATTCAAATAAATCACAGAGTCTCAGAATCACAGAATGGTAGGGGTTGGAAGGGACCTCTAGAGATCATCTCGTCCAGCCCCTCTGCTTGAGCAGGTACACCTAGAGCAGGGTGCACAGGACTGCGTCCAGGCGGGTTTTGAGTGTCTCCAGGGAAGGAGACTCCACAACCTCTCTGGGCAGCCGGTTCCAGTGCTCTGGCACCCTCACAGTAAAGAATTTTTTCCTCATATTCAGGTGGAACTTCCTGTGTTCCAACTTGTGCCCATTGCCCCTTGTCCTGTTGTTGGGCACCACTGAAAAGAGCCTGGCCCCGTCCTCTTGACACTCACCCTTTAGATATTTATAAGCATTGATAAGATTCCCCCTCAGTCTTCTCTTCTCCAGGCTGAACAAACCCAGGTCTCTCAGCCTTTCCTCATACGAGAGATGCTCCAGTGCCCTGACCATCTTCCTAGCTCTCTGCTGGACTCTCTCCAGTAGTTCCCTGTCTTTCTTGACCTGGGGAGCCCAAAACTGGACACAGTACTCCAAATGTGGTCTCACTAGGGCAGAGCAGAGGGGGAGGATAACCTTCCTCGACCTGCTGGCCACACTCCTTTTAATGCACCCCAGGATGCTGTTGGCCTTCTTGGCCACAAGGGCACAGTGCTGGCTCAGGGTCAACTTGCTGTCCACTAGCACTCCCAGCTCCTTCTCAGCAGAGCCGCTTTCCAGCAGGTCAGCCCCCAACCTGTACCGGTGCATGGGGTTGTTCCTCCCCAGGTACAGGACCTTACACTTGCTTTTGTTGAATTTCATGAGGTTCCCCTCGGCCCAGCTCTCCAGGTCTCTCTGAATGGCAGCACAGCCTTCTGGTGTATCAGCCACTCCTCCCAGTTTTGTACCATCAGCAAACTTGCTGAGGGCAAGTTTGTCCCTTCATCTGGGTCATTGATGAATACGATGAACACGACTGGACCCCAGCACAGACCCCTGGAAAACACCGCTAGTTACAGGACTCCAAACAGACTCTGTGCCATTGATCACGACCCTTTGAGCTCTCCTGTTCAGCCAGTTCTCAATCCACCTTGCCGTCCACTCATCTACTCCCCATTTCCTAACCTTACCTATGAGGATGTTATGGGAGACAGTGTCAAAAGCCTTGCTGAAGTCGAGGTAAACAACATCCACTGCTCTCCCTTCATCTACCCAGCCAGTCATGCCATCATAGAAGGCTATCAGGTTGGTCAAGCCTGATCTCCCCTTGGTGAATCCGTGTTGCCTATTTCTGATAACCTTCTTTTCCTCTACATGCCTGGAGATGACCTCCAGGATGAACTGCTCCATCACCTTTCTGGGGATGGAGGTGAGGCTGACTGGCCTATAGTTTCCTGGGTCCTCCTTCTTGCCCTTTTTGAAGGCTGGAGTAACATTGGCTACCCTCCAGTCCTCAAGCACCTCTCCTCTCCTCCATGACCTTTCAAAGATGATGGAGAGTGGCTTAGTGACAGCATCCGCCAGCTCCCTCAGCACTCATGGGTGCATCCTATTGGGGCCCATGGATTTGTGAGGATCCAGTTTGCCTAAATGATCTCTAACCCAATCCTGCTCAACCAAGGGGAAGTCTTCCTTTCTCCAGATATTCTCTCTCACCTCTGGGGGCTGGGATTCCTGAGGGTTAGCCTTAGCAGTAAAGACTGAAGCAAAGAAGGCACTCCATAACTCTGCCTTCTCTGCATTTTGCGTTAGCAGGGCAGCCACCTCATTCAGCAGCGGGCCCACAGTTTCCCCAGTCTTTCTTTTACTACTGATGTATTTGTAGAAGCCCTTCTTGTTATCCTTGACATCCCTTGCCAGATTTGGTTCCAAGTGGGCCTTGGCCTCCTCATTGCATCTCTGCATACCATGACAATGTTCCTATATTCCTCCCAAGTGGCCAGTCTGTTTTTCTACATACTGTAAACCTCCTTCTTCCATTTGAGTTTTTCCAGAAACTCTTTGCTCATCCATGCGGGTCTCCTGGCTTCTTTGCTTGACTTCTTCCTCACAGGGATGCACTGATCTTGAGCTTGGAGGAAGTGGTACTTGAATATTGACCAGCTCTCTTGGACCCTGCTACCTTCTAGAGCCCTAACCCATGGGATTCCTCCAAGCAGGTCTTTGAAGAGGCCAAAGTTAGCTCTCCTGAAGGCCAGGATTGGAATCCTACTTGTTGCCCTGCTTCTACCGTGCACGATCCTGAACTCCACCATCTCATGGCCACTGCAGCCAAGGCTATCCCCCAACCCTCACATCCTGAACCAGACCTTCTTTGTTTGTTAGTATAAGGTCCATCAGCATATCTCACCTCATTGGCTCCTCCACCACCTGTGTCAAAAAGTTGTCCTCAGTGCTCTGCAGGAACCTCCTGGACTGTGCATGCCTCACTGTGTTGCTTCTCCAGCAAATATCAGGGTGATTGAAGTCCCCCGTGAGAACCAGGGCCTGCGATTCCGAGGCAACTTCCAGCTGTCTGTAGAAGGCCTCATCAACTTCCTCTTCCTGATCAGGTGGCCTGTAGCAAATGGCCACAACAGTGTCACCCATATTTGCCTGCCCCTTAATTTTTACCCATAAGCTCTCGACCCATTCTTCCTCCATGCCCAGGCAGAGCTCGATACATTCCAGTTGCTCCCTCACATAAACTCCCCCACCTCACCTTGTTGGCCTGTCTTTCCTAAAAAGTATGTAGCCATCCATGACAGCATTCCAATCATGCAAGCTATCCCACCATGTCTCTCTAATTGCAATCAGATCGTGGCCTGTGACAGCACACAGATCTCTAGTTCCTCCTGTTTATTCCCCATGCTGGGTGCGTTGGTGTACAGGCATTTCAGAGAGGTAATTAAGCACACAGGTTTCCTTGGAAGGGTGCATGAGGACCCACTATAGCCATGCATACCCTTGAGGTGATTGGTCTTCTGATTGTCATCTCGTGAGGCAGCTAAGGCACCTTTGTTGCTGCTCTGGTTGGCCTGGCTTATTCCCCTGTTGGATGTGATGGCATTAGCATTGCCACTTTGGAACTCGACCCCGAGTCCTTCAGTTTATCTTTTCTTTGAACTCTTTTGGAGTTTTGCATAATTAATAAACCTATGAAATTTAGCTTTTACTCATTCTGTATTTCAAACCTCTCTAAAGGATAGAAGTGTTTTTTATGGATATGACTGCATTTTGTGTGTGACCTGTGTTAGTAATAAATTGTAATTTCTTAACAATTAGTTGCTCAACAATACAACATATGTAAGTATTTAATTGTAAGCCTATTCATAGATCAAATAATGTTGACAAGGCTATCTATATGTTTTAAATTACGTAATCGGTTGCGGAATAGGACTCTAATGCTTGTTATAGTCTGGATCAGGTGACCATAGGGATTAACAGGGCATCTTACTCTGCCAGACCCACAGCTAAGAATAAGCTGAAATAGGTTCAGCCCCACATGATCTTGCTGAATAGTGCAGACTGTATAAAGTTTATGTTATTATAATATACATCAACCTTTTGGGAGGGAAAAGTATTGAAGTCAAGCATGAAGAAAATGGATTCAGTGCCTGGCTCAGGCAGAGTTTCTTTGTCAATTTGGGTAAATCCCTTGATTTTTCAGTGCCTCAGTTCTCCATCCATAAGCTGAGGAATTAATATTAACTCCTTTATCTGCCTTGTCTATTCATACAGAAGACCCCTTGGAGCAAGGATTGTCTCTTGCTGTATGTATTGCATTATTGAAGTGACATTGCATCCCTTCCCTTCATTTCTCTTTATGTTCATCTGAGTTAGCCTTTAAGGTTCTAAAAGCATGCACTATTTTATTAATTTTTGTAAAGTGGTTAGTGCTATATAAATGAGGAATGATAAAAATAAAAGCAAGTAATAAATCATATTTAGCTATCAAAATGCTTTATGACTGCAACTGATGGTAATTTCAGCATTTCCCCAGTCCTCCTCTGTAAAATTATCTCAATTTAAACTCTTCTGACAAACATTGTTTCTCCATTCTGAACTCTATTTCAGATAATCTTTGTTCAACAACCTTAGCTAATAAAAGTTCTTTGATCAGAGAACTTCTTTTTTGAACCTTTTAAATTATACTTATCCTTCTTTGCAGACCAGATCCTCAGCTGGAGTAAATCAAAATACTTTCAAAGTAGATCTGTCAAAGTGTAAGCTCTGAAGAGTGATATTGACCTGCAGGTACTGATTTATGCTGACTCAGATGTCCTGTCTTCCTTTATGCTGTGGAAAGATCTCGGCCCAGTCCCTCTCAGTGATGATCACCAAAACTTAACATTAGAGCAGATCGCACCACTGTCTTTCCTCCAATTTCAAAAGTGTTTGTCTTCTCAACAAACCTCTCAGCCATTTGTCCTCTTTAATTTTTTATTTGTTTAGATTTTTAGAAGTTTCAGGTTAATTTGACCATTTACTTTGTTACCTAAGCAATTAGCATTTTGAGCAAAGGAACACTCCCATTAAAAAAATTGTTTGCCTAGAATCCGATTCTAAATCAAAATCTCAGTTTTTGCCTAATCTAGCAGAAGAGAATGCATCAAAACTTTGTGCCTGTTGACTTCTAGATGTTGAAGTACATGCAGGTATCATGCAGTGATAGAGAGGATAATTATTTTCAAATATTCCTTCTAAGATAACACACAACCAAAATCTTACCTGTTTGCATTACTTCTGAATGGCTTTAGAAGATTAGAATATTAGGGTGCATTTTCTCTGTATCAAGAGCACAGTCACATCCTTTGAGCTGTAGAAGAGGCATAGAGGAGGGCTCCAATCCCATGTGCTGTGATTGGGCTCACTCATAAGGAGACCTTCTGCACAAGAAGAACCATCGACCCATCCAAGCTGCCTTTGTGATCAGGATTTTGGGTTCTGAGGCAAAACATTTGTGTTACGGTATTAAAAATTTTTGATTCCCAAATATAATGAGAAATTAAAGAAGAATACTAGCTGAAGAGAAAGGTAAGTGGCGATATAGAACACAATTGCAAAGAATATTCCTGTAATGTTTTCTGAAGGAACTTTAAAAGCAGAAGAATCATTATTCCTAACCCATCTCTGAATTTAAATTGCACACTTAAGCAAACTTTGAACTGTACCACACAATAAGCATAACAAGTAAAACTATGCTTTTAATAATCATCTGATGCATGACAAGTATCATCCTGAATTCTGTGTGAACTGATTCACAAAAATCATTCAGTAAATTAATGTAGTTTTGCAATATTATCAGTAAAATAGGCAAGCAGCCAAATGTCTAATGACAAATTGAGGGGTTTTGAGATGTGTCTGTCTCTGTGCAATATCGAAATTGTTTTCAAAACAGAATCACCCTGGAAAAAATTGAGCAACACCACGTGAACCATAGAACTATTATGAAAATTCAATAAACAAATAATGTGACTTACATGCAAATAAATTTATCTGTCCTTCAACTTTGCCATCAAACATTTTTTAGTGGCCCACTCTGACTCACAGTGAAATAAATGGCAACATTTCCTTTGGCTGTCAGAGAAACGTATTTCCTCCTATATCCAGCATTTATTCAGATCTGGTGTACTTTTTAGGCAATATAAATACTGCATTTGTAAAACCTAAAAAGGAGCCACTCTGAAGAGAGGGGAGCAATCTGTCAAAGCAGTGGTTATTGTCTGGAGCATTACCTGTCTTGCAGGTGCAATTCCCCTTCATTTATCTTCCAGCCTCGATCTGATGGATTGGGGATTATTGCTCTTTTGGCAATCAGATCCTGAACATGTCTCCTATTTAACTCTGGGCTGTAAAAAAGGGAAAATTAAAAACCATTATGAGACCTCCATATAATTAATCTTCAGATGGCTTGAAGCTTAAGCATGTAATGTCCTCCGTATACTGTCTACTATAACAAGTAACAGGAGGGAAAAAGAGACGACATATCAATACACTTTATCCAAGGGAAGAAATTCCAGCTGTAGCATTAAATATAAATACAATAGTGTGTTGGCATAATGTAGTAAGGTTCCTGTACTATTAAAGGCTTTGTTCTAAAGCGTATCTGTGTACACAATGAGATGATGAACACAGTGCATCACATAGCTAAATTTAATATATGCAGGGGTATGATGTTTGCAATGCATGCATTTCAGCAGGTCCCATTAGTGTGCCTTTCCCCTCCAGTGAAAACAGAATGAACCACAGCCCCTTCTGGTTTGCATAAAGCAAACAAAATTAGATTTGCTTTGCTGAATTGAAACCCGCTTGGGATTGTGAGCCTCTCTCGGGGACAAATTACTTCAAACAATCCCTTTGTACCATAACAAAATCAAAAAATTCAGGCCAATCAACATGGCTCAAAACCCTTAACACAAGAATTAATAATACAACCTAGTCTATTTTTATTGCTTCTGAGCTACAGATCCTTGTTTTAATATAATTACACTTATTTGTGGTCCACATGTTAAATAAGCTTGCATATGTTAACTAATGTGACATAAAACAACTTTTGTAATTTCACTATTGCAACCAGTTTTGTTCCCCCTAGAGTAACATCCCTAACATAGGACAAGCTAAACTTTAATTGCATTAAATTAAATCTATATTATGAATTTTTTGGCCTATATAGATAGAATAGTAGACATTTCTGAAGTTAAATATGTCAAAACTATTTCATTTAAATTCCACTGTAAGTCATATATCCTGATGGGTTTCCAAATCTAACCCTTCCTTCAAAGAAACAACTTACTCTCTCTAGCACAGAAACCTCATTTAAGGTGGCACAGTGTTTTCCCCACTTATTAATAAAATACCTTTACCCTTAATGGTTTAATTCAGGTCATGAGCATAATGTACTTGCATGTCACATCTCACTTCAAACTAAACTGATTTTTACACTTCCAGATTTTTTTAGACTACAACATTTTGAGCATTGTGACTACTTAAGTTGAAAACACACTGTAAATGAAGGCAGAGATTTTATTTGCTTTGTTCATCAGACACACCCAAAATGAACCACAGGGAAGTATGTTTGTCTTTTCTATTTTCATCAGTTCTTTATATATTGCTCCAGACAGTATTATTTCTTAGCATTTTTCAAACTCCAACCTTGGTGTTGCACAATATTATTTTAAATACAACAAAATAATGGCAAACATAACCAGCTCTGATTTTCCATCTTAACGTAATACAAGATTATGGACAAAAAAGCAGGAGGTCACTTTTATTACTTTCTAATAAGACTTTACCTTATATGAGGCTATAAGCAATATATCAAGATGTCACTTTGTGCCTCCTAATATGACATTGTGGTGATGGAAGGAACCAAGGAGTTAGCACAATTTTCTGAAGTATTCTCCCCAGAAGCGTGTTTCTGCAATGCACAGTCTCAAGCACTTGGAAAGGAAAACGCTGACATAGGGCTGAATTATACCCTGACTCATAGTCCATGTAACCCAACTGATGGATGCATAACGTATCAGTCAAGACAGTTCTGCTCCTGGAATATATATTTTGCTCACAGAAAACAAAAACAACCTTTGCCCAATTTAACCTGAAAAATTAAGCCTGGAGATACGCAGAAGAAATAAAAAGTTGAGGAGAGTAAGCAGTGCATTTTTGTTACAGCCATGGGAATGTTGGAATTAACATTTGCATTTAAAAATGGTGCTAAGAAATTAAGATACAGAAAAACATATAGAGAGCACCTTAACTATGCCCTGTAGTGTCTCTGTGCATGCATACATGACTATCAGATAATAACACTTTTAATCTCAGTAAAGCTGAAAAAGATTTGTTAAGACAGCATTGCATTTTCCATTTTTCCTCTCTCATGTTGCTGGAAAGTGGGCTTAGCTGGACTGCATCCTCTAATTCAGTCTTTTTGCTATAACCCCAAATTCCTCAGGACTATAATCAATGCATCGGCACCTATTTTCCTTGGACTTTCAATAGTTATTTTATTTGTAGAAGATAACAGCTCATATCCTCCCTCGTTTTGCTCCAGACAGACAGATGAAGTTTTGCAGTAACATTGGAATATCATTTTATGTTGGACGGAACATGGTCTCCAGAAGGTCAGATGGTTGTATACCAGACATTAGGGAAGTTAATTAGAAACACCATAACTGGAGAGAAATGATACCCACCAAGACAGAATAATGAATAATAGAGATTGGGTGAGCTCCATGTTTTAGGCAGATTTTGGTACTTAAAACAGACAAAGAAAATAAGCTTGCCTTATGCATTCCTCGTTTTAAAGAGGTTAGTCTTGGCACAATCAATTTCATTTTCAGACACCGGTAGGCTTATTGGGCTAAAACACCAATCCACAGAAGATACAGAAACTTCTGCAAAGTGAAATTCCACCCAGTTTACCAAGATGAGTGGGTCAAAACCAGAGGCAATGAAAGGGCACCTCCAGTGATAGCAGCAGGTGTGAATGGTGCACGTGTGAAAGAGGAACGACTGATGCGAAGAGAGCCTTTAACACAAGGGAGAAGTGGGCTAACCTGCCCAACTGTAAAGTGATCATCTGATCTGAAGGCTACTCTTCAAAATACAAAAATACTCCATATCTTCTGGAACATCTCTTACCTGCTGCTTTCTATCTGATGCTGTTTTGTGTCAGTCTAGATCCTGCAGTACAAGCAGCCCTACACTGTAGCCCATAAAAGCCTCAGAGTTACGATATGTTTTTTGTTAAAATCCCCTCTGAGAGCAACTGCACGGATGCGTGAATGAACAGTAACTCTACAACGTGTTTAAATACCAGTAAGAACAATGTCTATGGAAACTTGCTGTGTGGTATAACAAGTTCAGATATGTTGTCGTGTTAAATGCTGTTCTTGTTTGTGCAATGCTGTTCTCTTAAACCTCTGTTGCACCATACAGCCACTGCATGTCACTATTAAGACAGAGCAATAGAGAAAGATTTCAGAAAGATTTATAAATTTCCAGTGGAGATGGATGCTACTATCAGCCAGGTAAAAGCTACCCCCATACGTATATATTCATTTATTGTTTAAACCCCAAACAGTTAAAGTGCTCAGAATAGTTCACAGTCCACTCTGTGCTATACAATTTAGATTGTGTAGGGTTTTCCATGCATTTGTTATGTATTTAAGTGTGTGTTAAACTATTAGATCCCAAGAAAATCATAGTCATTCATGATTCATTGAGTCATTCATATCTGAAAGTTGTGCCCTAGCGCCAGTGTATTTTCTTGGGTTGAGATATGTTCTTCCTACAAAATATATAAAGTATTATCCATGGGCAATTACCCGCTTCTACCCATATTTCAGAGGAAGCACTTTTAGCAATATAAATTATTCATATTATATAATGCAGCATACAAGTGGTGTACTCTCAGAAACTCAACCTTTTTTCTTGTGGTGGGCTTTTTTTTTATTTAATCTGAGGGCAAAATTCTTTTCAAATCCACATGATAGCAGTTTGCTTCAGTATTCTGGTCTTCTTAGGTGTGCAGATTTCCAACAGGTATAAAGGAAAATATGTATGTCAGTACAGTAGATCAATGTAATTAAGAACTATAGAGCAGATCCGAGAGGAAATTTTGGCCTTGTAGGAATATATCATGCTTTCAAAGACAAGTGAGGTTAATTAAATTTCTATAATGAAATCAATTATTGGTACTAATATATTTCTTAAATTGTAGGACCTGATGAGGCTTCTTGTCTCCATGTTTTGGTGCATCCCCTTCTGCTGTGGTCTGGCTCCATGCTAAGACCCAGGTCTGCACCATCTCTCCTTGTTTCTTTTCCCACTGCACTGGGGAGAAAAGCAGGACTTGATCTGGAAGGGAGGTTGGTTCTTGACATGGAGAGCTGGGGAATCAGGACCCTGCCTCCACTAGTTCACACCTGCTGCACAAACACAATGACAAAATCAATGCAAGTTGTGTCTCCTCTGTGCTGTGTTGGACAAATATAGATTAAAAACATCCCCACTGTGAAGTGCTTATGCTTGCACCCTAGACAGTACACAATATGATGATATTTGATTGCCCTGAGAAGTTGGGTTATATTTTCCCACCTTTGACCCCAATTTACCTTTTCACAGTTATTTTGCTATGAATTGTTTTAACAAGTGTTCACAGAGCAGTGACGGTGATCCTTAACTGTACTTTTCTAAGGAAGTTAGGCATCACCATTGCAAGGACTGTTCTAATAATCATATTAATTCAGTTGCTTTATATGAAAACCTTGATACTGATCTTATAAATAGTTCCTACTAATGCATTTTGGGTGAAATGCTGCCAGGTTTTAGTGATGCAAATTAAGATGACTGTAAAATTGTTACTTAGCGATTTTGTTAAATGTAAATTTGCAGTGTTGGATAGTGTCATTCTGTTTCTTGCCGTATGTTCAAGCTAACAGGCAGAACCACACTCATTTGTATAATGTTAATATCTTCTTGCTTAACTTTTATAACATTCTGCACAAATTAACGTAAGATCCTAATAATCAGGCCAGCTATTAAAGAATTCTGTGATGTGTTCCAAAATGAAGTGTGTAACGCCTATTGGGTTCACACAATAATTACAGCCTGACTGCCGTCTGCTCTTCTCATCACAGTGACACCTGCTAACAAATATGTTGCTAACTGTGTTTGCAGCATTACAAATAGGTAGGCGCTTATTGGCTGCTATGGGGCGAGGGTAGCTGGCCTGTGTACTTACCAGTGGAAGGTGATTTAGCAAGTCTGCTTTGATGATCTGCTTTTCACAGTGTGAGACTGTATTTTGTGCCCTAGAGTTCCCAGGTACGGTGTCACAGAGCAGGTACCTTGCTTTTCACCTCTCCCTTTTCCTGCTGTTGCATCCTTTTGTGGTTGCAGGGTTTTTTGGTTTATTGGCATTTTGGCTCAAAAAGATTTGAACAATTTGGGAAGCTGGGGGCCAAAAACTTCCTTTTGTATATGACTATGTGCCTGAGAGTGAGTGAGTGTGTGTGTGTGAGTGTGTGTGTGTGTGTGAGGCAGAGAGAGCAAGAGAGAGAGAAAAAGAGATTTCTTTACCATTGCAGCTTTATGTATACAGTGTTTAGCTTCATGTGGACTGATATGCAATAAAAATATTAGACATATCTTTTCAGAAATAATTGCACATCCTTTCTGGGAACATTCTAATGACCTAAAATGTGTTTCTCCAAATACGCTTAGATAATGAAAAAGATAATTGTAAAAACTGGTGAAAAAATTGATGACATATTAAAAGTATGATGTCTAGTTTCATACAATGCACAGAGGCATCCCTGGCCCTTACTCTACTGTAAACAGAGTCTAAGATTTGGATTCATGTTTGAATATGAAATTGGAGAAGTGAACTATTCTGATATGTTTTTATCCTCTTTTTGTTATTTGTTTATGAGTGTCTGGTTTAAATTCCAGATACAAAACCATAACCCAAAAGGTAATAGCATCTTCATTAAGCACCAGCTTCATGTTCCTTGCTGCACTTCAGACAGTCAGTGATTAAATACCCCTGATGAGCATACTTGGTGAATAATTCTTATACAGCCCTAGGACATATGTTGACTTCCTTACTACTTCTGTTGGATTACTAGAAACAACAAACTTTCTCCAAATCAGGCTTTTAGGTCTTCCAAAATGTGTGACATATGAAAATTAAATTTGCAGCATGAAAATTAAATGCACCTTTGTAGATGGGATGGGAATGGGGTGTTTTAGAAAAGGAGGGATTCTCTGATATCAGGATGCAGACAAATTCTTGAAAATTATGAAAAGTTACTTCCAATCCTTTCAATTTTCTTAACAGCCCTTCTGAAAATGGGAAAACTCAAATGAATACATAAGCTTAGACAAACTGAATATTCAGTAAGCTGCCTATGTGTCCAAAATGGGAAGCTATGAAACCATGGCAAGTGGTTTTTCAGCGAAACTACATTGTCCTTGTAATATAAGTTTGGTGATTTGGGCACAGAGCAGTCTGAGGAAACTGATGAGATTTGACTACAAAAAAAAAAATCTGCTCACAAAATCTGCAACCTACTGATGTAGATGGTTGTTTTCCCAACTCATAATGGATTGGAAAAAGAGCTGAGAAAAACGGCATTGATTTATGCACAGTTTGAACTTAAAATTAACTCTCACTTTAGCTGGTCAAGACCTTCAAGGTTTGTCCTGCCAGTAACTAGAATCTTGAACTTTTGTAGCATGAACACTTTAAAGTGTAGTTCAAGTTATTTTGATGTAAGATGTAAAAGTTGCCCTCCTTCTGACTCTGCTATCACCAAATCTTGCATTTCAGCTAAATTCTGAAAGTTAGAGAAAAAAGGAAAAAAAAGGGCTCTACATTCATTTTGGCATACTATGGTCAGTCCATGTCCTACCAGTTTGTGTGTTATTGTTTGAAGCAATGGTTCTGAAGGATAAATTAAGTCTGCTGTTGCACTCCTGCAGCCCACTGTTTTCAGACAATGCTCTCCTGGTGAAGGAGATGGATGAGACATTTTTGAGAGCGATGAAGAAGATTGAACAGAATCGTGGTTGTCATTTGGTCTAAGGATTCTCTATTAATCTGAACTATTTGAACTCCTACCATGGTTTCCAAACATTAATTTTTTCCATGCGTATTTTATATTTCAAAAAAGTTTCAAGTCACTGTTGTTGTGAAAAACAAATGAACTGCCAAAGAGCACCAGACACTATAAAAGCAATTTGCTTCTTTCTTGCCTTCCAAATAAGGGTCATGTAAAAAGGCCAGCGGTGTGAGCAAGGTCCTCCACATATCTGGCTCTTGTGAAAGGCCTTTCATAGAGAGGATGTGAACAGGTCGCAGATGCTCAGCCTTCTCATTAAACAGATGTAATCGGTCTTCTGATCCTCTGAGCTTTCCACCACTTTCCTCCATCCCACTTTTACTGTAGATAAAAGAGCATTTGTTTCTGCCGTTTCCTGACAATTTCTTACATTATTTTATGCTCTGTCCTACAACTAACCATTAAAAAGTGAAGCTGGAAAACTAAAAGGTAAAAATATCTAAAATATGCCAAAGTCTAGTCCTACTCAGGACCAGTACTTACTTTCTAAGAGTCAATCATCCTAAGATCCATAAGGTAAGGTGGGAATAACAGATGGTGGCATGCCTCACTCTAATTTTAGGCTTGCAGATAGATTGCCTGCTCAGCTTCTCTTCTGGCTTGGGCTGGACCAGGAACAACCATTCCCTCAGTTACCATGTCCAGAAGTTTAGGAGACTTCCAAGGAATTTGATATTAATAGAGGCTTATTCTCAATAGCGAGGATACATAAAATCCCATGGATGTAGAAAAGGGTTTGTGTTGATCCTGATATATATGCTATATTTTATTGAGGAGTATTTTTCATCTGTTTGAACTATGTAAGTGAACTTTCTAAGATACTAAATGACTTTCTTATGGCACCTCACTTTATAAATATTCTAATTTAGCCAGTCTGATTTGTAATTTTTCCATTTTATTACTGAACGATTTAAGATCAAGCACATCAAATGTGAAAACTAAAACCTAACTAAACAGTTTGAGATTTAGAAAATTCATGATGGATTTTTAAATCCAAGTGAACAATTGGTTTCTTAATCTTATCATTTGTTCTTGATTCATATGTTTTTTCCAAAGGAATTCTTAAAGGATTTAAATTTTATAATATTCAAAGGACAGAAATGTTCAGGATTTAAGTAATTTAAATTCACACTCAACAGGAGACTGAATGACACAGGGATTGTTGCTGGAGTGTGCAGTCTATCACCTCCATGGCACTGGGCATATCCATCTTTCTAGGTGCTTATATATGTCCATAACAGTAGAATCTGTTAGTTCAAATCAAATACAGAACAGATTGTATTATGTAATGGGTAATTGGAGGTGTATGGCAGTCAGAATTAAGAAAAAATACATCAACACTTGCCAACAGTTTTCACAACTAGAATGTGAGACAGCTCAGCTATTTCATATCGTAAACATAGGTAAAGAGACAAAACTGATGTCAGACATCATGGTGGGAAACAGTTAGTAAGTGTTGGCTTGTTAAAGGAAACAACTCAGGCATGACTTGGTGGTCCAAAACTTGGTGTCCACATCAAACAGTCCCCCTTCCCTCTTCAGGGACACTAATTGGCAAGCTCAGCAAAGACACCAAGGGCTGAAGGGACATAGAGACTGAAAAAGGTGTTCATCTTTGGAGGTGCCATAGGTAGGTCAGGGTTGAGAGATGTTGACAAGATAGCTTATGGAAAATTGCACTGCCTGCAACATATCTGTAATTTGGATAAATTGAGGAGTTCAGTCCCATATGATGGCAATCTACCTTCTTTTACAAGGCTGAAATAAATTTTAGAAGACAAAAATTCATTCCTATAAGTTACAGTAAAACACCTGGATAATGCTATACAAACCATTTATATTTCTAAGCTACCTGAATGCAGAGAGTGCCTTCACTACTTTTCCTTTATCTTCATTATGACATATTGTAAATATTATCTTCTTCAGAATATAATATTCTTTCATAATTACAGGTACAGCATTGTCTTTTTGATTAATAGCATATTTGTCAAGAATGGCTGTCTACATGCTACTTGATTATTTCACCTCAGCTACTGTTGCTAAAATTACTTGGGTTTCACTGATCAGTCTATGCAATTGATTCTGATAAAAACAAGATAAGGTAAGTATTTCAGGATCAGATTCTGAAGGCTTGATAGTGCAAGAGATTTTAAGTAAGGAATTTTTTTCTGAAGGGTCTTATAGATGCAATTTATCATTTAAAAAAAACATCAGATTTACTTAGGTAAATCACGTTTGGGGTTTTTTTTTTTTTTCATCAAGAGTTTTGAAATCTTATTTTATCCAGAAAATGAAAAGGAATGTCCTGTATTCTACTGAGCCATTTAGCTGAATGTGTCTTTCGAACCTGTTACCCCAGTGCTTGGCATCCTGATTTCACAATCTTGCAATTAAATCATGACCTTTCCCACATGACATAGTTGTTGTCTTTAATAATCTTTTTTTTTTTTTTTTTTTTAAGACTCATGGCTCAAATGTCATCTCGAGTCTTATTTCCTATTCCTTGTCTGTAATTTGGCAAATAAGAATAGAACCCAGAAAAGGTTATCCATTATCAGTTACATCCTTTAGCTCAGAAGCATCTTGCATTGGCAAGAAGCTGACAATTCACCAGATCTTTTCCACCTCCGACTTCTAAGCTATATTGATGTTTAGATCCTGTAAATCAACTGCAATAGAAGGTCTCTCTCTAATTAATGGTCTAGATGTGTGTCAGATACATTGCACTGCAAAAAATGCTCCATCCCATCATATTCCTTCTGAATCTGTGATTTTGTACGCTAAATAATTTAGGAACACAAATATCTGACTCAGCTTTTTTTTCCTAACCATGCGTGATGACCAAAACACAGCTGTGTCGGAGGGATCTCCCAATAATAAGTGACATAACAGTCACAGCAATCTTTCTCCTTCCTTAGTCCTCTGGGGAAATTACGCTGTTCTTTTTGGGAGCTTATTTCTTCGCTGGTACTGAATCTGCTACATTGATTGGAACTTGGTGGGATGGGGGAGAGAGGAGGCTTTTAGAGAACTGTGGCTCCCCTCTGACTGTGCCTTGCTGACCAAAATGTAAACAGAGTAAATAGCAACACTAGATACCTGGTCTTGTAAAAAAATATGCTTCCCTGATGAAAAGGGTACTCATACACTTGTGTAAGGAAAGTCACCCTCCTGCATCACTTTCATGCTCATTTAAGTCTCATCAACTCCGAATCATCTGCTGTCCAGTCTCACAGATTGACCTTAAGATGTTAAGATGTTTAGTTTATCTGAGATTAATATATAGAATTCATATGACTATTCAAATTCATTCCTTTGATGAGAAGAAAATTTCCTGAAATTAGACTCTCTCAAAAAGGTCTAGAACTGTGACATATAATTTTAGATAAAAATACTAGCATAACAGTTAATCCTGTCACACTTTTGGCTTAGAAGACACAGAACCTGGATGCATGCAAAAAGCATGCAAAGGTTATAAGAGGATAAAAAAGTGTATATATTCACTATTAAAAATGTGCAGAGATTTTGGGAGCAGGCAGACCTGAGACACAGCTTTGTTCTTTACTGAATACAGTGGATTTGGTAGAATTCAGTAATTTCTTGCATAAAGAAAAGTCTTAATATTGTCACTGACATCCTCTTGAGGGATCCAGACATTTTGGCTGTAATGATATACCTATTTGAAACCTTAGTCTTTAACACATTAAATACTACATGATATTGAGTACTAAGCTAAACATAAATAAATCAAAGTTAAAAGAACACTAAAGGGGCAAAAGCAAGCAGTTAAATGAACAACTCAACACACAACACCATCAACCATCAAAGAAATGCAGACCTGAATTCTGTGTACACGTTAGAATACATACTTTGCATATTTTGATTCTTCCCATAAATCCATTTTGTAGAAAAATAAACAGAACCAACGAAATCAGTAAAACAGAACTGGTGTGCTGGTAGCATGGCTATTAAGAGTCATCTTTGTAATGCTTTTGGCCACATGATCTCACTACATACTTGTGTGTATACCTCAGAAATACATACTCCTCTCTTTTAAGCCAGATGTATCTACCGGGGCTGTTAATGCTTATATGTCATAATCCAGGACATAAAAGGCAAAGTAGTCTTGGTTTCCTGTATCTATGTGTACCTACATAGATACCTGTATGGTGGTGTATCTGTGCAAGTGTTGGTTAAAGGACCCTGCACCAGTGGGAAGGAAAGGCAACGTGGGATCTATCTACCCAAAAGCATCTCAGAGAACTTTAATTACCATAAAATAATCTCTCTTCCTCCAGCAGTGGTCCACCTGGATCCCTCTGTAGGCAACTACCAATTACCCCACAAGAAGACAGGCAGTAAAATGTTTGTCTAATTAACAACTCCAGGGGACCTTATCTAGAAATCCTTATCCTGAAGCAATGTCTGGTGAGTGTATGAACTGAACTCCAAGTAGCTGCCCTGCATAGCGCAGAAGTAGGGATGCCCCTAAAACAAGCTAGAGATGTTGCCTGAGCCTCAGTAAAGTAAGCCCTAATTGAGAGGGGAGGGACAGTTTGTTCAATGCATGTGAGACCCTCATATGATTTGAAACCCCTTTGAGAGCCTCTGGGAAGAAGAAAAGATCCCCCTGGATTTATTACCAAAAGCTACAAAAAGCCTGAGAGATTTTCAAAATGGCTTTGTTCTAGAAAGATGAAAGGACATAGCTCTAAGAACATCAAGTGTATGAAGTTTAGTCTCTGTGGGAGAGTCATGAAGCTTGGGAAAAATACTGGTAAATGTATAAACTTGTTTGAATAAAAACCTGAAACAATTTTAACAAAAAAAAAATTCTGGACCATAGGGAATAAGCTGATGAGGGACCTACCAAAGTCTGCATTTTGCACATTCTGCAAGATGAAGTGGTAACTACTGCAAGTGCAGTTATTTTGAGAGGTGTTGAAATGATAAGTTCAGAAAGAGGAAAGCCACCACAATACTAAATTCCAGATAGAGCAGATAAAAATATGTGAATTTTCAAAAAGAAATCTGAATATTGTGAACTGCAAAAGATCTTAATCTGCAGAAGTTTGTGTGGACAGCAGAGAAAATACCTTCTAGTAGAGCTGACACAGTTCCTAGCATGTGCCATAGAATTTACTGAGGAGCACTCCTCAGTTCTTTCATCTTATTTACTTTTGCCTTCTATATTTGAATATGTGATATATGTATGCTTTATCGTATAACTTGTCAGTATTCTATGGAATTAGGGTGGTACAGGGAACAAGGACAAAAGAAAATTTGGTTCCATTCTTAACTGCAGAGTAGCTTTGGAAAAGTTTCTTTAATGTTCTGTGCTTTGGTCCCCAAATGTATAAAAGGAAGCTAATAATAATGATCTTTTTGTATGAAGTGTTTCAAGATCTCCAAATAAAAGGGACAATATCAAAGCACAGCCTTATTATTATTATTATTACTTGAACTGATTGAGATATTTCAGAGATAATACCCAGTTATTTGACAGGAAAAAAATTAAAAATGGAGAACAAAAGGTCAGAAGATTGAATGTACTTCTGAATAGACAGGAAGAAAAAGCATTTCCTTTATACGCAAATCTCGCAGACATCTTTTCGTCCTGGATCAAAGTCTCTTGAACTCCTCATAAAGAGCAGGCCCTTAGTGAACTTGACTCTATGCTTCAGGTTTTAGATGGGGGTCTGGGAATAAGGCCAAATTTGTGTCTCTTGGATAATATTTTTTGCTAGAAATCGCTCAAGACCTTGTGGAGAGAATCACTTCTAGGAAGAAATCTTGAAGCATGAGTTCTCCTCCTATGCATAAAGCATACGTATTTCCAAACCCTTATATTTAGCCCATGATGAAGGGACAGTAATATGGGTAGTTTCAGCACACTAGCTCTTCCCAAAACATAAAGGTCAGTTTTGGTTAGGTGACTAGCTTATACAGTTCATTTAAAAGGATCTAGTCTTGTTCTGTCTGAGCACAGATGCAAGGTAGTACCACAGCAGCTTTCATGGTAGATGGATGCAGAGCAGAAAGCAGTTATGAACCAGTAGCAAGTCATCACTGAGAAGTGACTTCATCATTAGAGACACCCCTTTTGATATTTCCATCAGAAATCAACTTTAGATATTGTGCTTTCTGACATCTGCTTAGCCAATGACTCATGAACTGAACTGCTCTCTGGCACACGCAATTCCTGTCGGCAAGAAAGCCATTTAGCCTTTCGGTATTCACAGCCACAGCTGACACACGGGCAGAGCAGATTTTAAAGTCTGGGGCTCAAGTGTCAGCCCTGAGACCTGTGTCTCAGCACTTATTTGAGACTCGAAGGCTGATTTGTTTATTCCCTTGAAGGGTTATTGCATGTTTTCTCTCCTTTTGTCAGTAGGCTTCAGAATGACTTGTAACAGCAGCAAAAACTGTATGGAGCTCAGCAGTTCCTGGGTGGATAGGGCTGATGAAAGTTTCTGAGCTCTTGTGACTAAAGCCTGTATACCTACAGAGGAATCTTGTCAGAAATGTGCTTCAAGTCTAATTCTTTTTAACTTGTCTTTCTACAGAAGCAAGTCTTAGGTGTCTGCCAGTCTGTGTACATCTATCTGACCAGACAAGTTTTAAAGAAGATTTTCAGCTGGCTGGCAGTTTTAACACTCATAGGATTCCTAAAAACTTTGTGGAAATAGACTGCTGGGAGAGGGGAGACCTTCTTGTGTCAACCTGAGAGAAAAATTTCAGAGGCAGCAAAATCCTTGTCAAATCAGAGAACCTGCCCAGGAGGAGAAGTGATGTGATGCCCCAATGGCACGAAGAGCATCAGTCACTGCTCCTCCATGGCAAGGCACTGGGAGATCTGACCATAGCACACAAATCCATGAGAAGCCAAGCTTCACTGATGCCACTTTTCCTGGACCTACTAATGCACAGTAAGATAGCAGTAGGGCACTAAGCTCCAGAATCTCTTGTCCTGTTGCAGAAGTAGAGAGGAGAATAGCTTGAGGGGTGACGTGGCAGCTGTAGAACAGGCAGAAAAAAGGCCCGGGAGCAGATCTGACAAAACTACCTTGATCACTGTTTGCTTACAAACAAAGATTTATATTCCTTGTTTATATCAAGAACCTGAAGTGAAATACTGACCACTTTGAAGGTAGTGACAGATCTGCCATAACCAGGATTTCATCCTGGTTCTTTTCTGTATTCATCTGTGATTTGTGTTACGTTAATAGCAACGGGAAGTTAAAATGCTCTGAATCAGGAAAAATATTTTACAGAGCTAGGTAATCTGAGAAACATCTTTCATCTGTTAAGGTTTGAGCTTCTCCCAGTAATAACAAGAACTTGATCAAGCATGAACGCTCCCTAGCTATCTATAGATTTGTACTACACAACCTTAGAAATGTCATTGGCACACTTCACAGTATAATCAATACATTCTTTTTAACCTTTGCGCAAAAAGGTTGGGATACAGACTAAGATTGATAAAAAGACTCTCCCGCAGTGTGAAGGGTGCAAAATTAGAGAAAAAGCAAAACTGAGATTTTGTTAGTGTAATGCCCAAACGTAAACGTGCTGTGCTCATTCCCAGGGGCTGTGGGTTTGAGCGTGAATTTAAGTCCAACCCAAAGTTCCAGATTGAATAATCCAGATGCCCTCTCTCCTCTGGAATCCAGATGTCCTCTCTCTTCTGGTCCCAAATTCCTTCCCCTTCTTGGAGACATCAGTGTCTTGCCACTCTCCTCTACTTCATCTTGCTTTTTGTGGTCTTAAGACCTGAAGGGCTTCCTTTATTATGTTTATGAGTTGTAATGTTTGGGAGAGGACTGCTGCTCCCATCCCACCTCTAAAGCCCTCCAGCATAATGGGAAATGTTGCCTGTGATGGAATATATGGCCGTAGCTACTCTGCTGAGGTGAGAGCGGAAGCGCTGCAGAGTTTCTGGAGCTTTTATCTAGTGAATTCCCAAAGGTTTTCTAGCAGCTGACCAACAGGAAAAAGAAACATTATAATCTCCACAACATGATATTTTTTATGAATCTGAGAACAGCTGAAGTGCTTAGCAAGTATTTTTCTTCTCCTGCTGTCTTATTAGAGGGCAGGGATTTCTTGACTGTTGACCCTCTCCCCCATCAAAAAAAATCTGCTGTGCCAAAGGAAATGTGCAAGTGACTGTGATGGGACCTTGTAATGACATTACAGGGTTGTGTCTTGAATATTGGCATTGAATACTTACAGCACATACTGAGTGAGCCCAAAAAGGAGCCTGATCCTGTCCAGCTATAAAGACAGGGTCTCATCCCTATTAATGCTTTTAAGTTCTTCTCAGCTTATTTCTTATGTCATCAGAAACAGATTTCACCACATCTTGGTCATCTTATTCTGCACTTTCACTCTCTGGAAATGTTTGCTGCTATATCGTCTTTTTCTTTTTCTTGTTATTTTGTCTATCTCAGTTTCCCATATCACATGTCCCAGGAGGAAATATAAAGATTTGAAAATAGAGACTAACAAGATAAAAAAATGCACATTTTTTTGAATGATGACTGAAACATATATATTGTTGCTTGGCCCTAAAATAACTCCTTTTCACAAGCAAACCAGTTTTGGCTACAGTCAATATTTTATTGTCATAAGCTTTTTGATGCAATTAATAGTAGATTGCATTTGTAGATGTATATGAATTGCAGTGATTAAATGTCAGTTTTCGTAATTTGTGTACAAGTTAATCTCCACAATGCAGTTGAAAATTGTTTCCAAGGAAACTTCCTGTAAAGCAAAGAGTCATTTGGAGGAACAAAGGTAGTACTGAAGTGAGCGAACTGGAACCCTTGAAATCTTGCCTTTTGCTTGCTGACCAATGTCTGGCAGAAACAAGAGGCAACAAAACCTGAACCAAGCCTTGTTCTCCTGTTTCTTTGTGGTTTGTTGTCATACTCACTATTCTTAACCTTTTTGTTAAAAATGAGATTGTAATCTGTTTCTTGCCATGTTGAAAGGAAATTGTATAGTTAGTGCCCAGTGCCTTTTGTATAAACTAATTTTCTAGGTGTTTGATAGCCAAATGAAATAAGCTTTTTATTGCTTATTATTTGCTCTTCACAGGTCTTGTTATGTTTCAGTTTGTAAATGAAGGAAGGTTGAAAGGCAAGGGGAGGTGTCTGCAAATCAAAACCTCAGGAGAATGTATTTTAAATCATGAGTGACTCCGCAGCAACTCGCTTACTAATGTGCCATGAAGTACCAGAGAAATATTTGGCAACTGTGAGGGAAACAATAGAAGCTAGAAACTAATTTTTAGTTTGAGACATTGTTCACAAGAGCAAAAAAAATAACTCATCAAGATTTTAAATGACACTTGGAGAGACAAAAAAAAAGCAGTGCTCTAAAAAACTGCAGGTCAGTGCCTACAGAAATGGACAAGTTAGCCAAGCAACTAGATTTCTAATGACATATGCATGCAATGTCTTGTTTTAAATGTTTAAAAGAGATCTGCATATTTCTATACTGAAATGTTATTTACATGTTGATTTATAAATTATACAGTTGTGTATATTGTGCCAGATGAGTGTTTTATTATAACTATATTTAATGTTAATGTATTATTAGGTAACCAGACTTCATGGAGTATGTCTGTGTGTCCTTGTGCATGTATGTGTACAAATATATGTATCTGTGTATATGTATATGCATACATGTATATAGTGTTGATGGACAATTCATCATCTGCATATAATTATATTTTTTAAAACATCAAAGTAATTGTTCATCTGTCAACTACAAGACAAAAAGCAAAATAGGGAATATCTTCAAGTGTTCCTGAAAATAAGTATTTGAAAGTCTCTATGTAAGTTTTAGGTAGTCAGAGTGCTCTGTGACACAATATGTTCAGAAAATTTGCTGTCACTATAAAACATTATAATTAGTCATGAGAAAGAATGAAAGTAGAGGCAAAAGCCTTTGACACATGTCAAAGGTAAACAAAGAAGGTTGGGAAAATATATTGTTAATCCAGGAAAGAAACAAATATATTCAACTACAAATCTTCCATTTAAATGAGATAATGATATAAGGAGATCTCTCACTCACTCTTTCCTTTTACATATCTATACCTTATATAAATACATATATAAGCCTATATGTATGAATACATATGTATATGTGTATGTAATCTAGCTTGCAATGTAAGACAGTTGAATACAGGAAGGATACAGAGTCATTTATGTTTTCATCCTAGCAACTTATAAAATTTGCTGTTTCTTTTTCCATTGCACAGTGTTTTGTACATCAGGTAAAATTTCAGAAGAAAGTAATGGAAGAGCTGCTAGTGACTAAAATGGAATCAGTATTTCACCTCCACATGACATGGTTTGCTTCCTTCCAGCTAGCATTAAATAGCAAGCAACAAATAAAGACACATTGCAGTGGAACCAACCACAATTGTTTCTTCAGTCTATGCACTTGACAAATATCCTAAAAGAAGATGTATAAGGATTCTCTTATACTAAATTTAGTATAGGAAATCTTTAATAACTAGAACTGACTATAATTTCCTCCTTTAGACTGTTCTGTTTCGATGTTTCATAAATCCTTGTATTGATTAGCTTTACATAGAATGTTGTACAGCCCTAAACACAAGAAATTAAACTGAGTGGCAGGTGAATTTTAGTGCAGTCCTTCCAGCCAACACAGCAAAACAACAAAGCAAAAAATGAAACACACAAAGTATAAATCCAAATATATACAAAGGAATATTAATGCCAGTAAATTGGTCAACTGTTAAACTTCTGATTTTTTTCTTGCTGAGCTTCCAGAACCAAAAGCCTAATGGAGGAGAAAAACACTTTATAGGTACTTGTGGCACATATTAACACTTGATTACAAGAATTTAATGCATATAATAAAATGTGCAAATAAAATTCAGTAGTAAAGAACAAGAAAATGAAAAGTAAACTAGGAAAGCTACTTAACTGACGTCTGAAATAGATAGATAGATAGACAGATAGATAGATAGATAGATAGATAGATAGATAGATAATTTCTGTGTGAATTTTCTCCATGGAGATTTTTCTGGTTAGAAAGATGAATGGAACGGAACGGAATGGAATGGAATAGAATAGAATAGAACAATATTTCAGGTGGAAGGGACCTACAACAATCATCTAGTCCAACTGCAAGATCCATTATTTCTATTTCCTGTAACTGCCTCCATTTCAGGCCTTGAACTTGTTTACTTGTGCTAAGCACTTTAAGGCTTTAAATTGCACTGTCAGAGCTCCATTTCCCCCCATTTTTGGCCAGGGAGTTCCATGAAGTCTACATTTTATATACTATAAAAATATTTGTGCTTGATTTTATGTGTATGAGTAGTGTCAAATTGATTAATTACTCCACTGAGACCCTTTTTTAGCTGAAAACGCATGAAAATATTTTGCAAAAAACCAAATTATTTGAGAGAGTAGTCCTTTCTTCTGCATCCTGAAAAGGACTGATGCTAACATGTTGTGGGAGGAACTTGAACACCAAGTGCTTTTAACTGCTTTTCAGCTAAATAAAGTTCTAAACTGAAATCTTCAACACAATGAAAATAAACTACTGTACCGATCACTGTATTTGCAAAGACCTTTTTCAGAAGAACGGTCTGTCTGATGCTTTTTGGCTCAACATGACCAGAAGAAAAGGGGAAGGAAAGGGATCAGCAGGAACACAGGTGAATGTGTATTTGCTCTTTGGAGAGCAGCCTGCTGCCACTTTTCCTGCACAAACACTGAGCACTGCCTCTCTCCTCCTGCACTGCTCCTTGGTCTCCTGGAACCATGGGCAGTCTTCTGTGCACTGCTTGGGCTTCCTGGTTTGTTCCCCAAGGAGTGGCAGCAAGCCTTCACCTACTGCAGGAGCACCCTCTTCATGTTCGGTAAGGTCAGTAAAAGCATTATCAGTTGATGGCTCTGGAATTTACCAGGGAAAAACACTCTGGGCCTGGTTCTCCTTGGTATGAAAACTTCTGTTGGCTAAATGGCAGTGAAAATGGTTATAGAGTAGGTATAGATTAAAGTTATGTACATTTAAAGAACATTTTATGCTGTTGCAACAAGATCAAATGTCCTTCTTGTCTTTTGTGATAGACCATTCTAGCAGCTCAATTTCTCAGTCAAAATTAGTGCTATGTTAACTGGGAAAAGGACAAAGTTTAGATAATTATATCTAATTTTTTACCAGTTCACAGGTACAAGGCTTTCAACCTGTGATGAGAGAAGTTACAGGAGCTTCCATCCCCCTTGCATTGTTTAATACAGCAATTCATGTAGCCAAGGAACTGAACAGATTTTTCCTCAGTTTGATATTATATTATATTTTTTCAACAAACTGGAGTGTGCCACAACGTCCTGATGGTAACTGCCTACTGAAATGCTGTTCTGTTTCTGTCTTTGCTGTTTCAGGGCTTGAATGTGCAATGTGGTTAAAAACTGACTCAAAGTTTTGGCTTTGGGGAGATTAAATTCATTTTTGGCACAGAGCAGTTCTATACTGAATGAGGAAAGAAAGGACAAGAAAGTATTTCAAGCTTTAAAATGAATTTTTGTTGTTGAAAATTTTGAACTAGGCAAAAAGGGAAAACTTTGAAGATTTTGATCAAGAATAACAATGAATGTTGTTTTCAGATTCTTACTGCTCTAAGTCTGGCTATCCGCAAAAGTGAAAATTAAAAAAAAATGTGTTAATATTTCTGGAAAAAACCACACATTCAAGTTGTTTCTGATCAGAAGGAGTATTCAGAATAATGGATGTTCTCAACAGGCAAAAATAAAGAGATCCATGTCTCCAAAGAGCCATCAGCTGAGAAAAATAAAATTGTATCTTGAAAGTTTTTCAAATTTTCTTATACTATGAAAAACAATTACCTGCAGCTGCAGCACAATAAAGTTATTTTGGAATTTTGCAGTCTGTTTTCAGGATACAAATGTTTTTAAAGCTAGGATGAAAATGGATCTGGTTTATATAAGGTAAGTTTTTTATCACTGTGGACTTACTTTAGACACCAGACAAAGTCTAAATAGTAGTACAATTGAAATATTATAAAAATGTTGACTTTATGATTGAGAATATAAATCGTGTGTATAGATTATTTTTAACAGATATCGAATGAAGATATCTGCTGACTACTTTGGTGCAAGTACATTAAATTTGCTTCTTGTGTGCTGGGGACCCTTGCAAGCAGCTCTACACAAACCTCCATGTAAGAGAGGAAAGAGTAGAGGAAATGTCTGAAAACTTTATTGAGGTTGCAAAGTCAAGTAGCCAAAGGCAAGGACACATTTAGGACCTGTGTTAGGTTCCCGTCCCGCTCCCCCCCCCCCCCCCCCCCAGGTTAACATTGCGATATATGTACACCTAGCAATTCAAACTAGATCCAAATCAATTGTGGTGGCAAAATAACATTAATGTTAAAGTAGGTAGAGCACCCAGTGCTAAGCTTGTGTCAGCCCTATGTTTCCATGTTGCCTTCAGGAAAACAATAACACTTGGGCAGGCCTAAAGCCTGAGTGTATGAACTGAAAATTTTTGACAATTTGTTTCCCCAAAATTTGTTTAAATTTTGGTTTTCCAGAAAGACTTTAAACTGAATCAGCATTTTAATCGTGGTGCTGTGTTTATTTCCCAGTTCTAGGAAACCTTAAATTGGGTTTACTGTGTCATCAAACACTGGCCATCCCCTCTCTATCCATGTCTTCTGATACAATCTTCAGTTAGAAAAAAAGAACCTGCTATTTTTCCCTGGGATCCCTTCCTCCTCCAGGGTGCAGTGTGGATTTTTGTCACGTAATGAGCACCTTGCTATTTAGCTATCTGGCACCTCCTCATTGTTTTTCTTGGCTTTGTGCCATATTTACCACTCAGTTCAAAACCTTTGCTTTGAAGACAAAACTATTAATTTTCTTGTGGCTTTTTATTTTACAGTCTGAATGCTTCTCAGATATACATTAAACTTGTTTTCATTATATTCTTGGTGTGTGAGGGGTATGATTATTATTCACATTGTCTAGGTGGAGAACAGGGGTACAGGGAGATGAAGGTCCATTTTTTCCATTAACTCTATGTTCCCAGCTGCAGTGTTTAGGATCTATGTTTGGTTTCCACCCCCCAAGAGATGTTAGCATTGTGCTGTACAATGCTTTATGCAGTCAAACTACAGCTCCTGTTATTGATTTTGGTTGCAGGTGTGACTGCTTCAAAGCTCTTTAAATCAAAACCCAAGGTCTAAACTGAGGTACCCAGAAAGCATAAAATAAAAGTGATATTCCCCAGCTTCACAAACCTCCTTCACCTTCCTCCGAAAGCATTGCTTTTCAGAGCAGTTTGTGTCTCCCCTAAAGCATCATCTATCCAATGTTTAGTTTAAGTGACTTGACTAGCACCTTGGAGGAATCCTGTGGCAGAGGCTTGGATAGAATTAGGTTTCCTGGTCAGCATTTTTTGCCATAATTCATGCCTTATGCTTTCTTTCCCTGCTGTCTCTACTTCAGCCTACACATCTTTGCACCAACCAAAACAGGATGTCTAAGGAGAGCAACCACCTTCATTACTTAACTCTGATTCATCCCTGCTGCAGGTGCATCCCATGCCTCCAATGATACAGGGGAAAAAATAACAAGCAATCAGATAATTAAAGACTGTATCATAATGCATGTACAAGGGGGTGTGCATGCAAGCATTAAGGTTACCCAGGCAGCACGGATTCTGGCATTTCTTACCTTTTGAGTGATTCAGCTTGTAACCTTGATAATTAGAGCTGATCAGCACATTTTTGGAAAATGCTGTTCTGCTAAAAGTGAAAACAGTCTGCATGGATGTGAGGATTTTAACCAACAAACTGTTGCTAAACAGACTGCCTGGGCCCTGCTAATTCACTCAGCTGGGTACAAGGTAGGTTTGGGACTCTTGCACGGGTCTCAGAGTTCCTGGCTCCAAGACTGGCTCCTCAGGCATGTAACAGCACCCCCAAAGTTACAAGATATAACTAAGAAGGAGTTTTACACGGTTCTGGAAAGCTTGCAGGTACTTGCTTGATTTCCCAAGCTATCCTGCTGCTTTTTTGTTTTGTTGCTTAGGCGTAAACTGAATCCTGCTCCCCTTTCAGCCTACAGCAAAAGATCCCATTGCTTGGTATCTCACTGATGTTAGGAGGGCTGGAGAGTGACCCACCACTCAGCCCTTTGCTTTGTGAGCTGAAGGACTGCCACTGCCTGTGGCCTGGGTCACTAGGGTGCTGGTCCTAGAAGGGGACAAGTCAAAGTGGCAGCAAATTTCACAGCTATATACTTACCAAAAGTAGAGGAGCTATGACATTCAGAAAACCTTAGAAGAGTATTTCAACCTTAGAAGAGTATAAACTCTTGTGGGTTCAGCCTCTCTTCAACCTCAAGGGCCTTTCCTGTTCCCCTCTCACCATGTTGGCTTCTTATTTCTTTTCTCAACCCCACAATCTCAGTTTAACTAGTCCTAGTTGCCACTCTCCAAGTGTCTCATTCCTGTCCTAATCTCCTGCCCTTACAACTCTTCACCTCATCTCTCCCAGCTTTTCTCAATCTCCTCTTTCTTTCTTCCTGTGCCTTTGTAGAGTAGGACGGCACCTCTCCCTCCTTCAACTGCAATTCCAACATCAATTTCTTTCTCTCTTTGCTGTCCCTCTTTTCTGCCATCAATGAAATGCTTTGAAATCCCATGTGCCATCTGCACTCTAACTGAAGAGGAAGCTTGGGAGAGAAGCTCCCAGCCTGGCCCCTGGTCCCTCTGGGGAAACCCCTGCAGAAAGCTGCTTCCACACCCGGTTAGGGACAGTACTGGCAGTGTGGCATCCTAGCTACTAATCCTAGTCACTCTCTATTTCACATGTGTGATTTCTTTTTTTTTTTTTTTTTAAATGATTGATGCCTTAGCAAATTTGAGTTTGTACTCACAGGCACTGGAAAAGACACATCCTTTTTTACAAAGACTACTGGCCTTGTCTTTAAGAGAAATACAGTTCCAAAGAAGAATTGTCTATGTTTAGCATATGATTAAACTTAGCGTGAATAATTAAAGAAACCCATGCAAATGAGTAATGAGAGAGCAACCTACAGCTCAGATGAAATACTCTGATGTGCAAAAAATAGAATCAGGTGGGAGTGTGAGAAAACCCTGTGTTGACTACAAGTAGGAAGCAGAGCAAGCTGCTATTATCTGTGGCAGTCAATTATTCCAAACGAAAACTGAGAAAACTTACCCTTGCTGAAAACAACTGTTCCCAGCACCACCACACATAAATCCTGACATCCTCTCTTTCTCAGAAGCTTTTAAAAAATGTTTTCCGCCAAACTTCCCATAGTAGTAGAGCTATTACCAACGCCGGGCTACTTATAGCTGTAAAAGATTAATGAGGGATTTTTTATGGCAGGCCTTGTGACTCTGAAAAATCCACACAACTCTTCTGTACTTCATTATTGAGGGATATGCATTCACTTCACACCAGCTGAAGCACTAATCATAAATAAAATGCAACTAGCATTGCGAGGAAGTACACAAAGTTACATTTCAAAATGTATGTGTAATAATATCAAATATATGATAAAATGAAACAATAAGTGTGCACATCTTTAATAAACTTAAAACCCTACTTACATTCAGAGTTTTTTTGATATGGTATATTAAGTTACTTTTTTACTCTCATTCTCCTTTTGAAGGTTTCATAACCATCCCGCTTTTTCACATCTGATGTAAGGTTCATCTCTTCTACTAATAAAATAACTAAGTTTTTTTGATTTATTTTTTTTAAATAGTTTCGTGTCATGGATGTCTTCTTGATGAAATGCTTTTAGAATGTCTTTTCTGCCTTGGTACTTCCACTGTAAATTACAAGCCATACGGTTTCTTCACCTCTCCCCCTAATGCTTTGAAATAACTGGGTTTAGTGTAAAGCTTTTCCTTCTGGATCTGGGTGTTTTCTCCATCTCACACTTTCCCATCTTCCTAGCTGCCAGTATTTCTAAGCTTCTATATACGTGATAGTTTTATACAACTAAGCTGAGCAGCATCGGTGGCCTTCTACCTTCTTATGTTCATCCCTGTCATCGTGCACACCATTCACAGCTTCAAAGGTTCCCCCAGGGGTCCTAGCACAGTAGAAAATCCTGATTATAAGTGACATTTGAGTGGATTTTTAGAATTAGTGTATTAACAATTATACCCAACCTTAGGCTCTTTATTAACAGTATCAAGACTGGAGTCTAGTGCAGAATGCAATGCAGCTGTGTCATCTTTTCACAAAAGCAATTTCCAGTGTATGCACTGATCTTAACAGTGATCTAAGGATGAGCAAAGGGGTTGGTACAATCTTTTTGCTAAATAAAATGGGGATCTTTGTTTTTTTCTGAAGGGTGAAACATGGTTGGAGTCAGTGAGGCTTGCATCATTTGAGGTAAACACCTTATTTGCCCTACAGAACAGAACATTTCCATTTGCAATATTGAGGGCAGCCTGGGAAATATTACAGAGATTTTATCTATAAAAGGTCCTCTGAAATAAGTCTTTGAAAATCACCTAGAAATCAACTTGCACTCCTAAAAACATTTACAAAATCATCTGTGTATATGCACATATAATATGAAGCAGTAGAATGTAACAGTTGTATGACAGACAGCAGTTGGAAATGCACATGGCTTCATCAGTATAGGTGTAACTCCATAGAAAATATTGTTTCCTGTGTTTTAGCAATACATTAAGACAATTTAATCTGCTGCGACGTCTCAGCAATTTCCCTTAGCATTCTAATGGAGGTTAAGGCTGAAGTCTACCAGGCCATGTAAGTATCTATGAACCTCAATATTTTGGTGCCAGAAGATTCTTGTTTGCTTGTTTGTGTGCCTGTATGCCAATTAGTTACAATCAAGTGAGTCTTTTCATGAACTTGGATTAGAAGCTCTAACTGTGGTCTAAGTGTAAGATGGATTCTGCTACCTGCCTCTGTCAGTGTTTTATTAGTGGTCCTGCTGTCATATCTAACAGAGAAAAAATTCAAGAGAAATGTGCCTATTGAAAACATCTATGACTACAGATGGCAATTGGAGTGATTTTTGATATTGATTAAACTGTAAAACAATTAATAACTAGCTTAACATTTTCTTTCTACATAAGAAACACATTTGTTTTTAAGGGCCTGCAGAAGAAAAAATTAGATAAGTCAAGTATCAGGACAAGGTGATTACTTAACATCTGTGACCAAGGAAAAGGTTCAAGGAGAAAAATCATCCAACATCTGCACTGTCGGTAAAATACTTGTAAAAAACACAAGTGAAGTGTGATTAATCACCATGGATGTATGATTGAGTCAATTGACTGTTACTTTTTCATGATGATTAATCAGCTACAAAAATTATAATTGTCCCACTTGTAGTGGCTGCATGCTGTGCCTGATGACATCATTTGGGCTACAGATACTCAGTGAGTGGTTTTCAAAAGAATATGCAGATGAACCAGGAAGGGTGGTTGAGGTTAAAACTACATTTTGAAGATCATCTCTGGCTTTAGTAACCCAGACTTTAAACTGTTTTATCAGCTCACTGAATGGACAAATGCTCTGTTATCTGATGAATATCATCATCAGATTAAGCTAAAATCAGAGGCATGAATTTTGTCATTTAGTATTATTAAATAATATTTACATTAGGGAAACATTTAGAGGCAGAGAACAAAACCAAAATTATTTTCATGGCATTAGATAAACGAATGGTACACCCTCAGCATAGTGTGCATGGTGCATCTCAGAAAATAAAAAGCTTCCAAAATGGCAATGAAATTCTTAGATGAATGAATGTAGGTTAAGGAAAAAGAAAAAAAGGACTGAAATTGCTTGCTTTAGGGCGGAGGTGAATAGCAGAAAATGGTAAGAGTAATGAAGATAACAAATGTATAGTGGGAAGAAAGGAGACTATCTATTTACTCTGTATAAGAATCAAAAGCATGGGGTCAAAGAAAAAGCAAGAAAATTCAAATGCAACAAAAGAGACTTTACAAATGCCCAAACCAACCTAATTGAATTAATTAATTGCAACTTGGTTTCTGTGACTGTGTTTAAATTGTGTGACCTGAGAGCCTGTGTCAGGTTGGGAATTAGACATTCTCCATCCCCCCCCATCTCTAGCTAAGACTTGGTTCCCAGGAGAAAGAAACTTGGCCACATTGCCCAAAAGCGAACTGCAGCCTGTCTGGGTCAGCCCTCAACCTGGATAATGATCAGGGAAGTGGGACTGTGCTGTGCAATCTAGACATAGCCTTGAGATCAAGAGTGTAATACAAATACTATAAGGATAGTGACAGCTCCTATAATTATAACAAAACCCCTGTACTTTTTAAAGCATATATGCAGTCATGCTTTAGGGCATATACCAGCCACTTACTAAGGGTTTAAGAAGCAACTCCTTTTACAGGCAGGTGTTTCTACAGTTTTTTCTGACAAGGTTTCTCGCACCTTCCTCTAAAGCAGTTGGGATTTGGCATCTGTCAGAGACAGGGGACCAAGCTAGATGGATCGCTGGTCTAATCCAGTGTGGCAGCTCCTATGTTCCTATGAAGAGTGTGCAAGCTTCATAGCAGATATTGGTTTTGCATGTAAGCCTGAAAATGTCATCAGACTGTTGAGTGGGTAAAGTGCAGCATTTTATAAACATACAACCCTCAAGGCTCCTAGGGAAAGATTGTTACTTTGGGATCTTGGATAATCTGAAAGAGATGATGTACTAAGATCTGACACAATAACCCAAATGATGAATTATTCCAGGCAATTTTGCCCCATCAAGCTAAATTCAAATATACTAATGGACTGTGCAAAGGACTGTGCACTGCAAAAACCACAACCCCTGTTCACTCACTGTTATTTTAAATGTCTTTGTGCCTACAAAGAAATAGTTGCTTGCAGAGTACAAGATCCTGCTTTAAACCTAAAGTTCAAAGTCTTATTTAGGAAGAGAGATTTTTTAATGGAAAAAGTCTTTAAAATCCTCAGAGATAACATCCTTGGAGGAATACCATCTTTTACACTCATTTAAAATAGATTTCAGACTTCTTTCCAGTCTGTTCTGAGCAGGCAGTACCTTTCTGAGCTGTGTGTAAAACCTCACTAATGATCTGTAATGAAGTGCTTCTTTTTGCACATCCAGCATTTTTGCTCTAAAGTTCAAGAAAATAGCACAATTTTGCCAGCACTCTTCCCCTTTTAGCACACTGGCTTTGCTTTTGAACTATAGCACTAACAGCAAAACTGCAAAGTATAATCCTGTATCTCCTCCTTAGGTTGTCAGTATGTGTGGTCTTACAACCATGGATCCTAAAGTTCAGTTCTGCTTTATTTCTCAAATGTTAACCTGTATTAAAGCACATTTTCTAACAGCCACAGAAGGACATTTTATTTACAAGGTTATATTTACAAGAGATAGTCTTGGTAACTTCATGTATTTAGATAAGAAAAGGAAACATGGGAGCTCTAGTCTCTTGAGTTTTTCCTAGGTACCTACTAATTGTTAATTATTAGAGACTAACTAAGTCACTGAAGTGAGTCGTTTGGCTGGTGTCTCAAATGCTGTCATTTACTACTACACAAATCAGCCTAGTGATAGAGTGTCTTTAAATTAGGTTACAACCATGCAGTTATTGGACAGGGAGTAATTGATAAAACCATTAGTAACACTTGTAGAGATAACAGCTAGCAAAATCATGCAACCATAATTATTCCTAATGGATACATGCTATAAATTGTGGCAAGAAAAAAAATCTTGCATTATCTTTCAATCAAATTTGACAGTCCTGGTAGATTACTGTAGACTAAATGCTCATGTATGAAAAAAAAAATGACCTATCAGAATATCTTTGCTTTTTTTCCCTTCTCTTTTCCCATCAAATTATGTGGTTTTTTTTTTTTTTTTTTTTTTTTTTTGTAATTTCTTTCTGCAGTGGCTTTCAGGCTAAAGAAAATGTAGTCCTTCTTATCGGTTGCCTTTACCACAGTGTTTTATATTTTCAGTCAGACACAAGACACGTCAAGAATTTTTGTAATGTGACAACATGAAAAGAATTACCAGTTTGAATAAGTGATTCCAGGTTGCATTACATTTTTCCAACAGCAAAATGTATTCTTTAATAATACATAAAGTTTTATCTGTATTCTGGTGTTAACATTTGTTTCACTGAACAAAGGCTTCTATACTCAGTGTCCTTCCCCACCCCCTTCCGACTTTTCTCCCATCAAAAAAATCACTGGTTGTTTCAGTGAATTTTTCCCCCCTCCTCTGTGAGTGACAAAGACCAGAAACTGCCTCTATTGACTAAAAGATCAGACTTATAGATCAGATGTATAGCTTGATTATATCTTTTCCGCCTTCCCCAAGAGCAACTTGACACTTCTCAATCACATGCATGAAGGGTTTAAGAGGAAATGGGTGAATCAGCAAAAAAAGAAAAAGCTAATTACATATAGAAAATGATCATATAATAATAATAACTTCTCAGAACAGAGGTGCATAAACTACTGGAGTTCTGTAGTACTTTTAAAAATACTTTGCTCCTGTGGCTATTATTGTAAACTTCAAAAGACACAAATAATTTGTACAATAATTCTTTTGTCCCAGGGTACCCCATATACTTTAATTTGCACATTTGTGTATATATTAGCATTCCCTTAAGAGGGAAAGAAACTCAGGAGCATAGCTTAGTTTGAGAGTATTCAGAGACTTCAGCTCCCAGGTCCCTGGTTCAGTATCACCCATCTGATGCTTTATCTTTGAGGCTGATGGAAAAAACATCCACGTAAGACAAAAACTACCACAATTAGCATACACTGATGCTCTTTTGGCATCCAAGGGAGAGGGTCTGCCAGTGCAACTCCCTCTGTGCCCAGGAGACATGGTAATTTGACAAGAAGTTTTGAGTTATGGACCTGGCTACTGATGCTGGTCACACTGTTGTTTCTCTGCAAGTTAGCAGAGGAATCCATGCTCACGGTGTGTTATTTAACACCATGTTGCAGGTGGGACTCCATAAAATATATGAAGGATTTTGTTTCCCACCTTGCAGTATGCCTAAAAGCCAAAAAAGAGAAAGCTCTGAAAAAACAGTTAAGCAGTGTTTTTCCAGGCCGGCCATACTACGTGACTTTCCCCAACTTGTAAAAACAAGTACCGTGCATTCTGCATTGAACTCATCCACTTCCACCTTGTCCCACCTCCTCAGTCTTTGTGGGTAGTTTCTCTCCTCCATCATGTTCCTACACTCCAGGGCACAAAAGTGCAACACTCGCAGAGCATCGCACATCACAAATGGTACATTTGCCATCTGCTACTTTGTAGAAATGGAGGAACTTCTGGGGTTAAACTTCTGTATCCTTACTGTGAAAAAACTACTTTGGTCCATTTTTTTTTTCCCCTGGAAAAGCATAGACATAAGATGCAGTTAAGCCTAAAACCCACATCTTACTACAATGCAAGGAATTGTGGGCACTGGGGGATTTTTATTTTCCTTCCCTTTTACTCTGACACATGGGTCGCAGTGTACCTATCATTTCTCCATTACCCAGACTTAGATTAGCTTAGCAATATTTCTTGGCAACTCCTGAAGTCACACTAAAATGAGTCATCAACATCTTAACAGCATGCCAAAATGATTCCAGTACTTCTACAAACAAGCACCCCAACTTCTTATTGATTTGCCGCATGTAGATTTAATAAAGATAAGTCAGCATTTACTCAGCAATGATAGCAAGAAGGAGCAAAACATTTGGCCATTTTAGAAATCTCAGGTGTTGCCTCTGCGTGGGAGCAGGGCAAAATTATTTTCCCAGTCCTGAGAGAGGATTTAGTAATTGTCTTACTCTGCTGCAGGTAGGAGAGAAGCAAGGGTTCTGGCTTTGCTTTCTGGTGTGGGTGCTGCTGTGCTACAGTCTGCTACAGTGGTGACATGCTGTAGTGTTACAAAAACCTATTGTGTCCAACTCCCTGACTTGACAATCTAAATGGATTAGTTTTATGACTGAAGCAAGGACATCCCCTTATGTATTATATGCATCAAATTTCAAGCAGGTAAATGCTATCCTCATCTTCAATAACCACATCCACTTGATTTTTCTTTCTGAATGATTTGTTGAATGTGCGTACAGACCCATACATAAAATGCTGCTTATTACAATACAAAATTGGAATCCAGCCTAGACTTATGTGCATTTTTATGATACCACCCCAAACTATAAAAATTCCATTCAGAAATCATGTTAAACATACAAAAATGTTTCAGTAAAAAACACAACTGAGCTTTTAATACTGCTTTTAATAGATTGTTAAATGCTTATAAACCAGCTTTGAGTATTACAAATTAACTCAGTGAAAATTATTTCAGGTGAAACCCTTTGATTTTCTCATTGTCCTCTAAATTAAAAATTAACCACATTGGCACATACACTATACTAGAGCTGTACGAGCTTTTAATATATCCAGACTCATACAAACCTCATACTTCCCTCGAGAAAGTTGAGTTTCTAAAGATTTAATTCAAGTTCCAAGGTCAAACTGAATAGATCTGAATTTCTCCTTAAAATGGGAGTTTCATTCCAATGAGGACTCGACTTCAATTTACTGCTTCTTCCTAAGTTGTGACAATATGGCACATAACATCACATGCAGATAGCAAATCAAATGCACTGACAGCACAATGCCAAAAAGGGTGCCCAAGAGCACACTGTGAAGGCTAGTTGTAAGATGGGATTCCTTTTTTTTAAAACCCAGTTTTAAAAGACTTTACCAAATCACACAGCTGCAACTTTTAAACAAATCAAATACATTTCTTGTGTCTTGCAGAGCGTCAGAAGAGAAATGTGAAACAAAATCTCTCACCCATTTTGCAGGCAACAGAACTATATGACAAAAATATTTTCCTTTTTGAACACTTTACGTCTTTTTAAAATTCATTTTCATGTAAATATGGCTGTCTCCATATTTAGTTTAAATGATGAAAAAAATAACCACACATTTTAGGGGATAGATTCTGGCCTCCATTCAGTCTGCTTTACTGAGCAACTCCAGATTGAGAAATGGCGTATTTCACTTTTACGTAGAGATATTGTGGTGATGGAGCTGTGTGACTGGCTTTGTCCTGTGCCTTCCCCAGCTTATGGAGTGAGCAGGATGCTGTGAAAAGAAGGCTACCAGACTCAGTTACCAACAAACCGAAGTCTGCCAGGAACAGGTTACTGATATTCAGGGTTCCTCTAAATTGGAAAGTGGGTTGGAAGTTCATGGTGGGTGAGTGAAGGTCCCTGAGCCTTTTTGCCCCATCTCAGACTCCGTTCCACCCACGTCATGTCTGCACCTGAGGATTAGGCATATGTTCCTACATTGTGCAGCACAGCGCTTTGCAACGGGTCTTATGCTAGGTCTCAGCAAGCTGATATGTCTATGAAGCACAGCAAAACTCTGCAAAGAAACCAGCTGAGCTCCAGGAAACAGCCAAAGTTGTTAGCGAGGCATTCCATCTGTGCTAATGAACCACGTGTCTCAGCTGATGAAGCTGCTGTGCTGCCAGCTCCGGAGCTGCTTTGCTCAGAGGCAGCTCAGGTATCTTTCCAAGGTGCTGTGTTTCATAATGACTCCTGTTGGAGAAATTCATTGTGCTTTTTGTAGCACACCAGAGAATTAAGTAAGGATAATTATTCTGTTTGACAGATGAGAAAACACGGAGTTGGCTGTAACTAAATCAGATCCTCCTTTCATTGATGTCAGTGGTAAAGCTTCCATGATTTTCTATGCCCCATCTCATCACAATCACTTACCAAAGTCATACAGAAGGTCTGGAGCCAACCTGATGCAAAATTCCCATCTCCCAGCTCTTTGTCTTCTTTCCTCATCTTTCCATCCCAGAAATTCCTTTCCATTAACTGTTCTTTAGGTACAAGACACTGCCAGAGAGTTCTTCCCTGAGAGCTGTAGGGCAGCAACACCCTGGATATTTGCTTCTATCAATGTAATAGTAAGCCATAAGCAAGCACTGTAGAAGCTCCAGACAATGCATGTTTCATGTTCTAGTCCTCAGACAGTCTCCAAGGACATGCGCACACTTCAGGTAAGATTTTTTTTTTTTTTTTCAGTAGGGCTGCCAGGAGAAAAAAAAGATACAAACATCTCAGGCACATGTTCACAACTGCAGCACACCAAAGAAAGAAGGCTTCACTTGCGTTACCTGCTATTTGATATTTTCTTCGCAGCCAAATTGCTGTTCTTGGATAATTTCCATGCTCTTTCTGAATCTTTCCTACACTATGGAAATTAAGCAGTCCTCTGCTGGTTAGATATTGAAATGGAAATAGCACTCTGTAATAAGCCCTCTAATTTATTACAGTATTTTTACAAATTATGTTCTGCATAAACTGTTTGCTATAAAATCTGAAAATGTGCCTGAAGCAATACTTTACTGGGGGACTTGCATCTGAATTGGAAATAGCATGGGAAGAATGTGAAGGTGCGTAACTACAAGTCTAAGAACCACAAATTAAAAATTGGTAGATTTCTATAAAAATAAAGCACATTAGGAAAGGCAATTCCAAACACAGAGGATAAATAGTAATGAATAACATTACAGTTAAATTTAAAAAATTTTGCTCCATCCACTAAATGGGTATTTACATGATTATAAGAACTAATGTTATTAAAAAAAATTGCCAAGCTCTGGTCTCAGAAATATAAAGCACATTTAAAGGCAAATAGGATATAACTAATGCAGCTGACTTTGACAAGAACCTTTAAAAAGTGGTTCCAAAGACATGCTGTCTAGGACAGTGAGCCAGGGCAGCAGAATATATGTGTTTAAGAAAGTTAGAGACAACACTCAAGCTGCACAATGTTACCTTTGATATATATCATAGATGTGATACTGCTGTTCTTGAAAAGGTGGCAAGGTTGAAAGTATAGGTTCTGAGGACAAGCTGAACATCTAAATCTATGAAGCCTAGAAAGAAAAATCACTTAAGAGGTGATTTAATTGAAGTATTTAAAATTTTAAATGGAACAGATAATGTCAACATGAGCTGCTATTTTCAGACCAGCACAAGAAGGTAGGACAAGAGGAACATAAATGGAAATTAAAGGAGAACAAATTCAGAACAGACATAAGTACTCATCCATGATGAGAATAATAAACACAAAAAAAATTGGCATGGCTAGCAAGGATGCACACCTCAAATACTGTGTTCAGGTTTGGGCCCCTTTCTACAAGAAGGACATTGAGGTGCTGGAGCATGTCTAGAGAAGGGCAACGAAGCTGGTGAAGGGTCTGGAGAGCAGGTCTTATGAGGAGAGGTTGAGGGAACTGGGGTTGTTTAGCCTGGAGAAGAGGAGGCTGAGGGGGGAGACCTTATTGCTCTCTACAACTATGTGAAAGGAGGTTGTAGTGAGGTGGGTGTTGGTCTCTTCTCCCAAGTAACTAGTGATAGGATGAGAGGAAATGGCCTCAAGTTGCATCAGGGGAAGTTTAGATTGGATGTTAGGAAAAATTTCTTTACTGAAAGAGTGGTCAGGCACTGGAACAGGCTGCCCAGAGAGGTGGTGGAGTCACCATCCCTGGAGGAGTTCAAAAAGCGTGTAGATGTGGCACTTTGGGACATGGTTTAGGAGGCATGGTGGTGTTGGGTTTATGGTTGGACTTGATGATCCTAGAGGTCTTTTCCAACCTAAATGATTCTATGACTCTATGATTGGAGGCAAAAGGGCTCGTGTCATTCTGATGGCATGTGCAGTGGCTGTCCTGCAGTCAGGTAGTAAAGGCTATGCTGGTGGATAAAATCACTATGCTTCTCTTACTAACTTTCCATCTTATTAAAATTGAATCCAACTTAAAAATAGTCCTAGAGTTCAAAAGTCTTTCATTGCTCTTATTTATGTCAAGTTAATTTTTAAGGTCTTGTCCTTTTAGGTCCCAAGCTCACCCTGAAAGTTCCAAGCAGCCTTCATGCAGAGACGGACATGGAAGATATTCTTTTTTTCATTCAGTTTTTCAAATTCTACCTTTGTTAAGCCTTTCCCGGGAAGGACTTTATAACATATAGGACCAAATCAAACAAAATTATGCATAGAACTGTACAATAGGTAGCATATGATTCTTTAGGACAGAGACTTTTTTTCTCTTGAGTAACTATGAAAGTGAATACATAACCTACAATTTTTAAGAGGAAGTATTAGAGAGTTCCCTGACTGATAAGAAAAGTTAAGATTTCAAGGGAATTTTGTATATGTGTATATTCATTGCTGGGAAAAAGTCTCTAAGAAAACCATTAATAGTCTTAATCAGAATAAAATATGTCCAATAACATAACACATGGTGATAAATGTCGTAATAACCAAGGAACGTAGGCATGTATAGTCCTTGCCACCAAATTATATATGAAAATATAAAATATATGGTGATACACTATTTATTTATGTGCTACTGTTTACCCAAAAGACTGTCAGCAAACAAGGAACATTTTTAAATCCATGGTATTAAAATAATGTATTAAAAGATTACTAAGAGTCTGGGATTTCCACTGAGATTAGCACTGAAAGACAGAAGAGTGACAAACTATAACTTTTAGACCAAAAGAGCAAAGTATCTCAGTACATTTGAGATCAGCTGGAGAAATCAGTTCTCTAGAGTCCAAACAAGATAAATATAAGCAAATGAATAAAGGTTAGTGCATAAAGATGGACTGGATTAGAGGCAATATTGCTATAATTTTGAAAAGACATGGTCATAAAATGAAAAAAACAACCCTGCCCACCCCACCCTTAAAGGGAAATTAGAGCTGTCAGTGTAGAAAAAGCAGAAAAACTTGAAGAGTTTGGAATCTGAAGAACTGCCTAAACAGATGTTAGTAATCATGAGCTACGGAATTTATTGGTAAAGGTGATTTCCGCCTCCAATTATTTTAGTTTAATAAGTTTGGTGTGTTTCTATCAATACACTGGAATGTGAATAGTTAGTTATTGGAGTGAACACTGCCTTCCTTCCTGTACAGAGATAAGGCAAGTGGGTTTTCTGGAAGCTATACTTTGTGGGGGTCTCAGGCAACCCCTTTGGCAGCTGGAATTGCCGGAAACAGTTTGTAAGAAGTGTAAGCTGCTATTATAAATATCTATCTGTCAAAATTCCCAAATAAGTAGCTCCAGTATAATGATTTTAGAGGTGAGAATACATACCTATCTTTTAGGACAGATGACTTCACAGCACTCCTGTGAAAAAAGAAATCCCACAGTAACTAAACAGGCTTTATACATCAAGGGCAGTCATTATCAATTTTAAATTTGTTTATGTATGGTAATGTATATTTAGGGCACCAAAACAGCCTTAAGTGCGCCTTTTGATAATGCTGTACAATAATCAGGAAGTCAAGCTTAATGGAAGCAATTTCATGCTTGTAGTTTCAGATTAAAGTATTTTCTGCGTCCCTCTCTGTCCCCCAAACCTGGAGAGTCTTCTGTGAGATGTCACTGCACAGCAGTGCTAAAGCTGTTTTATTTGCTTCCTTCATGTGCACATCTCAACAACTGGAGATCTATTGTTTAATTCTTATTTGTTTCATGGATTTATAATATTTGCACTGAAAATTGGAGTGACATAAAATGAAACATCATCTAGTTTGCATGTGTGCACACACTCAACTTTATCTCCCTTTTGTAACTGGAGATTGTTCCAGACCCCGTTGCCCCAAATTACCAAAGACTTAAGAAAGGAGGTCAGTCATCTACAGTATCTGCAGGCAAAACAGCAAGGCTTGAGGCAGTAACACAAGAGCAGGAGGAACCCTTATAATGCCTACTGTGATGCAGCTGTAGTGGTCCAGCTCATTCCCTCCCACCTCAGAATGAGCTACATTATTTATTTATTTCACAGCCAGTGGTGGAGCTGTATCACAATGTAGCAGTGCAGTAATAGTTTAGACAAGGCCTCATATTGCTCATAGTAATTAACAGATTTACTTGTAAATTCTCAATAAATTAATTCAGTACTTACGGAGTAAGTGCTATAATATTAGGAAAGATAACATGTATTTTTTCCCTTTTAATTCATAATCAAGAGGTTGAAGTAATAGCTGTAAGGGTTTTTTGTCTTTAGCCAAGTCAGTAATTCTAGTTCAAGTAGAGGGTATTAATTAAAAAGACTGAACTTTGTGTTTGCCCTCCCTCACCAACATTTATATTTTTTTCAAATAGCACAAAGCAACTGGTTGATAAGGGAATGTTTCAGTCATTTTCAATTAGCTGTAAAGTATTTTTTTACAGTAGTCTGGTTTCTGGTTAACTGACCAACAGAACAATGATGGCTATTTTATACTGCAGAGACAGTGCTGACAGGGGGTATAATGAGAGAAACTGTCTCAGATTTTCTTATTAACAAGTGTAGCCAAAGCCCCCGTTGGCCCTGCTAAATGGGTAATAACATATTACTCTATTGGTGGAGGCCTTTAGGAGATTACAGACAAAGTTGGTTAATTAGTGGGATCTGAAGTGTTACTTCTAATGCTGTCCCAGCTCTGCAGTTTTCCTACAGTTTCTAATTATTTGCCTTTGAATAAGAATACAGGACTAGATTTCCCAACCTGATTATTTCATAAAATCTGAATGGATAATCAAGCACTACTTATTTCAATCAAAATACAGTCAAATTGAACTTAACCACAGATGTATGAATACGGCAGATTTGGTATTGATATTGATTTTCCAGTAAATCATCTTAAGTTCAAATGATCAAAAATCAAGACAGGTCAACATCAAAGAAACAGGAATATTGGCATGAAAGCAAGCTCTCTTGATTGGTACAAATTAAAAGATCATTTATTAGTGATTATGCTGTATAATACTGCCAGTGCCAAATGAATGCAATTAAGATGAAATGGGCCCCTGCAGCTACAGGGGTTAATAAAGACTGAATTCCTAATGATTTTTCCATTAATTATGAAGATGTCCACAAAACAGCTTTAACAAAGCTGTGGCCACCTCAGACAAATCTTTGTAATCTGTATAAAATGCCTCCCTTAATTGACATGTTGTTGGGATAATGTAAAGATTTAACAGCTCCGAAATCATTACATGCCAAATAAGGGTACTCTGTGAAGAATGCAAGACTTGGGGTGTGGAAGAAGTGCAATGGCTATAAATGTTTTGAATGGCTTGAAAAAATCCATGTTGATTCAAGTCTATAATGACATACATCCTTATTAGAAACATTGCTGTACTTTTCCTGAAATCAAGAAGCTTTTACCTCCCCAGAGTACTTGTGCTTTTCAGGGGTTAGGGAGGCAAGGAGTATGAAATAGGAGAAAAAACTGAAAGACTGGACAAAGCATTCTCTTCCTGACACTGCCATGGGACTAGAGCAGCTGCCTTTACAGACACTTCCCTTTTGAGTATGAATTTGGCCCTAAAACATTGGAGATAATAAAGGAAAAATGCCTTACCTTGGAAAGCTGCTTGCCTGGACATGCCGTTTCCCAGGACTGTCACTCTGGGGTCTCCTAGCCCTGGTGTGTGGCTGGCTGGATATTTCCAGAGCAAGAGAAGAGTCTGACCTTTCTGTGGGAAGGGTAATGCCAGATGGTGCCTTTCTCTCCTTTTTTTTGTTGCTTATCAACGTAGAGCCTTCTCTGATTGCTGCTGAGAGCAGCCTTGCCAGTCTTTTGGCTGTTTCTTGCTTATTCATGGGATTTCCTTAGGATTTTTAGCTGATTCTTTTTCATCAGTACCATCATTACCTCTCATCTGTCATTTAACAAGGAAAAAACCCCAAAAGATACAAAAATGAGAGATTGCTTGGATGCTCGATTAGGCACCTGTTGCCTCTCAGCATTAAGTTAATTTCCCTGCTAATTATGCATGTTTTTCATACCCTCTGTCTCTTGGTTTTCTGTTTTCAAGATGACATCAGTTTTTACATGGATTTCTAAGTAATTGGAATTGCATGAAGGGAACACCAGACTATTTGCAGATGGGTATATTCTCAGGCAAAAGGTAGTTTTCCTGCCAGGCTACCTTTAGACAGACATTCATTCATATAGAAATGTAAGTCATCAGAACCTGGCTAGTTGTGCAGACAACAACAAACTGAATGCTTTACATCAGAGGTGGAGGCACAGTCATGTCAGCTCCAAACAAAAAGAAATCCTGGCGTTGCAGTGTGCAAGACTATGTCATGGAAGCAACCACCTAAAATGGGATATTGGGGAGGTACAATCAGCCCAGGGAGTGTAGAAGAAGAAACGCACTGGAAAAAGCCAACTGAAATAGTAAGAATAGGGATAAAATAAAACTTTTCAAAATTCGTTGCACTGTTGCTTAATTAGGAAGTTAAACCAAGTATTTCATGTGTAGCCATGTAAAAAGAGAGCAGCAAAAGAAGATACAACATTGTTAATTAATTAGGATGTAGTCAGGATTAAAAATAATGCAGGTAGGGCCCCACAATTAAACAAATGTTTCTGTTTCCAATAAGAACAACGTCAGATATAGGGGCAAGGAGGAAATGTAAAATGGTTAATAGGAATAAGGATTCCACATCAGGAAATGAAACTGCAAGCTAAATTTTAAAATGAGCACAAATGTGAAATTGCTAGATTACTAACTTTGAGGTAAGATAACTGTGTTATTCAAACTGTTGCTTAAATTTCCTTGGTGGGAGAGAAGTTACAAATGTGCAGACAATTTTTAAAGGTCTCAGGGGACACTTGAGAATACAGACTATCTGACTGCAAGCTAGTAAATTGCTTCAAGTCATAGCAAAGAGGACACTTAATGTGGATAAATATGAAGAAGAGTCAATACTGATTTTATAGTTGGAAGTCAATGCTACAAGAGTTCTTCAAAGAAATCAACAGACATATGGATTAGTCTGCATTTATCAATATGATTAACGTGGATTTCAAAAAAGTTTTGATAAATCACATTTTAAAAGGAATTACCACCTGGAAGTTCCTCTTTCTCTCCACTTACTATAGAGGGAACCTAGACTCTTGGCTTGGCCTTGGACAACTGACTTCTACAATCCCAGTCTAAACCTGAAGTATTTCCCAGGTGGAAAAACTCTGGCACTGCATTGGAAACTAAATAAATCCAAACCATTGAATAGCGTATGTGGTAACAGAACTTCTTATTTGGCAGGTGGTAAGAGTCCAAACATTGAAAAGCTGGATGAACCTAACTTTATCTCCTGGAATTTTTCAAAACCATGAAGACTTGGCTTCTCTAAGAAATCAGGTGTTTGTGACTTTGGTGGACTGTGAGGGTCTTTAATAAAGTATCTTTTTACAAATCCAGACTGAACAGGAGAAGCAATTTCTTTGCGCTACAAGAAAAACCTATGTGCACTCTAGAGACCTTACTCAGTTCTGATTAAACTCCCAGCACTCTGAAATAGGTTGCTGTTTAGAAGTAAGACCAATACAAACCACATTTGAAAAAGAACTTGTGGAAAATGAAGAAAGCCAGAAAAAATTCCAGTGTATAGAAAGATAAGTACTGGAGCCCTAAATCTTCACTATTCATTTGAAATATTTTGACCACCTCTGATTAAAACGCATGAGCATTAAAGTCATATAAAGAAATATGAATTGCTATAGGTGATGCCTCTAAATCCTGCATCTCTAAAAGAGTTGAAGCAATTCCAAACTATGTGTTTTGCCTGTTGTCCCACAAGGACTCTCTAGTTGAAAGCATTCAGGGAGAAACAGTCGGAAGATGTTCAAGAAGGAGTAGATACAGGAGCGGTTTGAAGAGCAGGGTGAAACTTATGCAATATTTAATGAAGAAAGAAGCCAAAGACTTTATTGGCAGGAGTGTTGGAGACTGAGAATCTGGAGATGGGAACACATCTGCAGCTGCTCAAAGGTTCTGCTGTGGCTCGGAGCCCAGGTACAGAAGATGGAAAGACCGACACCTTTCTTTTTGTACCCACTTCCCCACTCGCTTTTGGCTCATCAGTGCACTTCTGGGCTTGTTGTTGTGTCACTAAAATGTGCTGCTTCTGCCTAGTTGCACATCCTTGTTCCCTAAATCTTGCTGACCCATATGCACCAACCTGCCTTATCCCACTCACTGTTTTATAGTATGGAACATCTCACTGTTCTTTGCTCAAAGAGTTTTTCCTCTAGCCTTTGGCTTAGTCCAATTTCCTCCCGCTTTGTTTTGGTGATCATGTGGTTTTGCCATTTTCAAAACTGTATTTCCTCACAGTTCCTGGCATCAGTGCAGCTTTTTGATTTCTCTGAATTCTCTCTAGCTCAAGTGTCATATCTCATCTAAATCCCTAATGTTCGCTAATTGGACTAATGATCACTAATTATATGTACTGTGCAAGTACATTGGAATTTCCTTGACATGAGTTGGGGTGATGTATTTGGAAAAAACAGACTGTGTGTTGCATGTGTAAAAGTTGCAAGCGAATATCTAATTGGTCTCATCCTACAGGGTATTCTTACAAAAGCTAGCACTAAACAAAAAACAAACAATTCTGATATAAATAATCTATTTAAGTGTGAAATTGGATTTTCAACATAAAGATCAAATTCATTGACTTCAGCGATGTTACATGAGGGATAAATTGGCCTTTTAGTCATTTTGTTGCATCTGCAAACTCATACCTCATGCCTTATCTTTGTCTGATCTGCTATCAAATACTTATTCATACAGCAAATAACTTATTTGACTCTTTAGCAAAAAGGCACCAAATTCAAATGATATCTGCTAGACCAATAAATATGAAAATGCTGCCAAATATGCGTGAATAAATCCCCATAATCTTACTTCTTAGATTTTCATCCATACAGGATATGTTAGGGAGAATATTATAGAGGAACTGGGTCTGATTTTGATCTCTGTGGTATAAATCAGGAATAGCTCTTTGGTAGCCAGTAAAAGTACACTGTTAAATCAGAATAGCTGTTCATTTTTCTTTTTTAAAATGTTTCAACACTGTTGGGTTAACAAACATCTGAGAAGTAGAAAAATATTCAGATTTCGTTATGATGCTTTTCCTACATAATTAAAAGATAAACTTTTTCCTCCACTAATTTAATTCTTCGTTACTGTAGTCACTGATTTTTAGAACACACTGGGGGGCAGTTTTGCAAAGATGTTAGGTGAATCACCAGTGAGCAAGAATTTGGGGAATGAGCAAGCCTGTTATTAAACAAAGCCTTATTTTTGTGTGTAGTTGTACATGTATATAGATTTCAGGAATACTTATTTATTTATAATTTTTTACAGATTGTATACATTTCACACTTGCAATTGATGCAGGGTTAAAATTTGTGGTGATTTTCATCTTCTTGGTGGTTTGCTAAGGTTTTTGCATTCAGCATTTTGCTATCGTTTATAAAATGGTTGTGAATTATGTAAGGAAATAATATTTGTTGATGATACAAATAAAAAGACTGAGGAAGAGAATTATGGCCCAACATTTAACATGCATGCTCATAGTTATACACATTTCAGTCATACAAATCAAAAATAGGTGTGAGTACCTAGCATTGCATTGAAAATGCAGCTGTAAACCATGCTGTAAACTATCAGAGGGTGTTAAGGTTACGAAAGCAAGGATCTGCAGCTGAATGAAGATTCAAATTTCTGTAGAAGTTCAATGGCTGCTTTTGGGTTCTACCTAGGACACATACTGTGCCCATATATTTTCATATATATTAAATCCATAGATATTATTTAGTTGTCAGTTCTGCTTTATCTAGTTCCAGCTGATCAATATTCTGTGAAATAGCAGCTTCTACAAAGGGAAAAACCAGCCCTAATTGCCTTAGAAAGAGTATCTTACAGGTTCACTTCCCCACATCCTCCTTTCCTAAATAAACTTAAGAATTAAGAATCAATATCAGCATAAAACAGATTTACAGATGCTTTGAAACACCCTAATAACTAAGCTAAAAGTGGATTTCAAGTAGCACCTGCAGTTCCTAATGTCATTATGTAGACCTACTAATACTCTCATAAACACTTAAAATGCTGTCAGATATTGGTGTTATTTCTGGTTGTGCTGCATCCTGAGGCATGGCCAGACCAGATTTGCTAGCTGTTTCCTGTCTGAGACCTTACCAAAAAATATGGTTGAATTAATGCTCATTGCCTCTTTGCCTTTTGGGATTTGGGCATGTCTTATAATGCCAGGGTGTATTGAGTTACAGACAACTCTGAAGATTTTTCAGGAGCTAATATAGAGAGAAAGAGGGGCAAAAGCCCTGGTTTTCATTCTAAGGGTGCTAGGTGTCACTCTAAGTTGTTGCACTTCCACCTCAGAAGCCTGGGTCTAATCATAGAGAGGTGAATAATAAAATAGATTTGAGCCTTTCACTCTGCTAAACAACAACGCTCCTTATCAATTACTCTACAGTTTTCAACAGTTGTCCATATCCTCTTTTTATAAGATAACCAAGTATCAGAAAGATTTATTTTTAACACAGATATTTCTAAAAAGTTTCACAACCACTTGCTTCCTGTTTGTCTTAGTCTTCTGTTTCATTATTTCCATCTAAGAGAGAAGGTATTTCAGGAATTCAATCTGAACGTTAGGTAATGGTTAATCATGCTTCATTAGAAAATAAAAAATTCAGCTGATTTGTAGTATATGAATTGAAACTGGATATTGAAATTGCAATGATACTCACAAAAAGTAAGATACAAGGTGTATCATTTAATCCTCATTTACTGACATGTGCTGTTTAAACACCTTTCAGGTATTTTTCCTTTGCATTAATTTAGTATATTTGTTACAGAATTCCTTGCATATTTATTTATATTTCATTAAGATGTTTGCCAAGATAATAATTAGAAATTCAGTTTCATTCCCCTTAGTTTTCCAGACCACATATGATATTCTTACTTTTCCGCTTCAGAGATAGAGGGTTCACAATTATTTTGTTTTTCCCTTACCATGTCTCCCATTTTATTATTTTCAGAAAACATTGTATATATTTGTTAGAATTCCAGAACTGTAAAATTGTGCCTCATGGGAATTAGAAATATTTACCTTTAAGGTGCTATTTTAATTCTGCCTCTCTTGATCTTATTTGTAAATCAAGGTTCTGTTTTTTCTAGAGAAGAGATTTGACAGTCCCTTAAAATTATCGTCTAGATCCATATATGAGCAATGAGGACATCTTCAGAGGTGATGAACACCCTATAGTTCTTGTAAAAAAGAGCAGGATTTGCAAGTCATAAACATCCCTAGTAAGCATATAGGTGCTCAACATGAAGCTTTTCAGCCTGTACACTTTGGTCAGTGTTTTCCTACTTAATACTCTAGGTTGCAAGAGAGTGACAGAAAGAATCAGATACCAAATAAGTCTGGTAACATTTTACTCATTCCCCATTAGAATTTGATGAAGTGAAAGAACTTCTGACCAATTTCTTCCTTTGAATCCCCAGGCCCTGCATAGCTAAGACTTTTACCTCTGCCACCCGCAGAAATCAAACCAGAGCCTTGTGATGAATGATACCCAGCTGAGCTGGTTCCTTCTGTTTCATAAGAATGGGGAGGAAAAAAGAAACCCAGCCTTCTTCTGTACCTTAGCCTATGCTTTTACTGGTATGATATTTGTTCTTTTTTGTGTACTCTGAAAAGAAATATTAATAAACAGCCTTGCATCCTATACTTCACTAAATCAAGAATGATACTGAGATGGTAAGTCAAAGAACATGAACAAAACTGAATAAGCACAGCCTGCTTTTGACTGTGTTTCATCATCAGAAGAAAAAGAAACAGAAAAGACAAGGAAGCCATCGGTAGAGAGGAAATGCTAAAAAGTCTATATATTATTTTGAATTGCCTCAATAATGTGTCATAATTGTGGAGACAACCTTGAAGAATGAATACAGGAGAATCATAAAGATATCCATGAATGAAAACCAGGAAGACCAATCAAAGAGCCAAGGAAAGTTCCTTTTATTTCTCCATTAGCTGTAGCCCAGATAGGGTATTTGAACAAGAATAACATCACAAGAAATTTACAAAGGGCAGAACAAAACTAATGTCTTTAGCAGCAACTTTCCACTTATCTCAAATTCTTCTGAAACAATCCAACAATAGGTGGGTTTCAATTTCAGGCCATGCAACCTGGCAGGGCAATACACTGGAGTAAGTCTCAGGACTCACTGCACCATGTACATATGCACATTTTCCTCAAAAGAGGCAGGCCACCTCAGTTCAAGGCAATAATGCTGCCATGAACAGTATTTATCACTACAGTTTAGTCACTGTCTAATGTACCATTTAATTGAGCCACAGAGCATTGTGTTGTGGCAATTAGAGAAAACCTTGGGTGGTGTTATAAGACACGAAGCAGAAGGCTAAGTGACCACCAGGTCTTGAAAGATACAATTGAAAAAATAGTATGCCTTGAGAAATGCACTGTTCTAGAGTCTTTTATTGCTCTTATGAAAGAGAATATATAAATAAAACCAAGCATAAATGCAGAAGAAGGTATTTACTGAGGATTACTGTCATGGGTAAAAAGAGTATTAATTAAAAGTTTCCAAAACCTCTGTGTTTTCTGAGCTGTGGGGTAACTCTTCACACAGGCAGTTCTCACATAACAGTGACAGTACCTTCCAGGCAGGTGATCAGTGGTAACTTGCTGCCTTGTTCCCTTCTCCCATCCTGGTTTTGCTCACAGCACCAGCTGCAGTAACCCAGGAGGAATGTCCAGCTCAAACTAAGACAGTAGAGCTCCACCAAGAAGGGCTGAGTTTGGGAGCACAGAGTTAGTAACTTGCAGCTACGGGGAGAATGAAACGAGCTCAAGTCTTTGCTGTAAGTGGAAAGAAACCTTATGGGGAAAAGGAGGGCTAGTGGTTTGGCATACGGATTAGGTTAGGGGTAGCACACAGCAGGAGAGTCCAGCTCCTCCACATATGGGACTTTGGCAAACTGTGTGCTCTAGAGTGTTCACACCATTTTAAATGAAGGTGAATTAACCCTGTGCTACCTCTCTGTGACAATGGAAGATCTAGAAAGACATGCAAGTTTGGTTGCTTTAGTTTTTTTTCCTAATAAAGGAGAAGTATTTGGAAGTTTAGAAACACAGAAAGAATTGAGATAATCAGAAGCAAAGAAAGAAGAATGGTGACTATTAACTCACAGGATAATTCAGGTTGGAAGGTACGTCAGGAAGTCTTTAGTCCCACCTCTTGCTCACAGCAGGGTCAGCTCCAAGAACAGACCACATTGCTCAGGGCTGTGTCCTGTCAGGTCTTGAAAACTTCCACAGACAGAGACTGCACACCCTCCTCCCAGCAACACAGAAGTCTGTCTCTTAAGCAGTTCAGTTGTTTGCTGGTAGATCACCAAAGGAAACAAAGTGCCATACTCTGAAAAAAACTGATTTCATACCCTAATGTACTGCTTAAGCTACATTCATATCTTCTAACGGGTGTGTGAGGGTGGATGTGCATGTGTGTATGTGTGCGGGTTGGATTCTTCTGGCAAAGGACAATTTAAAAAGAAAATTTTCTGAACCACTCAGATGTTGTAGTATTGTGCTGGAAGCAATTTTAATGGACTTCTGTTCTGTGTCTGGAAAGGATGAGACTATTTCCCTTCTATTTTCTAAACACTTTGGACAATATTAAAGTTTGTTTTAGATCAGATTAATTTTTCTGGTTTGAAATTTTTTGACATTTCTTGCTACAGTTTTGTATGAAAAGGTAACTAGCAAACCATATTGTGTCCTAGGCCACTTTAAAGGCTGAAAGGAATGATAGTGAGACCCAGAGGAATAATTACAGGCATGCTAAGAAGAAAAAGCCAACATGCAGATATGTGTTAGAAGAGAGAAAGGAGGGTCTGGAGAGAGAAGGTGTCAGACTTACCAAAAAAAAATTAGGATGGAAAGGTAATCTGCCCATCTCTTGCTGAGCTGGTAAGGTAATCAGCCTACACAATCTCTCAAAAAATGACTCAAGATGTGCTTTAATTTTGGACTGCTGGAGGAGAAGCAAAAGTCATGGGCTTGCTTGGACGGGGAAGAAAGAGAAGTGTGTGGTTTGGAGTGGGAGGGTTTCTGGAGTTCCAAATATACATTTGAACTTTTGGGTGCTTTTTCAAAGTGAACTGATCTCAAAACACACACAGGTCTTATCCAGCCTTAGGCAAAATGTTATGAAAAGCCAGTGCCCTCTTAACCCTGGTCATAGAATGGAAAAAAAACCCCTTCAGAAATATTGTAAACTTTCACTCAAAATGAGTTAGATAACATAGACGAATTTTCATTATTTGTTTGACACTTGCCAAATATTTTATTAATCTCCGACAAACACTTTGTATGCAGTGTGCTGAAGCATTTTGTTGCTTCTTTAAAGTTTTAAAAATACATTCTAATTCCTTATGTACACTTTCAAATACAGGAAGTTTTGAATTGTGTTCAGTGTTAATGTTGAATTCAAGATTCACACTCACATTCACAAATATCCAGCTTCTCTATAAATTCGTAGAATCATAGAATAGTTTGGGTTGGAAGGGACCTTTAAAGGTCATCTAGTTCACCCACCCTGCAATAAGCAGGGACATCTTCAGCTAGATCAGGTTGCTCAGAGCCCCGTCCAATCTAACCTTGAATGTTTCCAGGATGGGGCATCTACCACCTCTCTGGGCAGCCTGTTCCAGTGTTTCACCACCCTCATTTTAAAAAATGTCTTCCTTATATATAGTCTAAATCTACCCTTTTTTAGTTTAAAACAATTTCCCTTTGTCCTATCACAACAGGCCCCTCTAAAAAGTTTGTCCCCATCTTTCTTATAAGCCCCCTTTAAGTACTGAGAGACTGCAATAAGGTCTCCCTGCAGCCTTTTATTCTCCAGGCTGAACAACCCCAACTCTCTCAGCCTTTCCTCATAGGAGAGGTGTTCCCTCCCTCTGATTATTTTTGTGGCCCTCCTCTGGACCCACTCCAACAGGTTCACGTCTTTACTGAGCTGAGGGCTCCAGAGCTGTATGCAGTACTGCAGGTGGGGTCTCACCGGAGCAGAGTAGAGCAGCACAATCACCTCCCTCGACCTGCTGGCCACGCTTCTTTTGATGCAGCCCAGGATACAATTGACCTTCTGGGCTGTGAGCACACATTGTTCACTCATGTCCAGCTTGTCGTCCACCCGTAACCCCAAGTCCTTCTCCACAGGGCTGCTCTCAACCCCTTCATGCCCCAGTCTGTGCAGGCCCTTGCACTTGGCCTTGTTGAACCTCATGAGGTTCACATGGGACCACATCTCGAGCTTGTCCAGGTCCCTCTGGATGACATCCCATCCCTCAGGCGTGCCAGCTGCACCACTCAGCATGGTGTCACCTGCAAACTTGCTGAGGGTGCATGCAATCCCACTGTCTGTGTCATTTATGAAGATGTTAAACAGTACTGGTCCCAGTATGGACACCTGAGGGATACCACTTGTCACTGATCTCCATCTGGACATTGAGTCGTTGAACACTATCCTCTGGATGCAACCATCTAATCAATTCCTCATCCACTGAGCAGTCCACCCATCAAATCCATCTTTCTTCAATTTAGAGAGAAGGATGTTGTGGGGGACCATGTCAAAGACCTTACAGAAGTCCAGATAGATGACATCTGTAGCTTTTCCCTTGTCCACTCCATCATAGAAGACCATTAGATTGGTCAGGCAGGACTTGCCCTTGGTAAAGCCATACTGGCTGCCTTGAATCATTGCCCTGTCCTCCATGTGCCTTAGCATAGCTTCTAAGAGGATCTGTTCCATGATCTTCCCAGGCACAAAGGTGAGGCTGGCAGGTTGGTAGTTCCACGGGTCCTCCTTTCTACCCTTTTTAAAGATGGCTGCAGTGTTTCCCTTTATCCAGTCACCAGGGCCTTCACCTGACTGCCATGACTTTTCAAATATCATGGAGTGTGGCTTAGCAACTACATCAGCCAAATCTCTCAGGACTCTGGGATGCATCTCATCAGGTCCCATAGACTTGCATATGTTCAGGTTCTTCAGGTGGTCATGAACCTGTTCTTCTCTTATAGTGGGAGGCACTTTGCTCCCCCAGTCCCTGTCTTGTGGTCCGTCCACTTGAGAGGTGTGGGAAGAGAGGTTGCCAGTGAAGACTGAATCAAAGAAGTTGTTGAATACCTCAGCGTTTTCCTAATCCATTGTTACCAGTTTACCAGTCTTGCTCATCAGGGGGTTACACTTTCTTTGACCTTACTTTTCTGGCTGACATACTTGTAGAAGCCCTTCTTATTATTCTTTGCATCCCTTGCCAAATTCAGCTCCAGCTGCTCCTTGGCCTTCCTGACCCCCTCCCTACACAACTGGGCAGTGTCCCTATACTTTTCCCAGGATACCTGTCCCCGCTTCCACTGCCTGTGCATTTCCTTCCTGCCCTTTAGTTTGACCAGCAGGTCTTGACTCAGCCATGCCAGCCTCTTGCCTTCCTTGGCTGATTTCTTACACCTGTGGACTGAGAGCTCTTGCGCTCTATGGAAAGTGTCCTTAAAGATCTGCCAGCTCTGTTCTCCTCCCCTGTCCCTGAGGACTGTTTCCCAGGGGGTCTTATTGACTAACTCCTTGAAGAGCTGGAAGTTTGATTTCCTAAAATTCAGGGTCCTGACTTTACTCTTCACCTGACCCATATCCCTCAGGACTGCGAATTCCACCAGTGCATGATCACTGCAACCCAGGCTGCCTCCAGTCTTGATGTCACCGATTAGCTCACTTGCATTGGTGTCCAACAGATCCCATATTGCATCCCCTGGGGTAGGGCTGTCTATTACCTGGCTTAAGAAGTTATCCTCAGTGCATTCGAGGAGTCTCCTGGATTGCCTACAGCTCGCTGTGCTACTTTTCCAGCAGATGTCGGGGTGGCTGAAGTCCCCCAGTGGGACGAGAGCCTGCGAGCACGATGCCTCCTGTAGCTGGAGTAAGAAGGCTTCATCAATAGGCTCCCCTTGATCGGGCGGCCTGTAGTAGACACCAGCCACAAGGTTCCCTTTGTTGCCTCGGTCTCTGATTCTTACCCGTAAGCTTTCAACCCGCTCGTGGCTATTCTTCAGAGACGGCTCTTCACACTCTATTCATTTCTTGATGTAGAGGGCAACGCCTCTGGCCCTCCTTCCTCGCCTGTCCCTTCTGAACAGCCTGTAGACATTGATAGCCACACTCCAGTCATGGGATTCATCCCACCAAGTTTCAGTGATGGCAACTAGGTGGTAGCTTTCTAGCAGCATGGTGGTTGTATCATGCAGGTTGTGTCTGCATTAATGTTTTTGTTCGAACAGTAACCTGGTTTTGAAATAAAAGTCCTGAATATCACCACTCTACTTCACAGAGTCATTTTGATGAATGAGCTGGATTCCTTTTGAAGAACTCAGGTGTACATGAAGTGTGATCCAGTCACTAACAGAAACACTAGTGGCTGCTTCTCTGAACAGCATTAAACTATATGCATGGTTGGGATGTTCAGTCCAGGGGACAAGATTAAATCTTGTGTGAAGTAAAACCACTGAAATGCATATAACAAGTGTAAGGACCTCATCATCACCAGCTTTGGCCTGCTGATCTACTCCTGTTGTGCTAAATTGCTTACGAATGCAGACATAGCCACTGACCACTATATGAAGATATCAGCTCTGTTCGGATTAGAAATTGGGAGAGTTTGACAAGGCATGCAACCTGTGAACAGATACAAAGTGCTAGAGTGTTCTTATTTTTTATAATATCAAACATTACTATAGACCTTTATATAAACAAAACAGATTATTTATTTTGTACTTGGTTTAATATGAAAAAAGCCTAAAATGTTCTAATACAGGGATCTCATTTGAAGCTACAATAGAAAGACTTACCATTCCACAAATATTTTTGACATATGTGAAAGTTTCTCCTTCTACATTAAGATAAGCTCATGTCTGGAGCTTTTCATGAGAACCGGAAGGAATGCACCTAATAACCTTAGGGTTGAGGAAAGAGGATTACTTTCTCATGTGATTGATCTGAAGCAGATACTTGTATCTGAGTTATCATTTCCCACTGTTAAACCAGGGCCACAGTGAGTCCAAGACTGTCTCAGTCCTTGTCTATACTGCCACATCTGGAAGCACTTCCCTCTGCCCACATCTGTCTGTCTTTGCCCAAACTGTTTCTCAACTCTCTGTGTCACTGTGAAATCCAGAGCAACACCAGGTTTCCACAGAAAGAAAACACAGTTTCTTACCCCAGAAAGGAGCTGTGAAACAGTCCAAATACATGTTTTTCTGAAAGATCAAGGAGATGAGCTTCCTGGTATGTCGCAACAGAAGTGACAACACAGTCAGAACATTTTCTGTTGCAGTTGTTCTGCTCTGTGTAACTGCCTGAAACTTGATTTTCAGTGTCTCAGTCTTCTCCAGGTGTTTATCTTCCAAATTAGATACAGGCTTTTGCTTCTTTTTGATTGTGACATTTAATGCAAAGCAGCTTTCAGGATTTCATGTTCTTGACTTTGGCCATATTGTCAATCCTTTTTATTCATCCTTGGGCTAACAAGTTCTAAAAAGCACCTCTGCACAGTTTCTCACCTATCATTTCAGAAAGAGCCATCAATGGTGAATTTCCACACCAGGTTGAATGATAAATGCTTCCTGTCAGTGTATCAGTAGCTGTTATCTAAGCAACAATGCAAAAGTGAACACACTTTAGTAAAGGTGAGCAACTTTCAGTCCCTCTACTCTGCAGGAGTGTGAAAGCAAAGTGATTCTCTCCCTCTGCAGTTTTATATGGAAGTAACATCTCTTCTTAGGGAGATACTTTTGAGAATCACTGCAGGTGGGAATTGAGGCAGTGTGAGCTGCAAATAACTTGAGCACTTTAATAACTTTAATACTTGGTCAACATGTTGGTTTGAAAGTTTGGAGACTGAACCCTGGATGCTCCTATTATTACGTCTCAAAATGTTCAACATTCTTGTGAAGTCTTACCCTGAAGAGAGCTGAGACAGACTGTATATTCATTTTAGAGTCATTCAATAAGATCTGCAGGGAGAGTGATCCCCTCTGTTCGAGCAATTTGAGTGGGAAATGCAAATTCACCAAAGAAGCTAAAAATCCAGAAGAACAAAGCGTAGCTCTATATTAGCAATGAGGAGAAAATCAGGAGCATGAAATAGCAACGTATCAAGTAGTTGCAGGGTTAATTTGAAGAACCTGAGGCCAGAGGTTGCATTTGATTTATTTTTTGGATAAAATTTCTTTTTATATCCAAGAGTCATTGTAAGCCCTTGTGAAGCCAAGGAATGGACATCAATTTGGCATTCTCTACCTGTTTTCCTAGCTGTTTCCATCTTTCAGGCTCTTTTCTTCCAGGAGTGCAGGGGTTTTGCTGGTTTTGAGGGAATGACGTATCAGAGCTATGCCCCTAGCTTGTGAACATACTGAAACTTCACAATGTTCCTGCCACTGCTGCATTTTCAATTCCAAATATACCAAATGAGTGCAATTGCTGCACTCATGCCACTCTTGCTACAAATCTACATAGACTTACCTATGTATGTGTAAATCCAGGAGCTCTTGAAACATAAGGTCTTCCATGTGAGCAATTTTTTCTTCTCTTTGCAAACTTCAGTTCCTTCTCTGAGTATACTTTGCCTAGTATTTCTCAGCTTCCTCGTATTCCCAGTTAACTTTGAAACAAAAACAACCTTGTCATCCATCCAGAAATTCAAACACATTCTTAACCTCAACATCTCCTCATGCACTTCAGTAGAATATATCGCTTTATTTTCAAGAACCCTGATTGATATGGTTATAAGGTTCATGTAACTGTGCAAGAAAAACATTATATACTCAGGAAGAGAGATTCAATTGTCATCAGCAGTTCAATTTTTCTGGGCAGGCAGAAATTTTGAGATCAAATGTTGCATCTCTTTTCTTTGTCTCACAGCAGAAAGTATGACTTGGTAGACCTTTTATTCTTCAGAAGTGAGTCAGTGCCTGAAACAAGAAGCAGCCATTGAATCTGAACTCCTACAAGAGGCTGCTGCACACTGGAGCACTTGGTGCTCCACAGATTTCTAAAGCTAGAGGGGGTGACTGTGATTACCTGATTTGATGGCCTCCACAATATGAGTCACAGGACTTGTCTTAATTTCTTCCTTGAAGTTCACTAAGAGGTGAAACACTCTGGAGCTTGGGTTGTTTGGTTTTTTTAAACAAGCAAATGAACAAAGCCCAAATACTAAAGTATTCTGCAGAAAACATGCTTTTTTTAAAATGAAGAATTTAATTTTTCAGTTTTAACAGGGAAGGCTCAATTTCACATTCAACCCATAGTGTGTAACTGAATGTGAGAAAGAGAAACACACCTTGATCTTTTTGTTGCACTTTTAGAAGATGGAGGATAGCAGCTGGGGTTCTGGACACTGAGACATTCATGGAACTTCAGGAGAAGGATATTGCCAAAATTTCAGAAGGCTTGATCAATATTTAGGACAGTTGACAACCCTGCCAAAAGGATGAAAAATAAACCAAAATAAAGGTGTAAATGAGATGAAGAAAAAAGGGGAAGAGAGAAGGGGAGGAAATTTGGGGATTCTTGCATTGCAAAATAAGGGGATTTTTTTCCCCCTTTATTTATTCAGATGTTTTGAACATTCTGTCAAGGGATAATCAATCAACAATTATTAGTGCGTCTATGTGTTGTAATCAGCAACTGATAGACACATATGAATGAAATTTTAAAAACTATAAATAAGTTAAAACTTGGAGACTGAGTTCAAACTTTACCACAATTTCTGGAAGGTGAGACCTGGAGTTTATTTCTAATATACCAGACCATATATTTGTGAAAGAGTGAGTGTGAGAGATTTTTCTCAGAATGCAATAAATCTAATATTTTGCTGAAAAATTACAATTTTCCCTAGTAGCAGGTACAAAATTTGATATCTAAATGACAAAACAGATATTTTCATTAGTTTCAACATTTATTCACCAACAGAAAACGCTAATGACAAATTATAATTTAGGGTTATGCTTTTAATGCAATAGCCAAATGAGACATTGCCTTTTCTTTACATACTGTTCTTAAAGAGGAATTCAAAAGCCTGCAGAATTAGCTATAAGCTGTAACGGGAAAGCAGGAAATCAATCAATGAACAAAATTTATTTTTTTTTTTGTGAATCTTTTCATTGAAGTTATGTTGTTTTAACTGGTCCTAGCTTAGAAGTGCTAACCTAGGATGAAATCATTAGCCTTAACACAGATACTGGTAACTCTAGGCTATGTATTTAGTGGATGCAAATAAAGATGCACGTAAGTAGCCAATTATCTGAGGAAATGAACCATTAATGGATTAATGTAATTGGAATACATTCTTTTATCAAGAGAGACATTCACTTAAAGTGGTACTGTATTTGCTTTACACATGACTTGTTGCATATCTAATGCAACATATTATCACATACTCCAAAACAAGACAGCCCAGAAGGAGTCAAACTTGAGAAAAAAGCCAGATAGAAATAGAGACAAGCCTGACAAGTAACCCCCTCTTTCGTCCTCAGCCCACAAATATTTTGATGCATCATTTACATGAGCTCTATTCCAGAAGAAAAGCCAGAGGTAAGACAACAGGGTACCTGCAGCATATTGTTTCCTAATCTTCCTTTACAGAAATGGTTAGTTTGTGTCATGGGTTTTAGCAGTGCCATAATACATTTACTGCATACAATGATTTGATAATGAGAAGCATTTCTCAGAGATTTTTCCAACTATATGTCATTTCCTATAACAAAAAGTACAAAGAAATGTATCGTCATTGAAAGGGCAAGTATTCCCGATGAAAAAATCCAAACCATTTCTTATCTTTTCTCCCTTTTTATGCCAGGGTTATTTTGAGGGGGAGAAGGAGAATAAAACTATTTCTGTGAACATGATGGTAACCTCTGTCTGTTTTTTTGGTACTCGAAAAATGCTCGAAATAGATTCTATTTAACACCGTGAGTGAAATGTAGTAAAATTTTAATAGAGGAAACTATGAGGAAATCAAAGTCCTTGACAAGTGTAATAAGAAAAAAACTATATAAAGCTATCTTTATATAGATAAAAGAGAGGAGGGGAAGGGAAGGGAAATGCAAATGGCCATGGTTATTAGTCTCAGAGCATGGAGGATGGATGTAGCTCTAAATACTTAGGTTTCCTGTCTTTCAGAAACTTATGGAAAAGATCAGAAAGAAATACCTTAAATAATATGATTTTATGCAGAAGTCTTGTGTACAGGTATTGGTGCCAATAGAATATATTATGTTACCTTTGTAACAGACATTTTATTACTACCCTATATATTACATAAAATCTAAATTCATGGCCTAATATAAATTGGAAGGTGCATAGCAAAGGTAGCTTACCTTGGTGGATTTTTTTTCCTGTGTGAGCATGGAATTTGGTTCAAGACTAAATCCAAATACCTTTTTAGTACCTTTTAACACATCCAGTGGAATCTGATGCATTTATATGCGGCTGACAAATCTGAAGGCATATCTGCAACTTTCTGCAGCACCATCTGAAGGCCAGGAGAAAGACACAAGGATGTGTCAAATAACACAAAATGCTCACGTTTCAGCAACTGAGTTAATCTCTTATATATTAAAGGTAGGTGACTGTATATATCTCTATCTCCATGTATCCTAGGCATCTGAACTTCTTTTACACACATTGGTGACTTAAGATGTAACTGACCTGCACACACATGAGTACCTAGTACCATTGAGATGTCTTATGGTGTCTGAGACATCCGTTCAGGAGTGGCAGACACACTGTGTACCCTGTGGCTGATCCTTGCACTGAGGCACTACAGCTCCCTTGCAGCTGGAGTCTGTTGGAGATCTCAAGGATCTTGGGATGTTTATATGCAGGCAAATGAACTGACCCTTAGCCAATCCTGTCAGTGGAAACTAGAAAGCTCCTCATCCGCTCTAGAGCTAACCATCCTCTAGATATGGACTCAACTACGCGTAGACGTCTTGTATCATATTATGAGCAGCTGAGTATCCTGCCTAGCTTCCGTTTGCCTTCTGTCCTTGTAGGTAAATAGTTAAAACCAAGACTTAAACTCTCATCAGTACACTGTATTTCTGAAGAATTTCTATGGTTCTTCTTTTAATATAAATGTGTGTAAATTTGGGGCAAAACCAGCAAAAGTCATACTTATGTGACTTTTTAAAAGGATAATTTCATATCATGTAACTACAAATTTAGAAAGTATGATCCAAGTTTAAAATGAAAACCATTCAAATACATCATTTCAGGACACATATTCTTTGATCTAAGGATTGAGACTGATTTTCTATCATGCACATTCATCATTTGCTTTCTATATCCAAATATCTAAATCTGTCTCATTTGTTGTAGATACATATGCAATATTCAGAATTGTTATTTAGATGAGTAAGTTTTGAGAAGGTATCACATTTTTATGACTCTTGGTTAAAAAAAGTTGGTATATTTTATAAATGGCATGTGATTGCTTTCCAGGGAAAATTACTTTACAGTTTAATTTTTTTTCTGACATTTTCCCCAATAAATAATCAGCTGTTTCCAACAAGACAACACACAGTCTGAACCCTGAGCCTGGAGGTTAAGGCACCATCCATTTATCTCTGTCCAGATAATGTGAATTATTGGTTACTTGCTTTTCATTGTAACTGTGTTATTGGAAAATTATATTCCAAGATATATTTAATGTATTTTACTTAATCTCTGCTCACATTTGATTTGCTAAATTCCATGCATAGTGTTTTACCTTATTCTGTTGACAAAGCATAGGCTTCAGATTTTACTGGAAAGCTACTGTAGCTCAATAAGGCTGTTGCTCTTGACATTTACGCATATCCCAACTTTATATTGCAACAAAGTACCTAACTTGTGAAAAGAAGAATGCACATTCAGCAACTTATGCAATTCCAGCCACAGGACTGTTTTACTGTCTCTTGAATAATTAGCAACATGAATGCAGATAGAATATACAGTAACTTGCCTGACTTTGGGGTAGAAAAAAAAGATTAGAATGACAAATAGTCAGACTCCAGGGTCAAATGCTTTGCCAGTAGTTGCATATGTTTATGCCAAAATACATAAAGAAATGTCACTTCAGCACATGAATGATGACAAACACTCCAAGTGGGACTGCACTTCATCAATCATTTCAAACGTGCAGATTGGGTTTACCTATATAAACAAAAGCAATAAAACTACTCAAAGCCTCACCTTAAACTATTCAGGCATGACATAAACAGTGTTACCGCACAGTCAATCCCTGTTTTACTTGAGAGGCAGTCAGAAAGCAAGCGACAGACTGATTTATTAAGATTAATAAAGCATGCCCTTAATAAAAATAAAGCCAGCTAATATTTTGCATAGACATGGGAATCTTGTTTGGGGCTAGAACAGACCAGGATGCATTAGAAACAGGGAAGGTGATTAAGAAATCTTTTTGCACTGTTTGTCCAGCACTCCTGAGAAGAATTGAGGAGATTTTAATCATTAGAAGAAGTTCAGGGCACAGGGACTTGCTGTGCAAGCCTAAGAAAAGAAAAAAATGGGTTCTCTTAAAAAAAAAAAAAAAAAAAGAAGGTGACTCAGAGGAAGGGCTCTAAGTCAGCAAAACACTGATGGGGCCCTCTCTGGCTGTGTCCCCTGGGTCTCATCAAAACCCCACTGAAGTCAGTGGGAATCTTTCTGTTGACTTCAATGAGATTTGGAACAACCCCCCAGTGAGGGAAATTTAATTGAATTCCTTAGTATTGATCTCTTCATTTCAGTTGCTCATTTAGCCTTTTTTCTTAAACCTGCACCTGCTTTTTCAAAGGGGAAGGAAAGAAAAATTTTAAAGTTTAAGTTTTAAATCATTCCAGCAATGTTTTACATAAATGCAATCACAAGAGATTCCTAAAACATTATAAATATCCAATTAACACCTCTAGGACAGGTTAAACAACTTGTTTAAGTGCTATTTTGTAATCCCTTACAGACACAACAAAGGGAGCTCCATGTCACATTTTCTCACACTTTCATCAACTTTCACCTATCTGCATTTCACTGTTTTTTTATTTAAATATTGTGTGGCAGAATCCTAGATTTAAACTAAGCTTCTCCATTTCTTTCTCTAAAGACAGTGACTGAAGTGTTACATGACCTTGCACATAAATTATTTCCTTAGTCCAAACTAGGCAGAATTAGGAAATAATCAGAGCAGGTTACATCATATGCAGAAGGGTCTCCTTGCTTCAGGAGATGCTGACACAGAAGCTTTCTAGCCACCTCCCATAACATAAGCCAAATATTCATCACTTAGCAGACTATCCAGCTATATCACAAACACAAAGACAAGCCAATCTAACTCAGATTTGCATTTTTTTTATTGATGATCCAGCCCTTCAAAGATGAGGAAAAGGGAAGTGATCTCAAATCTTTTGTTCCTTGCAGTTGCTCTCTTTTTTCTATGTCACTTCCTCACCCAGGATTGCTTGTCATCCTCATCTCACATCATAGAATAGCTCTCTCTTTATGCCCATTCTGCCTCTTGCTTCTGAACTCTCAGACCTCTGTTGCTTCTACAGCACAAGTTCAGCAGAGTTCATCACCCAGAGTTTTGTGCCATGTCCATTCCTGGCCTGTTTTTTGGGGGTATGCCACTGCCTGGAAAACAACACACAAGGCAAGGGCTGATAAACTGAAAAATCTTCTCATAAGTTTCTACCCTCAATTTGCTAGTCAAAGAGAGTGGTTGCTGAAAGGAGAGCCTCCTTCATCATAGTCTCTAAAAGATTTGTCCCTAACTCTAGCATATCCAAGATTTCATTTCTGAATGTTAAGATTTCTTTAAACTAATAAATAAATAATGCTGATTTTTTTATGTTTATCCATTACTATTGCTTAACCTGTTGTCAAGCCATAGAGTACAACCCATTATATTCTGCTCATCTTTGACATTCTTCCCTGAAAATGACAGACATTGATGGAGTGAAACTAAACATTTAAGTTAGAAACAGATAAATAACCCTTGCTGGATCCTGGAGAACCTAGTTAGTCATTGGCCAATATTTATAAGCAGCCCACAATGGTGTTATTGGGTCACCTCACACAAGATAGTTACCTCCACTATAATGACATGAAGATAGTAATACAACCTTGTGGCATCTCAGCAGCAATCTCAGCACAACTCATTGATCAATAAGACACTGTGGTAAGCCTCTGAGGTACAGAAAGTATGCCTTTATTTTACAAATAGGAAGACTTGGAAGATCTAGTGCCTACCCTTAAGGTCACTGAGTGGTTGTAAGCAGCTGGATGTCTTGGAAAGGAAGACGCTTCATAGGCACTTCCTTCAACCTCTGTATTCAGTTTCTTCTCCTGTTAGTTAGAAGCAGAATTATGCCACATGAATAGCTGTGTTCAGTTTTAGTTGTCTTCATTCACTAGCAGTGGTGGGAGTTGTGAATGTAGAGAAAAAAGAGGTTTGAGGCATTGGCTGTAACCAGGTCCTCTAAGAGAATTTTACTTTTCTATTTAATGACTTTTTTTTTTTTTTTTTTAAGGCTATATCTACCTGGATAGAAAACTCTAGCTTGTGCTCTAGGGAATGATAACCTGTGTGTGAAGTATCAGCATAACAGTGTCTTTAACACAAGGACCTCTGCCTCTTTTTTTCAGCCTCAGACTTGAATCAGGAAGTTTGTGTTTTTCTCAAAAAAAATGCCAGTGTATCAAACAAAATTTGTAGCTTTTCTGTAGTGCTGAGATTTGAAATATGCTAAAGACACTAAAATGTCCTGATAAGGAAGAGAAAAAGCAAACTAATACCAAAGCAACTATTACATGAAATGCAGCTACTCTCTGAAAAGAATACCTTCTTCATCCAACTCATGCTTCAAGCAGCCTCCTCACTCAGCACAGCTCAGTTGCTGATAAATGTAGATTAATACTGTAGAAGGAACACAATTTATTATATGGAATTTATTGTGTCTTAATTAATAGAATGAATTTTAGCAGTACTTCGTTGTTTATTGAGGTTTCAATATTGTGAAAGAATCCATAGGATTGTATGAAAAAGCAACTAAATACACATTTTTTTAGAATTAGATCTGAGGTTTAGATTCAGCAAGCTGACAAAATGACAGTTCCAGTATTAGCAAGGAATTTCTTGTACTTTTATCAGCATAAGACAGTCTTTGTTGACTACGCTATGATATTTGTTGTGTATGGCAAGCTGTTTGCAATAACGGGTATAAAATAAAAAATAATTATACCTTTGAGAGAATTTGCTAAATCTTTGTAAATTTCTGTGACAGATGATAAAGTATTTGGGCCTTGGAGATAAGAAGGGAACAAGAATATAATAGTTTGCTTTAATGTAAGAAAAGTCTCATGTTTCTGGTTAATGCAGTAATCAGAGCAATTAACCTTGGAGTGCATTTATGTATTAGTTGAAACAGAAATGTTTTTGCACTCAGGTACTCCTAAACACAAGCATCTTCTCCAAAATGTTTTGAGACTTAATCTTCAGCAGGCAATGTCATGTAAGTGTGATATTAACCCAGGGATAGACCATGAGGTACAGCTTATAAGGTAGAGTATATAACATATATAGGGAAAACATTGCTTTGGGGATCAAACACTATGCATGCAGAATGGAAAGAAACTGTTCTTCTGGAAAGAGATCTCTAAAACTGCTCTTTTGCAATGTTTCTGCCTGCCCAGAGTGAGGTCATAAGAATTGCTAAGGATTTAGTTTTATTACAAAACACACTCAATGATTAGTAAAAAAGTGTGTTCAACATATCTTAATCTGCCTGTGCAAACATGCAGTATTTCCTATAGTAATTTTAATTAATATCATGGGAAGGGTTAGAAGGATGAACACATTTAAAAAGCAGATGTTTAATTTCCAGCCTATATATTATATACTTGATCAATATAAAAAACTAACTAGCTTTATCCTAGATAAATGGCAGCAATAGTTAAGGAGACTTTTACAATTGTAAATTGTCAACTTTTAAAGCTTTTGGTTACTCTTAAGGCAGAGGAATGAATGTGACGGTCAGCATACCAGATTCAGATCTTTATTTCCTATCAAAGCAAATTTTGAAAATCCCTTTCTCTCTTGTCAAAAAGGTCCACAATAAAGCTGAAAAAAATTTTTTTTCTTTAGGAAACTGGCAAAAAGCAGAAGGAAAAAACCAATTAGTCTGAACAAACCAAACCCGATTTCCTTTGGGGAAATAAAAGAGTAATTTGGGATTTGCCCAAAAATGTCATCTGGCCTAAAATTCAATATTTTGACTTGTTATTCAGTTTCGAAGTCCTTTGTCTTTTTTTTTTTTTTCCTTTTTTAAGGTCAACTTTGAAATGACAAATGCTATTCCAAAAGGATTAGCTGAAATATATTGCTATGAAAAAGATGAAATCTTTCAGCAGTTCTGAAAAAAAAAATAATATAAAGAAAAGCTTTTTTCTTTTGGCAAAATCACTCTTTGAATTCAATATATACTCTTGAACAGTTTTGGTCCTCTCAAACGTTATTCAGTAAGTTTCCACTTCCCTGAAAAAATTCAAACTTATTTCTCATTACTTTTCCTTCTCATACGCAAATCACAAACCTGATGTCACCTTAATGTACCTATGTCTGTCCCCTGGTACTGTTTCATGTTCATCCAGCTGCAGTGCTATGGAGTTTGCTGTTTTTTATAAAGTCTGGCATTCTTATTGGCAATGTCAAAATGTGCTATAGAAACAATTTTCCTAATGCACTGTCCTTTTTTTTGCAATTTCTCTCGCACCTAGCAAAAGCAGTCACATTGGAAGAGAGGGGAGGACCTGCATATGCATTTCTGAGGTCTTGTCCTACATGTCTGTGCATCACCGCATGATGGTAACCAATTACTATAAAACAGTTTGGAAGAAATAACTAAAAAATACAGTTTTCTTCTCTGGACACTAACTAACTCTCAAATCATTGTACTTAAAAAAAGGTTAAGCTAAACCAAATTATACAATAAGCAGCACATGAATCTGCAGGCAGCCTGATGCCAGGTCCCTCTTCATGAAGGAACTTATTGTAGGTGCTGAACACCAGCAATTTCACTTTGTGGTGAGACTTGCCCAGGTACAACATTGCCATACCACCATGGATAGCCAAGAGCAAGTGGCTGGAACCTGTCGCTAGGTCCAGTAGAGGATTTGGGGTGCCTGAAGTTTGGCTGAGCCATATCAATACAAGATTACTATCCAAAATTTTTGCTTGGGATTAGAGGTGGTTAAGCTCACCTGGAGGTACTGTTTTGCCTATACATTTTACTAAAAAGTTAAAGGTAGCTTCTACATGAGAAAAAACCCGCTTTGACCACTTCATTGCTTATGCTCCACTTAAACTCTAATGTTAAGAAACAGAAAGCACACAAGCCCTCTGTTTAATCTTTTATTCCTTTATTTATTCTTACTTCACATGAACCAGAACCACGATGAGGGAGAGTTCAGCCCTGGAGACACCTGCATTCGTATTTGGAAGGTTTATACAATTAACAAGCAGCACATCAAGTAAATGCAATTCAATGTGTGGATAGAGACTGGAAAAAAAGATAGACTCTGTGTCCGTCCATCTGCCTCTGCATTGCCCCCGGTAACTCTAAAAGATTTTAAACTCCTATTAGTCCTGTGAAAATCAGGAGCAGGGAAGCAGGAGCTCAGTGGTTACTGTCCCATTTGACGTCCTGCCCCCCAAATCTGGGATCCAAGAATGGTACATGCTGCATCTTGCCAGGGAAAAGGGAGGGTGCTGAAGACCTTGTGGGCATGTTGGGACCTAAGGGAAAGCTGTGTGCACATGCGTGTGGAAGACAAGGGCTCCTCAGGGACCAAGGGGAGAGAGCAAGTTTATTGCAGTCAACAGTGCAGGGCAATAGCAAATTATTGTTGTGTGAAGCCATAAGCTCAGCAACTATTGATAGAAGTTCTTTTTTATCTCAAGGGCCACAAAGACTAAGACCAGCTCCCTCAGCACTCAGAGGTCCTAAGCAATGTGGAGGAATATGTATGCCTATCAACAGGGGACTTCCTGCTACCTTCCCAAAAGCCCCTGAACCGCCATACAGGTGACAACAGTGCACCAAAACAGCAATGAACGCCCAGAAATCCAGCCAAGCAGTGCTGAAAATTTCCTCGTACTCTGCTGTTTCTAGAAAATAATAGCACTCATGTTCCCAGCATGGCACCTGTATCACCTCTGCTTGAAAATCTTCTACACGTAACTTGCCACAAGCCATATCAGAAGTTTCTAGCAGAGCCAGGAATGCAGCTGCGATGGCTTACCTCCCTCTGTTTAATCATAAGGTTTCTCTATTATATTTGTTGAGAAGCAGTGTTTTGTATTTATGTACTGAACATTTTAACCACAAGACCATCCTTCCTCTGTATTATCTTTGATAAGGGAAAACATTTTTGTGTTTATGCACTGAACATTTTAATTGACTATTTCCAGCTAACAGAATATTGCATCTTCTCACATGTAGAAGAGATGAGTATGTGTACAATTCCATATGTAATTTTTAATGAAGTCAAAATTAAATAAGACTCCTGATAATTAAAAATAGATACTATATCAAATATATACAAATTAAGAAAAGAATTAATACAGTAATTTAATGCCCTAGGTACTGAAATAATAATGCTTTTGAATAAAGGGAAAAATATGTAAAAAGCATTTGATACAGTGAATGTGGCTATTGCACATTAGCTTCTCTGTGATTTAATATTTGCCAAGGTGCAAAGGCAGCTCCAGACTCCAGAAGGAATTCTTTGTTAATCTCTTAGTAAAAATGGAAGCGGTTGCTGTCAAATGCTCACAAACCCCACCATTGGGAACTACTGGCTCCTCAACTGTTTGATAATAATTACAAGACACAAGCTGGAAAATTTTTAAAAATCCCCAAGATTATCCTGCTTGAGAGAGCAGATTTACTGTCATTATAGTATTTTCTCTGAACATACACACAGATATACACACATAAACTCACACAGATTTATATATAAATTCAGCAATATTAAAAGACTTAGCCTAATTTTGGCCATATGAGACAGTTATGACAAGTGAAACTTGTTTTAGACCCACAAGCATGCCAAGGTGCTTCACAAGTTCATGTCTTGTTAGGGTGGAGTACTGTTCTATGTATCTGATGCTGGTTTTAGCATGAGAGCACTCCAGGCTTATAAAGCTAAAGCTGTTCTTGATTGAAAGAACTATTTGCAGACATGTTGCATCTGCAAGTGGGAGTGTAAGTTGAGCAAAAGATTGCTTCCCAGTCCTTCAGCTGTCCCTTTTCTTATGTGCTTATTCCCTGACGTTGGGAGCTCACAGCTGTGCAGGGAGATGCAGAGCTAGAAAATGTGGAGATCCAAGGTAACACTGCTGTTTTGATTTGGTATCCATACTAGTTCTGAATAAGGTGAATATCACTGCTTGGCTCTGTTGCAATGAAGTGTGCAAATTAGACCTACTGGGGTGCCTTGCTGACTATATCTGTACTGTACTTTGCTCCCCAGACGAGAAAGCTGAAAAAGTCCAGCATGTTCTTTGCTTTGTTTAGTAAGTAGACAAATGAAACAGATTTTGGCTGAGAAATAGAAATGATTCAGTTCAGTCCTGCCTGATTCAAAAGTACATGTAAGTTTTAACGGGGGAAAGAAAAAAAACTTGAGATACCTCATTTGTATTTTCCATTACAGAAATGCAGGATACTTCCAGCTCAGTCCATTGACAATTCTTTTCTTTAGAGATGAGATGAAAATAGTTTAATCATAGCATTTTATCCTCACTGATTAGTGAACTAGAAAAATGGGGACACAGCAGAGGAAATCTTACTGGTTACATTACAGTGCTAAACTAGTGCTACCAAGACGATCTACTCATTGTTCCAGAAGGGAAAGAGAAGAGCAAGGATAACAGACCAAGGGAAAACAATTTAAATTTTCTCTGGATCTTTACTGCTATAAATTTTTCCTATATAATCCAGCTCGTGCTTTAGCTAAGAAAATGATGTCTCTCATATAGTGAGTTACACTAACATCCCTGTTAGTTTTAAAACAGCTGCACAGAGAGCAGTTGCATTTATTTGTTTAGATTAGTGCAAAGAAAAAAAAGAAAAGAAAGGGACTCTATTGAAAGCATGGGTACCTCCACCTTGGCTGAAAAATAAATAAATAAACAAAAATTAAATAGCAGTTTCAATGGCAACCCCCACCAATGAGCAGAACTCTTCATCCTATAGAAGGGAGAGGTCTTTTCCTGTGCAAACCAAAGCCTTTACAGAAGTTTACCTTGCATCATGCAATCTTATCTAATAATATTTCTAGAAGAAATTTCACTCCACACAACTGGGCAAGGTGCATGCATAATTTTATTAATGTATATGACTAACATCACCTCAGTGGGCTAGCAACTTCCATATTAAATGCATAATGCATTACCTTTCCCCCACCTTCCTATTCAGTATGAATCATATCTTTACTCCTTAAACTAGATGCCATGATAAAAGCCCCACTCTGGCTCTCTTCAACATCTTTCTTTTGGGATAAGATCAGGACAATTTGACATTATGCAATTTAATGCGATGTACAAATGGTAATCTTTCCCTTTCTTCTGACGCTGGTGATCTGCCAGTGAACGCAGCTGGGAACCTCTCCATTTACTTGAACCCAATTTCTCCGAAGCTTTAGCTGTCCATTTAAACACAATGAAATTTTTAACTGAAGCTCTTAGTGCTGCTTAAGAGTCATTTAATTTCAGCAATAACCAGTAACTAACCCCACAGTACTTTTGGAGCTAATTTTCCCTGCTGCCTCCAAATGGGTATGAACTCCCACCACATATCCCTCTAAAATTTTCAGCTTAACTTTTAAAAATATGTTGTATTAGCTTTTTTCTCCCCCATTGTGTTAAATATTGAGCTTTGGTATTTACAAGTGCAAGATTCTGATTTTTTTCTCCTGAAGTACATTTCTAGGAGGTACTTTCACTTGTAGTGCTCCAGAGCTTTGCTCCTTCCTATTTCAGATGTTAATAACTGCTTTGAAGGTCCTCTTTTTACTTTGTTGAAAAGTTTACTTTGCAGTACAGGTGACAGAGCTTTGCTTTATGGCTGAATAGAAACTGCACCAATTTCTTTTCACTATACTCTTACTTCTTCAAACACATTCTGTATTCAAACCACTTAGGCACAATGGATGCTTCCATGGACACAAGTTGCCCATGTGTGTACAAAGGGTAGCTCCTAACACAAGAAGCATCCACCATCCATGGGAGGGCAGACAGAATGTTATACAAGAAGTATCTCTATAGCCAAAGACTCTTGGGAAACCTTGTCAGTGGTGATGGTTGTATTTTCACACTGACAGGAGCTGTTCAATATCTGCCATTGTTTTTAGTACCCATACAGAGATGTTTCAGACTGCAACAGGGGGGACCAAGGAATGAAACAAACTCTGTAATTAATACTGTGTTATCAATATCGCTTGAGAGATGGCCATGTATGTCTTACCAGTTACATTTACTTATAAGGTTAAGAAATTCAAGTTGCTAAAGACAAATGAGACATCTGTGAGAGAATAACAATAAATTGGCTGAAATGGGAAGACACTTCTGAGATCTCTTCTGACCTTCCTGCTGAAAACAGGGTCACCTACAGCAGGTTGCCCAGAGCTGTGTCCGGTCAGATTTTGAATATCTCCAAGGATGATCTCCAATATCTCTGCAGCCTCTCTAGGCAACCTGTTTCTGTGCTCAGTCACCCTCACAATATATGCATATCTATTTTTGTTTAAATGGAATTCCCTGTCTTTCAATTTGTGCCCACTGACTCTTGTTCTGTCACTGGATACCACTGAGGAGAGTCTGGCTTTGCCTTCTTATGTTGTTCCATCAGGTATTTATACATATTAATCAGATCCCACTGAACCTTCTCTTACCTGTGCTGAACAAGTCCAGCTCCCTCAGCCTGTCCTTGTATATGCTCCTGTCCCTTCAATGCTTCTGTGGTCCTTCTCTGGATATGCTGCAGTATGTCCCTGTCTCCCTTGTATTGAGGAGCCCAGACCTGGAACCAGTGCTCCTGATGTGCCTCACCAGGGTTGAGTAGAGGGGAAAGATCACTGCCCTCAACCTGCTGACAATACTGCAGCCTATTAGGTTGTTGGCCCCCTTTGCTGCAAGAGTGCATTGCTGGATCATGTTCAACTTGTTGTCCACAAGGACCCCCAAGTCTTTTTCTGCAAAGCTGCTTTCCAGAATCTATGACCCCTCCTCAGGGGCAGGACTTTGCATTTTCCTCTGTTGAACTTCATGAGACCTTTATCAGCCCACTTCTCCAGCCTGTCCAGGTCCTTCTGAATGGCAGCACAACCATCCAGTGTATCAACCAGTCCTCACAGATTTATATCATCTGCAAACTTGCTGAGGGTACATTCTGTCCCATTATCCAGGTCATTAATGAAGATTTTAATCAGTTTTGGCCCAATATCAGCTCTTGGAATAGACGAATTCTAGTGACTGATCTCCATCTGGGCTTTGTAGTGCTGATCAGAAGCCTCTGAGCCCAGCCATTCAGCCAGCTTTCAGTCTGCCTCACTGTCCCCTTAGCTAGATCATGCTTCATCAGTTTGTCTATGAGGTTGTTATGGGAGACAGTGCCAAAAGCCCTGCTGAAGTCAAAACAGACAATATAATTTGCTCTTTCCTAATCCACTAAGCCAGCCAACTAATTGTAGAAGGCTATCAAGTCTGTCAGGTATGATTTCCTCTTTGTAAATCTATGCTGACTACTCCCAATCACCTTCTTGTCCTTCATGTGCATCGAAACGATTTCCAGAATTAGTTGCTGCATCACCTTACCCAGAATTGTGGTGACTGGCCTGTAGTTCCCTAGGTCCTCCTTCTTGTCCTTCCTGAAGAGTGACATAAGCTGTGCAGTAGGCTCTACCCTACTGTTAGGCATGACATGCACCCTTTCTGTGTTCAACCAAATCGAATATATATAATGCCAACTTACAGATTCTGATCCTTTAGTTTTGTCCTTAGACACTGCTCAGAAACTGACCTGGAGGTTATTTAGGTGCTTCTGAAAATGTTATTCTCAAGCTTTTGCCTCTGAAAGCCCCTGATATCAGCTAAGATGGAGGCCATTCCATTAATGCTGCTTAGGTCAAAGCTGTCCTTCCACACACAGGTGATCAGGGCTACTCCATGTCCAACTGAACAGCCAAGGTCTCAGCTGTGCACAGCACCTTCCCCCATTGCAGTGGGAGTGCTGGCCCCTGATGGTGCTCCTCTTGGGGGGCCTTGCAAGGGTCTAATTTGCTTTAATAAATGGTAGAGCATTATTAAAAACAAAGAAACAGCTTGAAGAAATGAAGAGGTTCCCTGATAATAGCTCCTGTTCATGTGGTGGGGGAAGATAAACCTGGAGAAAATTAATTGACCTCTAATCAACTCAAATAGAGAGTTTATGACTGGCTCAGTACCTGGACTCCAGTTCTACCATTAAAAAACACCAGAGGTTGGTTGTTAAAAAAAAAAGCCCCAACAACAGACCCAAAACTTCTCAAAAAAAGCATGGATTTTGCAAAAAAGAATTACTGTATTTACAGACTGTAATCACTGTCTTTGTGCTTGTTATCTGAAATAACTAAAACAGAGAGCTAACAAACAGGAGCAACTTAAACGGCAAAGGCTCATTCTCTGTTTTGCCCTGAAGATTTCTAAAGCTTCTTTTTTCCGGAAGAGAGATCTTTCCTTTGGCAGTCACTTTTCAGGGAGAGGTCAACCTGTGCTTGTTATGACCATCACTGAATGGTAGCACGGTTGCCTTTTCTATGGGGAACCAGACTCCCAAAGGGACTCCTGTGTTTGCTCTCAGCTTCCCTGACCAACACAAGGATATCTCCCAGGTCTTAACTTCCCTTACTTTATCTCTCCTCATGTCTAAACAATAGTTTAAGAAGTGTATGGGAAGGAACATTTCAGAGCACAGTGACCCTTCCCTATCCCACTCCACGTGTTCGCAGGCCAGCGAGTTGTCTCATGGGTACCTTTGAATCTGCAGCTATTAGGCATACAAAGTCAGTACAGCAATTAGTCTTCTAAGTAGATATGCTAGCTTTTGACTGTACCATGATTTAATTCTCTTAAAGTTCAAGTGTTAAGGCTTGATTAATTTACCTTGGCTCTTGGTGCTTCACCTTAACTTTACTGTAACCCTCTGCAGACATGCAGCATGCTGCAGCAGATACCTAAATCTGTTCTGTCCTTTGGATCTTTGGTAAAAGATTTTCTGACAACTGTCACTTTTAGCCTTGAATTTGGAGTGGGTCAGGTACCAAAGCAAGAATATTAACTTTTATAACAAAACGTGTCAAGTTCACAGTGTACACAGGATTATATTGCAAACCTCCCATTCTGTTGCATTTTCCTTTCTTTGGGAATTTTAACTACTGAAGAGATTGTAATAAGTCATGGCCATCGTGTTCTGCTTTTAATAACCTCTGCAAGTGATACTGTCAGAAAGAAGGAAGGAACTGGGAAGACTGGAACAATGTTAAGTTTCTCAACCAAAGTCTGCCCTAAATTATTTCCACAGTTTTACTTCTCATAGGGGCAGTTAACTGGAATGCCAAACATTTTCTTTCAATAAATCAAGTAAAGACAGTAACAATTTTATGTCTTCTGAGGAGATGCATACAATTTAACTGCCTAAAATGTGTGAGACAGTACTTCAACCAAACAGGTGGCAGAAACGTTGTAACTACAAGCCCTCTACCTCCATTGAGGTTGGACCTGGCAATGTATTGATTTGACAGAGTAGCTCTAAAACTGTGATAAATAAATCCCATCCCACTGAACTGTTCAGCAGCAATCTCCCACCTGGGCCTGCTAATTTAACTACAGACGAACAAGGTCAGGTTGCCTGGGATACCGAAGGCATCCTGGACTGACTGGTAAATGGTCCAGCTGTATTTTCTAATACTTAATAAATTCTGTTTTCTATTTTCTCCTCCCCTTCGGTTTGGCTTGATCCAAACGAAAATGTGTCAATGGAAGTACATCCATTGGCCAAGAAGCTCAGGACTGGACCTTTGAGAGAACTTACAATTCAGTATTTTCAAAAAAGACAGTAAGTAGAAGCCACTAGGAGTCTGAAATATTCTTATGACAACTGATAATCTAGAACAAGGAAAAACTGTAAGGACAAATTCACCATTCAGCATAACGTACTTTGCTCTGTTAAAAAGGAAAGTTATTTTTTTCCTCTGCAAATGAGACAATATGATGGGGAAATTAAATTAAATGGTGATGTTATTCCCCTGGGGCAAAACAATTCAATTCAATAAATTAATTTTACATCAGTAGCTCTTTCCTTTCGTGAAACTGACAGTAATAACCTGACAGCTTAAAGCTTTAATAAACTTCAAGAACTAGGAGACTGTCCTTCCTCAAAAGAAAAAAAAAAAAAGCCAAGTGTATCACAGGTATTAAAGTCTTTCCTTGTTCATTGTAACATAAAAAGTCCTCTAAATTCAATTCTACTTACTGTATTACTTGATGAACCAGACCACTTAAGATAGTTTTTGACAGCGTGCAGTTTTAGTATCTTAATGTTCCCATTCTTCAGAAGATACTCAAAACCTCAATGACATTTCCCATTAGGTGGCTCTAAGTAAATATTATACGAAAAGGGCAAACACATGGAGGAAAAGTATTCTGTCTCTGAGACAGTCCTGTTTGTTAAAAAAGAATGTCATTCTGTACAGGCTGCTGTCTGAGTTAAGCCAGAAGGCATGAGCTGGTATACCCAGTGTCTTCGAAGGTTAGGAGATCTCTCATCACCCTGTCTGAATTTGAAATAAAATACATTGTAACTTTAAACACAGCATTTTCTTTCTTTCTTTCTTTCTTTCTTTCTTTCTTTCTTTCTTTCTTTCTTTCTTTCTTTCTTTCTTTCTTTCTTTCTTTCTTTCTTTCTTTCTTTCTTTCTTTCTTTCTTTCTTTCTTTCTTTCTTTCTTTCTTCTAAAATTTTAAAAGGGAAATCATCAGCAGTGGAGTCTATCCACCAGTAAACACACCATGCTCAGAATCCCATGATGGTACCTCAGTATCTTAAATTTTGTATAGGAGAGCTTGTGCAGCTGCTGCTGTGTCTTCTGAATAACTGCAAGGGGAAATAAAGGACTCGGACTTTCTTCCTCAATCTCTTTTTATTTTTAATTCTCAAAGTCAGCCCACAAGTGCAAATATTAACCCCCAGCCCTAGAATAAGTCATCTCTTTTATCATTCTTCTCATAAAAACTTTATGTTTCTCCGAAAGTATTTTACAACTGTGACAGAAAGCGCTGTGACAGATTCCGGTAGAAGAAGACCAAGAGAAAGCCTGGGAAGTCAGCCAGAAGTTAAGAATGATTCCCCTTTTGCACCCGCTCCAGGGTATGACATCATCCCCTGTACTTCGATGCCTCCGTACAAAGCCTTTAGATAACAAGCCAAACATATTGTGCCAAATATCTTTGCTATTATTATAATTTTTCATTTGGGGATGATTCTGATAAATGATTTGTAAATGCAAAAAGGCCATTAAATGGAATAATAAGGATTTGCTCAATTCTCTAGCTGCACTGAGTAGTTCCAATTAGAGTCTGAAGGAGGAATATTGCCTTTCTATCAGTCAAGCTTGTGACACAGCACATGTCCCTGAGGTCATGGGTCCTGGATAGTCAAAGAAAGATGTCACTTGTATTCTCAAATAGATTATAGAGGTTTGCTAATCAGTAAAAATAGGAGTCTCACTAAAGCATTCATTGGGTAGTTGGGCAGAAAGGGCACTTTAATGGCCTAAACTCAAGGCCTTAGAGCGCTATCATTATTCAAAGGACATTTTGGAATACTGAGTAATTAAGTTGAGTATTTGTTAGTTATTTCTCAGTATGGAATAAGGCGGTTACTTTTAAATGTTGAACATAATTTCAATTAGCTGAACACTTTCTTTTCTACCATGCACAACAACTTATTTTAAGGATGCAACAGCAAACCATTAAAAGGAGATGAAAACCTAAAAGAGTACAACTTTAAGGGCAGGAAATATTGTTGTTAAAGACTGGACCAGCTGTTTGCCACTCCCCACCCCTCTTCCCAACTTCCCCTTCTCAGAAAACCCTAAATAAATTTCAGAGACATAGTGTCTAACAGAACTAAGGCTTTTGGTCTAGATCCTGAAAGGTACAGTGCAATGCTGTAGCTGGGTTAATTACAAAAAAAGAGCACTCAGTGTTTTTGGGGGAGAGTTGCTCAGTGCTTTGTCAAACTGAGGACTTGGCAAGTGGTTTGTGCAATGTAGAACTAGTGTTGTCATCATTGTAGTCAGTGGAAAACCCTTCCTCAAGTTGATTAGGAGTGTAGCTGGCCTCCCTACAGCCAGTTTAGATTTAATTGGGACCCCTCACTAAAGTTATGAGGAGGTGGGTTTGCATATATGCAAGTGCACTTGGGGCCCCAGATATAAAAAAGCAAGACTTAGAAGGTGTTCTGGTAAATTCTCTATTCAATTCTACTGAAAATATTGATTTAAATTGATTCCCTGCCTCTACCGTTTTTCACTGAAAACAAACAAGAGGCCATTTTTAAGCCCTAGGGCCTATGAGCTTTGGTAATTATGGAAATTTTTTTTGAAAGACTCAAAAGAGCAAATTGACCGTGGTCAGGCAACTTTATTAAAACCTTATATTAATAATACCTAAATTCAGCCCTACTACTCAGCAAGTCACAGGGTCTGGAACATGGTCTTAGCCATTCTTACAAGGTCACCCAGGTGATTTCATGTGACATATGGCAGCAATTTGGCCTCCATTTCTTTTCCCACTGGGCTTATTTAACATACATATCAGAGATGTGATTCTTTTATAGTACTATTGGCATAATGATAATGTCTTTATAATAATAGTGATTTTACATTTTATTGAAAACATTAATAGGGAATTACTGCTCCTGTGAAAACAGCAAAGAAAAAGAATGAATTGTACACTTTAATTCTGTAAATTCCATCTTTTGGCATCAAACTAAATGTCATTACAATTTCTTTTTTAAAGCACCAAATTTGAAACAAACAGACCATCAGGCTTTTAGTGCCGATTAAGTCAGATTGTTCAATGAACATATGAGTAGTATATCTGCAACAATATGAAGTTTATTGTTTATTTCCATTTTCATACCTATTTAAGATTTAGTAAAGTATTTAAATATGGATAAAATAATTAGAACATTCATTATGCGCTATTACTACCATTAGCTATTGGGTTCTTTTAAAAGCTGTATTTTGGAAACATATTTACATCTGGAAGAGAATAAGTAAAGAACCCTTCAATTTCCCTCACCTTATCTACAGATGTGTCTGAAAAACCTCAGGTGGCTGCCTCACATAACCATTACAGCTCAGCTCAGTCCTGCCCTGCAGAAACCTTCCATGCCTCAGGTTTACAACCTCCCTCAAGCAGCAAATGTTTCTTCTCAGATTTCAGGACCAAAAAAGCAGTTTTTCTCTTTCAGGCTGGATGTTTTGTGTGGTCCAGCCCCTTCATCTCCCAATTCTGCATCTGTTTTTCACCTGCTTACTGATTGTCCTGTTGGATGAGGAATGAATACTTTGTGGGGATTGCAGGCCCATTAAGGAAGTAGTGGGGTGAGTTTGGGAAGAGCTGATGTCTTGACAGTGTGAGAAAGAGAGGGAAGATCTACCCATATATGTGTGTCAAGAGCATTCTTATTTCAAACACACACACATGCACACACATCCCTAATTACTAAATTCTGTTCAAGGGAGACATTATGATTAAGTCCTTGAAAAAGAGATGAAACAGGAAGAAAAGGATGCATACATTTATTGGGTGGGATTCATCTCACTTAACTTTAGACATCTAAAAGTTATTCATCTGAGTTAGTCATCCCTGACTGCCCTCAAAGTCAGCAGAGAGAAATAGGCACACCTAAAAGGCATTCATCCTTCCTATCTTAGAAGAAGATGAATTGCTCTTTAGAGTTACCTGCTTCTCTCCATTGATTATAAAGGGGAGCATGAAGTAAATAACTCAGACAACTGACTTTTAGACATTTGGAAATTAGGCAACATGAATCTTTTCCCTTCTTTACCCCTGAGAAGGGCCGAATTTCATTCTCAGAAATTTGAACTAAAACGTTATCTAAGGTCTGGTTGCATTTTGGTTGTATTTTTTTCAATCATTGCAGTTAAACTGAAATTTTGCAGTCAAAGCTGCATTTAAGGCACTTAAAATATAAGGCTATGATTCTACCCAGGGATATATCAAAGACTTCCAGTGCATTTCTGGACCAATCACCTAGAGAAATAAATACACACAAAAGCTTGGGCGACCAGACATCCTACAGAGGTAGTCAGAATTATGTTGACCAAAGCTGAGATTTTTGATGTATAAAATATTAAAAATAAACAGAATAAATATTCAGTGGAAATACATAATAATACTACTACCTCTGGAAAGTTCTGTGAAGTGAAAAATATTTCTAAGTTTTATTTTAGTATTCTAAATTAGCTAATTCACTAATAATAAGAGTAGTATTTCACTTCTCTAAAATGATCTAAAAGTCATTGATTCCATAAGTCTTTCTAAGGACTTTGAAAGTCTTTGAAAGATTTGAATTAAAACTGAATTATTTTTTGACTGTGATAAAAATATGGTTCTGACTATGTTCCCAAAGTGTGTACACTGAATTTAGTTTTCAGGATTGGTTAGGGTAGATTTTTTTTTTCCTTTTAAATTAGAGTCATATATTTATTGAGGAAAAAAGGTACCACCATTTTGATCAGTATCTTCATGGTAAGACTATTTCATGAGGGTATAAAAGATCATTGCTCAGTTTCTTTTTTGAATTGGACAGATTTAAATAACAGCTTTCATGAAAGGCTTTGTATTATAAAGCTACAAGGTATATGGGAAGGAATTAACTTTTTAAGGACAGTTACTGTAACTGAATTAATCTGTTGGCTGGAATGCCAAAAGGAAAGTCTCAGAATTCCCCCACTTCATTAAAAATATGTTTAAATCTTAGTCTACAAATGCTAATTCATAGACATGGCAATGTTCATTCTGATTTTTACAAGGTGTGGTTTCACTCTCCTTTTTGAAAACTACTTTAACCAAAAAAGAGAAACAAAACATCAAAGTGAAATATAAATGTGTTTCCATATGAAAAAGTAGCCATTAATTATTTATTTCAAGGTTTTGTGTTGTGCCTATTCAGTTACAAGTTATTTCAAAGAAATTATTCACCTCTCTAGAATCTGGATGGTGAAGCCCGTATGGTGAGAATCACATGTCCAGGAAAAAGAATTTGAGTGGTTTTGTTTGCAAAAGCTTTTTGTTTATTTACTGTTTTTACTGGATAAAGAGGTTCTTCTGTTGGTTATTATGGAAACATTTTGTCAAAGAGGAACATTTGGCAGCAAAAACTCACTCTAAATTTATCAATATATATATTTGGACAAATGTTTCCAGATGGTTTTCTGGGTCTTGGACTTTCACAAAGCAACACAAAACAAGCACTTGTCTTTATGAAATATTCTAGCTATGAAAGGTTAGTTTTTCCAGTCATTGAAGTGATATTTTTAGTCAATCTTGATCTGGTGAAACAGAATAAATCCCTCCAGCAAGCTGAATTTACTGACATTATTTAGTATTTACACACAGCAGGTAGGCTAGTCTGTCCCAGGTATTTACACTCTTTAAGGGCTCTGCAGTGTGTCAGAACACATGTACGTGTATCTGTAGGTATGGTGCTAGCTCCTGACTGGTTCCTTTTTGGAGGTATGACATGTGGACACAAGGACAGTAACACTGGGAATATGTGAATAATAGCAGAATGCAAGTTGATGTGCTTTTAAAGTTTAGAATTGTGTAAAACCTTGTAGACAAAATGAGAGTCTCTTCAGAGCTGTATAATATGATGCTTTCAAAAGATAAGGTTTCCTGGAACATCTCCATAGGTTTTTGTAAATTGATGCAGAGTAACTATTAAAATTCTTCTTTAAAATATCAGATTAAGTTCAGCTTTCATAGGTTAAAAATCCATTAAGCTAGAGATGTGAAAAGCTTTAAGTTTCTGCTTGGTCCTGTTTTGAGAAAGAATGGACTTAAGTACTTGCCTGAGGTTTTGGTCTAGTGAGAGTTTATTCTGGTTTTATGACACTGCCAGTTCTCCATTTTCTCAAGTGGCTTGCTAGTGAAGGATAATGTATAGATGCGGGGGATCAGTTCAAATAACCATTCAAAACCTTTAGTCTTTATTCTTAGTAAAGAGTATGATGTGGGGGGAAAAAACCCCACATAAAGCCCCTGAAAATCCCAAACCCACTAGACTTTTATGAAGAGTTGATGTCTAGAAGAGATAGGTGATCCTTGTATACTGGCATGTTGCTAACATATCAATGCTTCAGATGCAATTCCTATGAATCCCATTCTATAAGAAGATTCAAAATGAAAATCAAATACAAGGTTTCAAAAGCCAAATTTACTCTGAATTTGTCCATTGATTTCTCCTCTGCTTCCATGCGAGTCTCAATTAACATTTTAAAAAGCTCATTATTCACTTTTCTTTCTTCTCCAAAAAAGGTAAAGGCAAGTGGAAGTTAACATTAGTTGCATGACATGTCATCTAACAGGATAAATTCTTAGTCATTTTCTTGTCTAGTTACCCGTGTTCCATTCTCCATGTCTGAGCTGTATGTTCTCATAGCTAGGTACTAATGAGATTACTGTGAAAGAGGATGAAGTTGGCATCAGTCCCTGCAGCTGTGTAAGGCTGTCTACGTGATTTTGTAGCCCATGTGACATGAGCTTGGATGCTCTGACTCACCACTGAGAGCAAAACACTTCATCACTAATCTTTTGGGAGGAATTAGGCATGGCAGGGTTTGACAATCTGAACAAGAAACAGTATGGACGGATTTACAGGAATCAAGTTTACTGATGTAAAAAGTAAAACTCATGTTTTAGAACCATACAGGGAAAAGGACCTTACTCGATCAAGTTAAGTTCATGTATTTCTCATGATTAATGGATATGATACGAAGAGCACAACCTGTAAAGCTCTTCCAAATGTCTACAGCAGCCTGTCTTTGCATACTCTGTCACGTTACTCAAGTGCTTGACCTTTACTTATTTCTGGTTTTTAGTGTACAAAATTATGAGTATTTTAGCACCTGATCACACAATATCCAGTCCTTCTTCATTCACTCTGCCACCTGTAATATTTCCCATCTTCTGGTCTATGAAGTCTGTGGTACCTAGTTAAACAGTATGCTCTATTAGTGCACATTATGGTTTTTATTATGCTGATGTTAAAAGTTGAACAGTGAGGACTGACAAGCTAGGATTCGTACTTCATTCTGCCAACATACCTTCAGTCTTGTTATCCTTGCCTTGAGCTTTTCTTAGCACAAATTATTGATTGTGCCCAGTCATGCTAATTTGTGTTTCTGACATCAAACAGAATATGTCCACCTTCTCCGGTCAAGCCATAAGAGAGAAATTAACCTTGGGCTCCTGACAGAGTATAATAGAACTGAACTGGGATCTAGCATCATTTAATGGAAAGATTCACATAGATTGTTTAAATTTCTTTACTTCTTGCCTATAGAAGAGGTAATTATGAGACCAAAGTGCCCTACAAATTGTTTATTGGGATTAAAATATTTATTGATACCAGCATTATAAAAGCTTTGACAGAATGTTTCTATGGCAGTTTTGAGAAGATTAAATCTTCTTAATTTCTGAAATCAACCAGTAGGTATCGATCACTAGTGCCCTTATTTTAGACAAGGACAAAAGATGTGGTTTTAGGAAATACAGTTGTTTGTATTTAGAAAACATTTGAGCAAAAATATAAATTTTGAACAAAATCTTTGAAAATGAACATAATATCATTGCCTTCATGCTCAGAAAAATTTGTCAGCAGTTCAACCTTGCTACAAACATGAGCATGCGTGCACAATTCTGGTTTAGCTTTCGGTCCTTCACTGTATGTATTTATCACCATCACCTCTGTTTTTCAGACAAGAAAATCAGAAAAAGAAAGCTTAGGCTTTTTCCAGAAGTGTTCATAAAATTTGGATAATGGAGTAGTAGGATTTCAGATTGAATTCTCGAACCAAAGTAACCATATGCTTCTTGACCACATTATCAAATAGGTCTTAGTGACTCATTCAAGGATGTATGGAAGAGAAAACAGTGGAATTCAAACCTTGTTATTTCCAGGTCTGTGCTGTAATGACAAGGCTGTCATTACTATGAAAACAAGGCCTGTGCTAAAGGAAAGTATATAATAATGATGGAAACAGCTCTGGATGGCATTTATATGAACTTCAGGTTCAGGATGCAGAGAATTTTCTTATTACATTATGTGGGCTTCCTTCAATACTGTATTACAAATCCCACAGATATTTCCTGTGGCCTTGACACACTTAATTTCAATCACTTTTGAATTCATACTTAACAATTATACCTGGTAGATGAATACTGTGTCAAAAGAAAGCAAAACCCAAGAAAATAGAAACAATAAAAATAAATGAGAATTAAATGAGAGAAGAATGGTTGAATTAAAAAAATAAAAATACAAAAAGACAGTCAGGGACAATGAAGAAGGAATAAAAATTAAAACTAATTTGAAAAACTCAAAATAACACTAGATTTCGTCTTCTGATTTAGGACTGAATCAAGGAATATATTGGCATCTTTTATAAACACGTGTGAACTTTTACCTCCAAAAGTCATCTCATCCATTTTTTTTCCCTGGGACTACCTGCACAAGTGGTTCCTCACAGGTGTGAGAAATGGGTTCAAACTTACTGGCCCATATCATTGGATAAGGAGAAGAATGAACTGGATTCTTATTTGAGAGCAAACACGTGTCTTCTTGCCTGGATGTGAGCTGTCTGAGGGCATGAGCTTAAACAGCAAAAACTATAAAATGTAACACTGATTACACTAGTCCTCCTGAAATCCATGAAGACTTGTCTAGCATCCCATTAGAATATTTCAAATAAAACACTGAAGTGTGAAAACTTCCCTGTTTAGGCTTGCCAAGCCTATAACATATTTAGGTGCACATCCCCATAACATTGATCTTTCAGAAGAAAAAAAAATCACCTTCTTGACACATCAAAAAGAAACACAGCACCAAACCAGATGGCCCTTTTGATTCTTAGGTGTGTGTTGTGTTTATTCTGGATTTTGTAAAAGACGTAGTGACTGATATGGAAGAAATTAAAATATATAGGAGCAGCATTTGCAGATGTGAAACACTTGAACTGTAGTGAAAATATGTGATTCTCTGGTGTAAAGAAGTGGGCACAGAGGGTCCAGAGCAGTATGTCATGGAAGCCAGCTACCAGGGAGACCTGTTTCCATGCGTGTGGCTCTGAGTGTGCAGCAACTGGGACACCAGGTGATCCAGGGACCAACTACTGGTGAAACCGGGTGTTTAAGGTCAGTTGCTGGAGGGGTCCTCTGTGTGTGTCTGTATCTGTGGGTGGGGTGTCTGTACTGGCTACTGGAGTGGGGCTGTGGGCACAGGGGGCTTGTATGCCAACAACTGAAAAGACTGCTGGACTGCCTGCTGGAGCATACCATATTGTATATATTCAAATGTAGTTTCCACTGCCTTTCATTCTGCTCAGCCAGAGAGAGGAACAGGATGAGGACATCAGTGCTGTTTGTGTTTGCGTAAGTGCTGTGTTTTCTGTCTGGGTTGATCTATGTGGCCGGCTGTGTGTGCATGTATATATGCACTGGGTGTATATGTGTGCATACCTACTGGGAATACATGCTCAGTCTTGCTACTGGGTGGACCTGGGGGTATAGAGCTCACCTCTTTTCTATCAGCTTGCCGGATGCAGCAACCCCATACACTGCAGTGGCTCTGCTCCTCATACAGCCCTGCAGTGACAGTGCCTGAGGTTAAGTGGAATGAATTATAAGTGTGAAGTTAGAAAACACAGTGACTGACTGTAAAAATAGTCCTGAAATGCACACGTACTTGTTTATTCTCATTATACTGCTTCAAATACAAGTTTTGAACTATGAAAACTGTCCCATTTCAATTTAAGAGGTATGTTGAAAGCAGTTACTGTTTAGGTTCATGTCCTTATAACAACATTAATTTTTCATTGAATTTCATTATTGTACCCTGTAAAATAGGGATAATGATGCTGATTTCTTTAAGAGAACTGCTCCTCAATATTTTTATTCCTATGCTGGACTAAACTTTCCTTAGAAAGGCAAAAAAAATCAGACACAAGGTCCATCTTGTCTAATGTTGCTACAATGATTTTCATTCACAATAAAATAAAAGGAAGACTAAACTTGAAGTTCCCCTTTCTCATTTGTATTTTTCACCCCATTTTGTTTTCTAGCTCAGGTATGTAAGAATGAGTGTATATAGAATTTATTCTGTAACATATTTCTCTTCTGCAATCATACAGTAATGCAGAAGAGGATTACTGTTTTTTTCTGGACTACTTTCCAATGTTTCTTGGATCACTAATACTCTATAGATTACAGGTGGAGAAACGTTGTTTGAAAACAGTTTGAGATCTTGTGATGGAAGTAATATATAGGACCAAAGTAGACTACCACCAAAGAAGATAGCTGCAAACATCCTGTGTACTTTGGATATGAATTCACACCCTGTAGGCAACAATAACCTTTCTTCCTGGGCATAAAAGCAATGTTTTAGTCTTGAACAAAATGTTTTTTTTTTATAGCAGCACAAAGTACATTTGAAAAATGTATTATTAAAAATTCTATTGAATTGAACATTAACATACCTGAACATGCAAAAAAAAAAAAAAAAAAGCCGTGTGTAACAATGAGAAAATACTCAGCATTTGCCTCAGTTCCCATTGAGGATAGCAGGAGTTTAGTCTTGTATTTCAGTAGAAGCAGAGGTAGGCCAGAGCTGAAAACTTTCCAGAATTCCCTGTCAACTCTTTCTTCTTCCCATGTGAAGTCCCAAAAGAGAACAAACAAAACAAAAAGAAAGGAAGAAACCCAACAGGCTCTGAATTGTTTCCCTGCTCCCTGCCGTTCATGAAGGGCTTCTACATGGCCTCATAAATTCTGTGGTCAGAGACAAATTCCTCGCATTTCTTCCACTGTGGAATCACTGGGGAGCCATAGCATGCCAACAGTCTGCTGAGGGATGCTCCACACACAGTCAATGGGTACTTTTGTGTTTGGGAGCTGATGGCGGAACGTACCCCACAGATCTGCCATAAACTCATCACTCTGTTGCATCAAAACAGTTTGTTATATTTAGGTACCAGCTGGAACTAATGACTAGCTCTTTGAGATCTTGGTTATCGTGAGTCATGACCTAGCGAGCTAAGTAGAGAACTAGGACAGGAACATTGGAGATCTAAGCTTGGCTCTGCACTTGGTTTTCTCTTAGGATCAAAGAAGCAAACAAGCTTTTCAGTTGCATTAAGGAAAAGATAGCTATTGGAGGTATTGGTTTATGTAATGTCATTACAATCTTATGCTCATACAATTATGCATATTGTTACCCCCCCCCCCCCCTTTTTTTTTTAAGTAGGAAACTGGTGAAAGGGCTTGGAAAAAACTCACTTCAGCAGAAACTGAGAAAGTTTGGGCAATCTGTTTAAGACAGGAGTAGACCTTCATATAAAAATTCTGAAAAGAACAGTAAAAAAAAAAAGTATATACATATGAAAAAACCAATCATAAGCACTCTTTTTCTTCTCTCTGGCATTAAAAGTAAAAAATGAAACAATGAAAATTTTTGAGTCAATAAAAAGGAACTACTTTTACATTTAACAAAAGTTCAGTTGCAGAACTCTCATGGGATATTATTGAACCAAAGTGTTAGCCAAATTGGAAAGGCATGAATGTGATTTCAGATTCATAACAATGCTTAACAGCTGTTCATTAAGTGGACAGAAATCAAATGCATTATGATGAACAGCTAAAACCCATAGATTCATGCAAAACATTTTTTATTAAGATGATGATAGCTGATTATAGAAATTGTATGTCATTTTCCTAGGAATGGAGTTCAGGCTTTGTGTCAAAAAGAAGATACAACACTATAAACACTAAGTAATAATAGTATAACATAATATAGTATAATGTAATAAGCAGAATATCATATAGAAATCTTGCATGAGTCTTCTAAGAGTTACTGTGAGAAACAGGAGTAGAATATAGTCTTTTAGGGAAGGCTTGTCTTCTGTACAGACATTATCTCAGAGTTCCGTTTTTTTAATTTTCAGTAATGTCAGTCCGAATTGGCAGAGAGAGACTGGAAACAACAAACATAATTAAGTTAAAGTATGCTGAAGAGGGATGGTTCTCCAGAATTCAACAACCAATGGCAGAGACCAGAGCTGAGGATCAATACACAATGAAGAATTAGAGAGGCAGAAAATATGAGTAAATATATGAGACATTTTAAAATAAGAATCTGGGTATTGATAAGGAATAGAAATCAGATAAAAAGAGAGAAGCAACAAACCAGAATGATTAAAAGAATTGACATGCTTAAGGAAAACAAGGAATTTAATAATTAAAATATCTACTGTCGAAAGAAAACAAAAGGACAAGTGAAAGAAAATAAATGAGTAAAGTAAAAGTCAAATCAAACAAAGGAACTATGATCAAATAAAAATGACAACTGACTTTGGATTTCTAGAAGTTCGACACAGCGTTAGGCTCCTTTTGTCTTCTTGTTTCTTTGTGTTTAATAACACAATCAGAGAAGTCACTTATTTAATTACAGTCTCTCTTCTTGCCTTCGCTACACAGATAATTTCTATGTTTGGTAAGAATTGCCTATGGGATCTCAAACAAATCACTTAACTCTTCTCTCACCTCGGTTCCCTCATCTGAAAACAGTGAATATAAAGTGTCCCCTTTTCCCCCATGAGGGTTTATTTTTAATTTTTATTCTATTTTCTTTTGCCACAAACCTTGTTTGAACACCTGATAATTTTCCCAACTGCACTGTGCAAGCCTATGAGCCAGGGGGCTTTGTTTTCTGTTCTCTGCATTGCTACTCATTTCTTGCATGACTCTGGATAGGTCACTTAACCTCTGTGGGCTTCTGCTTCCCCATTCATATGGTAGGATAATACTGACCTACCTCAGAGAGGGATGTGAGGCTAAATTAGTGTTTAGAAAGGACTGCTGAAGTACAAGGTGTAAAGTATTATTATGCTGAGTGCTTCACCAGTGAGAAACTAACCTCGCGACTGAAAATCAGTTTAATATATGAAGCTCTAGCAGCTAGCATGGATTTGCTGATGAGAAGGGTGGCTGCCCTTGAGAATGGAAAAACACAGTCCCACACCGCTCTGACCACATTCACTTTGCTTACTCAAGAGCAGACAATGACAGGCAGGGGCTGGAGGGGGAAGGAGGAGGGGAGGATTTAAAGTTAATCTTGCCATGCGACTGTGTACAAGAATTGCTGTCAGTACAAAAAACTGACACAAGGTAGGGAATGAATCCAAAAGACATAAGCTAAAAATGTGAACAAGGAAGAAGCTTTGCTTTTTCTGTTTCTTTTTTTTTTTTCCCTTTGTTTTTTTTTGGTGCAGCAATCTAGACTTCCTCCAGTGCTCCCTCCCATCCCCCTTCCCCTGGGAAAAAAAGAGGGGAACTCTTATTAACCAGTGCCTCTTTCTACTGTGAGTAGGGAAATGCTTCATCTCTAAGTCACTTAACTGTATGTTACCACACAGCCATACTGCTCCCTGTGAATTATGTATGGCTATTCAAAGCAGATATTAGACTGCATGTACAGATACCACTGTACATGTTAGATCACTCCAAATAAGGATACCTCTGATGAGGTTGGAAAAAAGTCGCAGCTCAGACATATTTATGGAAAAGAAGATGTATTGAAGTAGCTGAACTAATAGATCAATGCACCAAAGTTTATGGGTACAAGTCAGCTGTCATGGGCATGGTTAAAGGAGTTATAATATTCCAGTGAAGTCCCAAGCTTAAAATAAAATAATAAAAAAAAAGATTAAAACTGCTCTGTCACTTAATTGATAGACCAAAGCTGAATCAATCACTCTTGATTGCTGACCAGCTCTCACATTCACCATATGTCTCTGGATTTCTAAACGCAAATATAAATCTTTTCATCACAGGCAGGTTTGAACATAGCAAAACCTTAGTGGTGAAGTTTCTGTTACTGAGCTGAAAAGAAAGGCAGATGAAGAAGTAGAGATTCTTATTCTGCCACTATCATTCATACAAATAGCTGTCTTGAATCACTGTAGAAAGATAGGTACTTGAAAAGCAGAATCTGGCCTGGAATATCGATATGTATTATAACATGAACGCTCCTTGTAAAACTCACAGTGTGTCCTCTGAGCATGCGTGTGATAGCTGCATGTGCTCCATGCTATATACCCACCCCTGAAAGAGGTCGTATTATGAATCATCCAGCAGCAAGATTAGCTGAATAGTTCTCTTGCCCTTCCCTGTCCCCTAGCTCCCACAGCCTAATGCTATCCCACTCTGTCTCCTCCATGCAAGCTACTATCCTTTCTTTTCTCTCTATTAGAAACATGAAAACAAACAAGACAGATCTTTTCATGGTTCTAGTTAAACAGAGAAATAGCCACACACATATTTATGTATATACATACAAATGCTCATTTATGCCCACATGCGTGTATGTATATGTATATGTGTATTTATGTAATGAACACAGTCAAGGTGACAGTAACCTCCACTGGGGGTAAGTTGTGAGGCATCAACAGCAACAGTTCAATTGTCCAGAGGGTGGAAGAACCTCTAAAACAAGCTCTGCTGCCACAAAATTCATTAAGTGAAACCACAGATAACAGATGAGCAGATGCTTCCATATAAATTTTTCTTAACCTCATGAAAATAATTTGAGAATAACTAAAATATGACTATTAACACAATAGCTGGCATTAAAAATGTGATTTCTGCAGTGCAGTTACTTGTGGAATGGCATAGCCATCCCCTATGCGGATCCATGCTCTACCTACAAGAATGCATTCAACACTCTAGCAAAGTAAATTTGATCTGCCAGTAGCAAACTCTTCCTTCTTGTCCTAACACGCACCATGCTTCACACCTCAGGTTTGATCAGATTAAACTATTACCCTGGTAAGGCATGTACATAAAATAAATGTATATTCATCTGTTTCCCTAAAACATTCTTATAAGAAGTGATAATTACCATACTCTTGATTCTGCTACCTAGTATATAAATAAATAATAACCACATCTAGGAACCACTCTGTGTCTAAAATCTGATAAGTGGCAGGCAAACTTTAGGCAAAGGTGAAGCAGGCAGGTGCCTATGACAGCAGGCAGGTGGAGGCAGAACAGCCATGACCCCTCACCCTCCCATTAATTTTCCCCGTGCCTGGACCCCACAGATCTGTGCTGGCCAATGCTCCCATATGGCCCTGGTATTTATGCAACAGAGGCCAGCGCTGGGATGCAGTGGCTGTCCTCATCCCCATTTTCCTCCCAGCTTGGAGAACCCGGCCTGGCCCTGGGCTCTTTGCTCCAAGCCTGCCCATGCGATCTCCCTCACTGGGGAAAGAATAGCCTGCTTTGGTGAGGTTTGGGGCAGCAAAATTCAATTTTTCAGTGATGCTGGTAACTTTGAGACACCCTTGAACATGCATTTCCAGGGCCAGGGTCATAAGTCATACTGGTGTAAATTTCACCTAAATAGAAGAATAAATAATTGACATTTTTTATTCTGTTTTAGGAAGCATGTACCTCCAGACCTGAGGAACTGCTGTCGTTTTTGTACATGACACTCTCCTTAATATACTTGACAAACTCTAATAGACAAAAATTTCAGCTGCTAATTCAAGATAATCTAGGTTTTCTCCTGGCAAAATTGAAGTAAATATAAATCACTTCCCCTGATGATGTTTACAATATTTATTCATGGACCCTTCAGTATGAAGCACTTTGATTAAACAATTTAGCAAAAGCACAGCAAACCCACCTGCTGTATGCGGAACAAGAACTGAGCATCTCCAAGGTTGTTACGAGCTATTATACGTGTATGAAAAAGATGCTTTACACTTGCAGTCAGAGATCCAGAAAAGTGACAGCTATACAAATATACATGAGCAAAACTCAATGACATGGGAAATGGTCTATTCCCAGCCTTTTCTGTATGCTTTACGAAAGTGGAAAGTTTTTGAGATTATCTGCAGTAATTAGGAGTCCCCAGTTGTGTTTACATGGTTAGCAAGTGTAAAATACGATGACCTGCTGAGGATTTGCAAACAGCTAAGTTATAATGATGGATCATGGTGAGAGGACATGTAAGATTTCCCAGACTTCTGCTGGGAATACTTCAAAAATAAAGCACGTTTTTTTCCCTTGCGGTTTATAACGCCTCTTTGACTTAATCAGCTTGCCTTTTTGCTCTCAAGGAGAAAGTTCTTCACTTTTACTCATCAGGAGAAATTGCAATGTTCACAATGTTATGGCCGTGATTTTTTAACTATCTTTTCTCATGGGAGACACTGGATTAGGATAATAAATAACTCCCCTGTAAAATTTTGTTCATTATTTTGTAAGAATAAAATGTTTGAAGAGACGTTATTATAGGTATATATGTGTGTGTTTATGTATGCATATTATACATATATAAGTATATGTTTATGAGTTATATGCATATATATATTTATAGATGGACAGATATAAAAATTCTGATAATTTAAAGAAAATTTATTAAAAGTGTGAGAACATCATAACCAAACAAATAGTAATTTATTTCAAATTGTATTAAGCATGTAAAAGCAAATTCTGCATTTACTTTATATTCTTATAGTGCCCAAGCAAATTATTCCCTTTCTCCATGATGAGATAATGTATGCAAGCCATGCTCACTCATTTTATATAGTAACATTTGAGCAGAGCTATCACTGACTATGTGTTTGCTCTTGTGGCTCAGAGAAAGCAAGCAGGGAAATGAGTAATGCTTTATTACTGCCAAACCCTGCTCAAAAGTGAAGAATACCCCTAGGCATAGTTTGAAATGTTACTATAGGGTAGGGGGAGCTTTGCGTGTCTCCCTGACAGAGCCACATAAAGCAGAATCAAGAGGTGAAAACGATACAGGAGAGCTGCTTTGTAGCTTCAGGACAAGCCATTCCCACCTTTGCTGATATTTCTGGTGAGTGCTAGATGGATAATGGGAAAAAAATGAGATTCAAACGTTTAAAAACTGGAAGCCAAGTACGACACTTGACAATATTATTCAGTCTGCTGTGTCCAGGACACCAGCCTTTTTCAGGCTTCTCATTTCTAGAGCCAGGTAAGCCAGCCAAGATCTGGTCTCCACTGTAATATCTATAGGCAGATACTCCTCTTCCCTCCAAGCAGCTGGAGATGATGGGCTGAAAACAAAAGGTAGGATTAATCTTACCTGGCTTTAGCTGTCTAAAAGTTTAACTGTCATCAAGCTTAAACTAATCATTCAAGCTCCCTCTATAGTCCATAGAGAGAAATAGAGACCCAAGAGCAGGATTTATTTTATCCGAGATGGGCGTCTGAGAAAAATTCCCCTCCCCCTTTCTGCCAGGATTGGAGAGGAATCCTTTCTTAAATGAGATGGCTAATTTTCTTGTTTAAAGCAAAGTGGAATGAAACTGGGACACGATGTTTAGTGTCACATTTTTGATTTGCCATGATTAAATCTCTTGGGAGTTCCCCGAGCTTTACATTTCCCTTTATGTTTCCATCATCTCTTTTTTTTACCTCTTGGCCAATTTAGAGCTGAAACCTTACAGGAGTTGTTATTCTTAGTTTTCTACCCCTTCCTAGGAACAATTTTGTCTTTCCATCTTCCAGCCTGCTGACGTGAAACATTGCTCCGACCTTTCTTTTTCCATGCTAAGACGTTACTTTCTCTTGAGAAAGCTGTACATCACATGCTATTGAACATTTCTGGTCCTGAGTTTGTTTTTCACTCTAATGACTGAGTTTCAATTCACTTTAATTTGTGATTGTATATGATGATTAAGGTTCTTCCATTTCACAAGTGGCTAAACTTTCTGCTTGTATTGATTGCAAATGTAGATTAATACACTGTGCTTTTTTTTTTTTTTGTTTAACTATTCCAGGTTTATGACAGGCAGGTGAAAGAAAAGGTAATAGTAGATCCAAAGGGCTATTTTTTTTTTGCCTTTGTTTTTTATTCACAGATTTCATAATATTTTCTTATTTCTGTGTGTGAGGGAAAATATTATAATCTTGAATTTTTTAAGTGGTACTTAATGCTTCTGCTACTTCAGGTGTGCTGAAATACCACATACCACTTTTCATCAGGAGCTTGCAGATTAACAAATATTGATGAGCTTCTGAAATTCCTATGAGACTAGTACATGCACGTTATATAATGAAGGTAAGGCACAAGGAGGTTTTACATGGCTCTTCAATTTAAAGCTTTCTGAAGTAGATTACTTAATGTTTCTGATGTGTATATGTAAAAAGATTTCAGAATATTTTCTTATTCACTACCACTACAAACATATACTGCATACTCAAGATTTGATTGCAGCTTAGTGGGGGAATTGCTAATGTTTCATAAACTGCATTCATACTTTTAACTAGCTCTTTCATCATGAAGTGACTCATTGCCTTAACTTTGTGAGAGGTTCTCCCTTTGATGTTCTTTTCTTTTTCTGCATAAATTTGTTTTTCACTACTTACTATCTGCCATTTAATGCTCTGTCATTGTCTGTCAGTTGCATTATTTTTGTTACTATTCCAGTGACATCTTTTTGATTTTCCAGACTCTCCATCCTCTAAGCTGTTTGCAGGTGGGGGCATGCCTTCAAAGGCTAAGAGTAAAGAACAGGGCACAAACTCTTTTCACATTTATTAACCAAATATGCACTTTGGAAATTTGCATATATATTATAAGGAGTGGGTCCCCGTTAATTAATTTAATAAGGTTGGCTTTGGTTCCAAATAGAATCACTCTTGAAAAAACCCACTTCAACAGCAGAGAAACCAGTAGCTACAGAAAATACAGTAGCCACCATTAAGATGTCAGCATCTATCATATGATCGTCAGTCATTGCCTGATGTAAGCAAAAGAATCACCTATTTTTAGAAGGCAATCTTTAATTTGTTCCAGTGGACATTTAGACCTCTATGAAATGTTAAAAAATAATTAGCACCTTTTCAGTATATCTAATGTATTAAATCAAACTAGGTGAAGAGTATTTGTTTTAGCATATTTTCAATCACTTCTGTGTATGTAAATGAAGTATGACACCCTCATGGACTGAGCCAATTCGGAAGTTTAAACAGAAGCAAAATCAGTTCATGGAAAGCCATATGGTCTCCTTATGATCTTCCATAAAATTAAGTAGCAGATTTACAGCCACAGCTACAACAGCAACAGCAAAAAAATGTAAACACCCATTTTTCACTTTTAAGTTATATCTGCTTTGAGGGTCTTAGTTTTCAACAGTTACAAAAGTGCTGTGGAGTAGAATACTATTTTCTGTGTATTTTTCAATTAGCATCATGCAGTTATTATTTAATTTCCATCAAGACAAAAGAAGATCAGTCAGAAAACAGATTACTAGTTGGCAGTAAATGGCTGAAGCAGGTCTCTCACTTAGTGCCCTTCCATTTCTTCTTAGTTCTTTAAAATGGCTGGAAGATGGAAGAAGGAATGTTCCTAAAAGTCACAACTTTTGGCACATAAGGCAAAATAGGAGAGCTGGTTCATGTAGTCCCATAATTTCTGCAATTTCTCCCCTTTAACTCAGAAGTGAGGCCAGTGACATGCTGGACTAAACTCTGTCTCCCCAACAGACACTCAGTTTTCATATTAGGAAAACACCAGAGCTGGAGAGGCCATGATTTTGTTGTGCTGGTTAACTGTCCATGCTATTAAAAAAATTGTGGCCAGTTTTTCATTTGCATTCACATGGCTCCAGTTACCAGCCACAAGTTCATCTTATACCATTTTTAGTGCATTTCAGAACCCTGCGATACCCATTATTTTCCTCATGTGGAAATATCAATGTTCTGTAAACAGGTTACCTTGGAAGTTGAATTCCTCCAGTTTTCCCCTGAAAAGCTTTATTTCAGAAATTCAAATGTTTTCTGGAGCTTTGTTGCAATTCCAGTTTTCTAATAACCCACTTAAAGGGTTAAATATGGATGATGTTAATTTCTGTAGTGGTCTGATATCAGCCTTACTGTTGCCTTGTAGAAAAGTAGAAACACCGTACCTTTCATTAATACTTCCCTGTTTATGAATCTGCTGATTGCATTAGTCCTTTTAACCACCACATTGCACTGGGAGCTTGATATGAGTTGTTATCTACAATTAACCATAAATCTTTTTTTGAGTCACCATGTTAATGATGTAGTCCTTTAGCCCACATACACATCCCTACACGTCTTGTTCCTAGAACCACAACTTTGCACTTCCCAATATTAAGATGTAGTTTGTTTGAACAAGGCACAGTTTACTATGCAATTCCATTCAGCTGGTATGACTGACATCTTCATCATTATGTACAACTTTGCCAATCTTTGTGTCACCTGCCAATTTTATCAGCAGCAATTTTATACTTGCTTCCCAACCCCTGATGAAAATATTGAATAGTGCTGGGGGAAGTACTGATATCTGAAGCACCCTGTTAAAACCACTCCCTTCAAAATGACAATCTCATTGACAGCTACCTTTAGAGAGCCACCAGTTTCCCAGTTTCCCAGTTTTTAATCGTTATAACATGTGTTACTAACGTTTAGTACTAAAGTTCAGCCAGAAGATCATATGTATCTAAGCTAAAAGTCTTATAAAAGACTATGTTTATTTTTACAAGGTAACATGTAATTTTAATTTTTTTTTAAAGTTAGGTTTGTTTGATAGACTTTATTTCCTATAAAGTCATTCATATCTATTAATTCCTTATTAAATCCCACACAAATTTTAACAGTATTTTGCCTGAGCTGATGTTAAGCTAATATATTATTGTGCTATATATAGTTCATACCAAACTATACGTATGTCAAATAACACTTAACTAGAGGACTTGGTAGGAAAATAATATTTATTTTGTTGCTAGTCATGAATATATCTCTGGAACTAGAGAGGCCATTTTTATTTTTAGCTAGATCGAAAATGTTCTCAGTGCTTATGCCTAACTTACTCCTTCAGAGATGATACAGTGAAGTCAAAAGTGACTTAGAAAGTGCGTCATTCCTTCAGCCCATAAACTTCAGGAAGAACAAAGGTGATTAGCTCTTTTCAGTGTCCTAATCTAACCCCTTTACACTCTGCAAGAACTTTAAGAAGGTAAAAAAAAAAACAAAACAGCTTCATAATGCGAGGGAAACCTTTGAGGACTGCAAAATTTGAATTTGCAAGTTTTATCTTCCTTTAAAAAACTATGCATCAGAGGATTCACAGGACACTACCTTCCAAGATTTGCAGTTATTGTCCAGCCTTCAAATATGTTCTGTTGAAACTTTCTTCCTTAACAATTTTTCCTATGCTATGGGTGAATGATCTTCAAGATTGCATCATTCTTGGTAAATCCTTCTTTCCATTATTTTATACTTGACAATAGTCAACAAAACTCTGTAGAGCTTTTTAATTGTGTGCTCTGAAAATTTCACAGGCAAAGCGCCAGCCACTTAATTGTGCTAATTATTATTCACGCAATAACGCCTATTAGTCTGCACTTTTTTAAAAGGGGTTCAATCAGCATTCAGATCTTGCTTGCTTGGCAGAATGTCATTATAGCGGCTTTCAAAATCTGGCAATAAGCCTAAGATGAGTCCATTTTTGCCACTGGGACTGCCTAATCCAGACATCATTATCGATCAAACTGACACATGCCTGCCAAAATGGTTACAAGAAAAACAGGAGTCTACACAGCTCCAGTATCTCCAGCCTAAGTCTGCAAAATGATAGGGATCAAAAGATGAAATTATATTTTCATAAGAAACCAGAATGTATGTATCTACAAGCAGAAGGGTAGAGTTCCAGAACTGTATTTAGTTAGTGAATCAATCTCTAAAAGGGAAGACCACTAGAAGAATAAAAGGGAAGATCACTGGAAGAATCTGCCTGTTTAAGTCAAGTCCCAGGTCTGGTACTGATAGCAACATAGCAAATTGTCAAGCCTAAACATCTCCTACCCTTTCTTCTGAGATTTACAGATCCACTTCAGATTAATTTGCCTGTGGAGTGAAAGTACAGTTGCAAAAGTAACTGGAAGCATCAGGCTTCTCAAAGAAATGTGATTCCTCAACACTGGGAATTGCAGAAAGAACACAGAGGCTGTTAACATTTTTCTACCCTATGGTTTCAGTGACCAAAATGGAGTTTACACTGCATGAAAGAATGAACTTGATGCATAAAACACAGGGTTATTTGGAAACTCCATAGGCTATATTTTATATTGCTGAATAAGCGATTCCATGTGACCATTTATTAATATGAAGGACATGAGATTAGATTTGCTAGTTAGCAGTTAGCATATAATGTATGGCAGAATGTGGCTCAAAGCAAGGCAAAATAGTAAGATTTTGAAGATTTGAACATATGTCAAATCTCCACTATTCTGGCTTGTACTTCATGTAGCAATATATGCTCTCTGGCCACGCAGATCAGCCAGACTTGCCTCCTACTTTCTTGCATCCTGGCTGTGACAGGTTCTCTAATTCCAGGGTAACCATAATGGTGCAGAGCCACATTTTTAAAATAAAAACTTTTTAGTCCCTCACGTTATGAACAACAAATACATATTTGGTCTTGCAGGCATGCAGTACAGGCTTCTGAATACAGATCTTCACAGAGCCCATACTTGGTAGGCTTTCATCATTAACCTCACTGTTTAACACAGAGAAAGTGCATTTTTTTGCTCTCATTCCTTGAAACTCTTGTGCTCCAGTCTCCAGATATATCCATTAACCACCTATTATGGAACTTTTACTGACTGATGCACTGAACTGACCATCCAACACTTGCACAACAGAATAAATGAAGTCAATAGAAAAATTGAATTTAGCACTGCTTGATTTCTCTCCCTATATGAATTTAAAAGTCAGGTATTAGTGAAATGTTCACTGACCTTAAGAAATATTCATAAAAAAAAAACAGCACTGAAAGGGAGGGGAGATAAAACTGACCAAAATTTGAGGGGTAAAATGGAGAGGAAGAAAAGATTTCTCTATTTTTTGTGGAAGACTGTGAAAAAAAGAAGATAAAAGAGATGGGAAATATATAGAGAAAAGATTTTAGCTCAAGAATATATTTGTTGAATACCAGTATAAACTGAATAGAAGTTAGAAACTTCTGGCCAGTGAGAAGCTCCAGGGATTTCTTCCAAATCTAAATTGTTCTCTAGCTTCACCTCCCATTACAAAAATAATTCACCTATTATAAATACAGTCTTTTAAAATTAAAGGCCAAAAGTTGTTTACACTTAAATTAATTTTGCAAATCTTAAATTAGTTCAATGATTTTCCTTTTCTGATACAGAATAATTTTAGCACAAATGAGAAAGAGACAAGAATGCTGAAGCTGAGTAGGATTTTAGTGATGAGGATTTTTTCCCTGAAGAATGCTGATGCATTGAACTAAACGATTATTGGAGCTTATTGAGTTCAACAAAACTTTGACTGGGAAAGGCTCTCAAGTCTAGAATAAAAATTCTGATTAAAACCAGGGAAAGACAAAGACAGAAAAGACTTCTCACTGCAGAATAGCTAAAATGTAATGCCTAATGTTGGAAGTATGAGTTTATGTAGAAAATCTCTCACTTTCTTTTGCTGCATGTATTTCTTTTTACACAGATGTGAGGGAACAGATAGTAATGATGGAGACAGACACACGTGAATTAGATAGTTTGAAGGTGTGGCAATATTAAAGAGCCAGGGTCACATCCTAGCTCTTGCTCAGTCTTAGCAATGAACAGAAACTACCTGTTTCCAGATCCTGCTTGTACCCAGATGACGAGACTTTTGGTTTAGTTGGATACTGATAGGTATCCCTTCTCCTTCCATACCAAAACTGAAACAAAATGTTGAAGCTGTGACATTTTTCACAAGTTGGAATGGCTATTTTCCAGTTGGACTTGAAGTAAATTTATTTCTGTGTTTTTCACCTCCTAGAACTAGTCCTATCTGTTGCTGTCTTTAGTATTCTTACACTGCTGGTGCATGGTAAGCACTAGTATGCTTTGCCCCACTTCCAAGAGGGTCATCAAGCCTCACATGCCCTCACATGCTGTTAGATGCTACCAGCTTTCCCTTGTCATTTTTACATTGCCCTGCCACTTAACCTTTACTCAGAAAACAAAGAAAAGAAGGAAAGACTGGAAACAAAGTTAAAGAGGAGGGAAGGTTAAGGTAGGAGAAAGATTTGTGGTACAGGAAAGCGATGATTCAAGAAAAGCTCCAGAGAAAGCTGCTGTCTTCTCCTCAACACTCACAATTTTCTCTCTACAACAAATCTGCAAAAAATTATGGAATTAAGCAAACTTTCATTAAATATGTAATCTAAAAAAGTATGACATTTCGAACAGCAGAGCCTGTTTGCACTGAATCATGTTACATCCAACTGACACAATGACACAACTAACTGCTGACAAAGGAAAAGTCCTGCTTTGAGGGCTTTTCCAGCACTGGCATCAAGGTAGCCTGTGATGTTCTCCTACTATTCTAAATAGCATGACAAAGCATTTTATAAACCCTTTAAGTATCAAGGTGATAAAACTTGATTCACCTCTGTTACTAGTTGCATGAAAATTCAGTTGCTGTAGAAGGATCAGACAATTCTACTTTTTCACACTTGCACAGTACATGTTGCAAGGCTATGAGTTAAGTGTCAAGAGTGGGTTTCATACTATATATGAGACAGAAAGGTTTACAATGTTTACAGGCTTTTGAAAAAGTGTATCTAGTAAGAGCTTAAGTCCCTCTGATTTTCAATGAGACAAAGAATCATAACTGATTTTAAAAATAAGATTTCTTCTTCTATTCCATGCACCACTTTTGGAAAATGTACTTGAGTCTTGATGAATGTAGACGAAATTTATGCTCCTAAACACCTAAGTCACTTTGGAAAATGGAAATTCAGTGCTTATGGAAATATTACTTATGGTGTATTCATGGCCTTTTATTTCCTGGTTAATCATCCTTGGTGGTTAAAGGAGAATCTATTTTAAACTTTATCTATTTCATGTTATCCTTAAAGCTATACAGAAACTCTGTGAGTGTTCCTCTCACTGGGTGTCCTTGCCTTCTTGCTCTCCTTTGTATTGTTACAGCACACCCATTGTACCTTCTCATAAATTAGATCATCCATATCCCAGAGATCGCACTGTGTATCCCTGGGAATTTATACAGTGATTAGAACAATGGGGCCCTGATGCTGAACGGTGCCTTCGGGATTTCCTGTGATATCAATTATATACAGTAACAACCCTGCCCATGAACAACGCTGTCCTCCAAGCCACTCAGCTCCAATTGTGTAATACTTTAAATTTCTCACCTCGTTTTCACTGGCCACGAGAGGACCAAAGAGTAAACAAACAGATGACCTTTATGAGTAAAACATCTAAGCATAAAAAGATTAATCGACCCCCGTCAGCCAGTCATTAAATCAAATAAGAGCTTTTCTTGTACTTTTAAAGCTCAGATTTACAGTCAGGCAAATTGTGTAAAAAGGCTGGTAATACAGTGATGCCCAGTGCCACTGGGCTTTAGAAAGCTGACAGTTGCTGTAAAACAGTCATTAAACAACCTCTAGAAGAGACTCATCAGCAGATGCCCCCAGGTGAAGGAGAGAGAAAGCTGAGAGAATGAAGGAGAATCTAACATCTTAGCATGACTGAATTAAACAGAGCGTATTATGCTGATTTTCAGAGTCAGCCCAGTAATTTAATTTTCATAGCAGTTCCTTTGATTGTAGCAACCATTTTATGAAACATTAATAAAACTTCTCTTTTATGTAGCACACATCCCTTTTCCATTTCATTAAGAAAAAAAGGTAGGATGTACAAATTTGCTGACCATTAGCTCCGTAAATGACAAAAACAAATGAAAAATTATTTTTAATGCAGTACCACTGTGGTAGGTAGACTATATTTGGCTTCACAATAATTTCAGCACAAATTGGAAGAGACAAACTGTACATGTATTTGCCATATTGTACTGCAATGTCATCTCATAAATCAGAATAGACTACTATGTGTGTGCATGTGTGCACACATACTGCTTTTATATGTAATTATAGTTAGTAATGGTATATGCTTCATTGGAATTGATTCTTCTCTTGCTTTTACTGGCATAAATTACAGAATTAATTGAAATTAGTATCAACATAAAACTGGTGTAAATGAATAGAAGAGAGAATAAATGTAGTTACCTACTCAGAATAGCGGAATACATACACACAACTGCCTGTAGTCAGCTATCATCAGCATTGGCCCAATTACATGTAAGTATCACGTGAAAAATGCAAAAGTTCTGAAAATTTACAGCAGAGATTTATTCTGCATCTATAAAGAATTTACAAAAGTGTGGGGCAAACAAGGTCATTTCCCTTTTATATTTTTGTTTCCTTCCTTCCATCCTGTCTTTCTGCAATTCCTTGTCTTTCTCTCCTTTTAATGTCTTCAATCTAGTTATAACTAGATAAAGGGAAGAATGTAAAAAGGAAACAGGGAAAGAGAAAACACAGGGAAAAGGAGAAAAAAAAGTTGCACTGACATTACATTTTCCACTTTTGTTGGGGTAATGGTTCGTGTTTCTTCAAACCAAAATTTCCCACTACATTTTTGCTTTGGAAAAGCAGCCAAACATTTTTTTAACAAAAATATCTTCCTTGAAAAAATACTGACACCTCTTTAACCAGAGAAAATACATTTTGCAGACAGGAAAGACATGTCACAAAAACATGTTCTCATTTGGTTACAAAATCTGTTTCTTTGTTGACTACCTCATTTAAATGCTGCCTCAAAGTCAGTCTCCTATCATAACAAATAGACACAGAACTTAATATGTGGAAATACACACATGTTTATATTTACCTATATGTATATTTAGACGTATATTTATTTACATATATACAAATATACAGACATGGACAAACTTTGTGTAAGAATAAAGACCATGAAGTAAAGTGTTCAAATGACAAGTTTTCCGACATTAAGACCATCTGCTCAACCTTAACTCTGCCCACATACACACAGGCATCAAAGCCATACAATTATGCACCAGTTTTTCTCTCATGGTAACCAAAAAACCCCTGGTTGGTTAGTGTACAGTCAGTGTTACAGCTTTTTGATATTTATTTTAATGTTCTCTCATGAAGGAAGAAGATGACTCATTCATCTCACAGCGAGGAACCAGCCTCTGAACGACGCTACGGAGTTTATTCATAGAAATGAAAGCACCAGTGGGAAACAGCCAGGTCTTACACAAACTTTTTGTGTGATCTCTGCCAGATAACATCCTCCCTCTGTGTCTCAGATTTTCATTAGTAAAATATCATTAGGGTTATATTGGTTAGACTGTACAGGTGGGGTTATCTGATTTCACTTTAGTTTTCAAAAAAATCAGATTTCTCTAAAATTAAAGCACTTGTCAGGAGCCAGAGGAGAGCAACAGACGCTGCAAGAGGGCCTTTTCATTTACACTCCCATCAGAGCAGGACGTGCAGGGCTTTGACTTTGGTCTCTTTTATTTGGTCTCTACAGAGAGACTCCAGGCAACTCGCATAGATCGTGCAGCTATTTTGGGGGTGTCAGGTGGCTAATGCTCACTTAGAGGAAACCTACCCTAAGCTTGCTGATCTTAAGTTGGCTTTATAGTCCTTGCACAAGAGATTCCTCATCTTATGTAGACTTTTTCAAAAGCAAGTCATATAGCACATATATTTTATTTAATATTGATTTGGAACAGGAAATTTCTCTTTCCTCAGTATCTTCATCTGTAAAATGAAGATAATGTTTATCCCTTTGCAAAGCAGTTTTAGATCATCCTGTGACATATACGGTTTCAAAGTGTCATAAACCTCCCATAGATTCATTTTTGCCTACTCAATATTACAGTGATAGCAACTGAATGGACACATAAATTACATTACAAACTGTGGCTGCTTTTCCAGTTTTTTTTCTTTTTAAAAATTTTATTATGCAATAATAATCTGGGGAAACATGTCAGTTACATGTGGAAAACACTTATTACATGAATAACTACTATGCATTCACTTTGATTTTTTTCTGTAGTATTGTATTGCTGCATAACTGCTTTGTAGTGCTATTGCCTGCTATACAAAATTCATATTATTGCGGTCATACCTTTTGTGTGTTTTTGTGTGTTTGTGTGCAAGTGTGATAGAGTTTTGTATTATTTAATGTTGTATTATATTAAGTGTTAGCTTTGACTTAATATTCAGTAAATTGTCTAGCAAGTACACATACAAAATGTTGAAAAGTACCTTTTCCAGAAAATTCCAGGAGGATGTACACAAAGTTTCTTCATCTAACATAAACAAATACTTCCTCTAATTACATCAGACACATTAACCCTTTACGTCCCATTCTAATGGAATGATTTAATTACAAAACAAAATTGATTTCCTTGTAAATAAGTTGGAAAATTCATACTACAGTCTATAAAGCTATTACTCTAGGCAAAGAATTTTGCAAACCACAGAAAAGAAAATATTGCAAATTGCAGCACATCACAAATTTTAATGTAGAGGGGAAAGGCAGAATATGACACCATCTTTACTGAGAGAGTTTTAAAATGGTGAATTTGCATATATCATATCTGCTGTTTCACAGAAAGAAATGTGGGCTTCACAGGTGGCGTTTTTTTCTATTGAAATTGTTCTGCATGGAACTAAAATAGAGGTGGTTTGTTTTTTTTTCCAGGGAGGTATACAAGCAGACTAATGGACAATAGCATAACTAGGCAACTGAAATTTATTAAGCAAAACTTTTGCCAGAACCTTGAAGTGATGCTTGCAAGTTCCTGGTGCAATACAGTCACACCACTCAAACAAGGAGGAGCAGATCTAGTTACAGCAGTCAGAGTTGTAGCTAAAGGACCAGAAAAGTGGAAAGAACACACTGGGTTATTTTGCCAGGTACTAATCATTCCTTTCAAAAGGCATTAAAAAAAAACAGAAAAAAAAGTAAAATGTCAAGAAGTTGTGTGTTAGACTGGGCTGCAGTTTCTCAGAAGTTTAATCTGTACTGCTAGTCACATAAAAAAACTGATGCTGGCCTCAGTATTTTCTTGCAGTGTTGTTTTTGATTGAAAACTTTGTGAATGTTTGTGATATTGCTGAGAGCCTATTGGCAGATGAGCATCTCTTGCTATAGTCTCCATCATTATTTGCCTGTCTTGTCTATTAACGAGCACTATCATCCCATCGTAAGATGACAGCTGCAACACGTACTCAGGCGCAATAAACAGCTAAATGAGGCGCACAGCAATTTCACTTGTCACCAGAGCCCTCGGCACGACTGGCTGCACAGCTTGATGCATAAATTCATGAGGCTGTTGCATATGATGGAGTATGCCTGGCTGAAAGAGGTGATGGATAGCAGGGCAGCTAAAAATGGCCATCACCTTGACTCTGTCAGGACATTTTTTAAAAGTACCCCATCAGCTCTCTTGCATTCTTTCATGTACACTATCCCCAAGCTATAGGCTTTCAAAAGTACTGGTATATAGACTTTTCTTTACTGAAGGTTTTCAGATCTAAAGCCAAGTTTCTTCTTGGGTTCAGTGAATGCAATATATGCTACTAATGTGCAGGGTGAAATGGCCCTATAATAATTGTTCATTCAACACACAGCAGAGTCATAAGGTTAAACACTAACAACAGAAATTTTCAATTTTCCAGAGTATGTCTAAAATGTTAGTAAAATATGTACATACACACAGAGATGTATATAAAAGAAAAACTTATAAATTCTGATGCAAAAGTACATTTGATTACATATATGCATATAAAACTGTGTCTTGTAAAAAGCTGTAGAAGGTGTTCTTCAGTACATTATGGTAATTATACATTATGCAGAACCAATACAGGTCGAAATAACTTGCCATTATCTACTGTTAGATCTGAATTAACAACACATTTTCTAATAAGTCAATAAAACTGAAGGAAAAATTACAATAGAGGAAAATGGACCTACTGCTTACCATGTCTCCAAATGAAGCCCAAAACTCAAGTTGCCATAAGAACAATATTTGATGTCCCAGTGAAATTCATTGCGTCTTCTCTATCTGTGTTACTGGAAGTCACCTAAGGAAGACAAATACAAAGGCAACAAAATCAATGAGGCAGTTTCCTGCAAAGCTTTATGCATTAATCTCTATCACACAGAGAAATATACACCACTACAAGGGAAGGAAGTCACTTGTTCTCTAATAAAAGAGAAAACCCTTGGTAATAAGCAATTAATAAAGTTGTCATGATTAGTTATGCAACTATGAATCAATGTTCATGATAAAAATGACCACTTTCATGGTTTTACATACCTATGATCTGGTGGTATTGCAAACATCATTGCCACATTGAAGCCTACACAACCATTGTGGTCATATTCTTAACATTGCTAACGGCAGATTATAATGGGAGGTGGGCTTCCCCATCTTACACATGCACACACACACATACACACACACATCTGAATGCAAAGTGTCTCCTCCTCCTCTTCTTCTCTTGATTGCTCTGAAACTCTCTTCTGAGCTGGCCAGCTCTGCCTGGCTCCTGTCTGCAGTAGAAGGAGTTTGGACCTTTCCTTCCCACAGGCCTCTGGCAGCAGCACCCTGGCACCCAGACATGGCTCCTCCCAGCCAGTGGCAACTGCAGCAAGGTGCCACCATACCTGTTTGCTGCCCAGGTCACCAGGCAGCAGGAAAGGCCCCTGTGAGGGAGGTCTCAGTGGCACTTCTGGTCCATCAAGCTCTTACACCCTGCAGCCCCTCACACTGTCTTTGTAGCTGTGATGTCCAAGCACGTGCCAAGCAGTAACCCCAGAGAGCAGAGACATCCCTCGGAGGCCTTGAGGCAGGACAGTTGCCCCATTGCATCTTTCATTTTCTCTGCCTTCCCAAAAGTGGGCTGGGAAGTGTTGGCATCACATTAAGACACTGTCCTCCCACCCACTGGCTCCTCTGGAGACTGACAGCAGCTGATGTGCCTGAATTGGGTTGCCTGAATTTCTGACATCATGAAACTTTATTAGATTTAGTGGTACATGTTGAAAAAAATAAAATAAAATAAAAATTAAATGCCTAAATATTGATTTAAGTGACTGATTTTCGATATGGCATGCTGCCATCTGGTGGACATTGTTCTGATCTATTCGTTTGACCAGAGCTGTGAGGAGGTGGGGCAAGGAAAGAAAGGGGTGCATGGAGTTTAGGGGTCCTCTGTGGAAAAGCCCGGATCCAGTGCCAGTCTTCATGCTGTAAGGAAGCTATCTCTGCAAAACCTGAGAGCCCCCCCTTCCTCATGACCAGAGTATGAGACACTGAATCCAGAAAGTGTTGGCTTATTTTCATGAGACCCTCAGGAAAAACATGAAGAAAAGCCTGTCTTTCACAACGTCAGGGAAAAAAAAAAAAAAAAAAAAAAAAAAAAAGAAGTCCTGCAGCAGAGCTCTGAGCACATTCTCCTTGTGGGTTGTCTTCTGGCTCACTTGGTCAGAGAGCTGCTCCTATGGGCGAAGTCACATCCCAGAAGGAAGCATCTAATGGTCACTCAAGCAGTTAGATAAGGCTAAACTGAACCCCGGAGAATGATGCATTTAGGGAAATCTTAAATTACACAAAACACAGTGGCCAGCTTTGAGGCATTACCCAACTTCTGTCAGAAGCGCCTACAGGCACATGTTATGAAAGGATTCTGAAATCCAGACTGTTTCAAGTGCAAAAGACACCCAGGACACTGTTCGGGAGGTCTGGTGAAAGGAGAAGGAAAAGGGAGGGAAAAATTAACTACACATTATCTTAGAGGCTGGGTGTTTATGCATGACTTCAATTTTCCTATTTAATGCTGTTATGAAAATATAGCAATGAAGCTTTTATCAATGCTACATTTACTGTCCTGCATACCAGGGCTCAAGGAAAATGATTCTTCTTTAAATGAATACAATAGTACAACATGCAGTCTAAGAACTGCTGCAATTCAAGAACTTCCCAAATACTATGAAAAGGTAACCAGAAAAAGAGACTTGTGTCTCAGTATGTGTGTATCAAGCTCTTTACAAAGCATTCTTACACTTTGTCCTAAACACAGTAATCAAGTTTCCCACTGAGAGACTTGAAGATCAAGACTACGGGCCAAATTCTGCTCTTATAGTTACATGTTCACCTGTGTAACTGACAACAGAATTTGCCCTTAGGACTTTAAACTTGATCTGCTATTCGATGGGCAGCTCGTGCACTGATCTGAGCACCAGAGTGATGTGCTCCTGTCAACCTGTGAATCAGAGGAATTGCTGCTCTCATACAGAGGAGGAAAAAAGCTCCTTGTAAATTGCTCTTGAAATCGCCTCATGCCTCTTTCTAGCAAGGATGGGCAAATTTGAACACAAAATTCAACACAAACTTAAATAATGCTTAGATATCAGGGAGACAGATGCCATAGAAATACAAGCTAGTTGATTAATTGAGTTTGCCTTTCACTTAGGACACACTATGATAAAAGCAGTTAGTGAGGGGAAAAGAGAGAAATTTAAATGAAAAAATACATGAAGCACACATAAATATGTACATGCTGCATATAAACAAAGCAAATTTAGACCAGCTTCTGCATACTTCTTCACTGGCTAATACAGAAACTGTACAGAAAAGAAAGTTATTCTTTTTAAAACTGCCTTCATCCTCTGAAACAAAAATGATCTAATATAGGCAGGGCAAAAAGTTTCTTTGGCTCAGATTGCCATTGCAACAACTACAGAATTGTCTGTTGAATTCTACATAGATTAGCAACTTTGTGCAATGGAATATATTTCTCCAAATTTACTGCTTTGCATAAAATTAGTTAACACTGAGCATGGACTGTCAAAACGTGTCTAGTAGAATGAGAATGTGGGACACTTGGGGAAGACTGCTGAGTTAATTTTAGATGGGGGTATACTACCCTCACCAATCCTTGACCCCATTCAAACAGCACTTGCAATCAAGATTTACTATGCTGTGTTACCATGCCGCAAGTCTGCTCTGTAAGGAAATATGTAGACTTCCCTCACACAGCCAGGCAGCCTTCCTTGCCAAAAACTTCCTTCCCTGGTCCCAACCTCCTCTCCTTCCTGTTGCCTAGCTACTAGATTAGCCCATCAAGCCAGCAGTCACTTGAGAAGGAAGTGCTTTCTGCTGATGTTGCCCTCAAGCTGCTGTGGGGAATATGAGTTAGTTGGAATCATGCCAAAAGACAAGGTGGATTTGGGGCTGGGCTGGCCCAAGCCATCTGAACTTCCAAATAAAAGTAGAAGGTATGAAACTACCACATGAAAGATGGAGGTGCTCATTTAGTCTGCAAATCTTATGTGATTGCTGCTATAATTTCTTTAATGGGGAAAGATGGCAATAAGACTTTCCTACATAGGTTGGCCAAAAGATGTTTTTGGTAGTACTTCATGAGTGTGTGATCTTTAATCCAGGGAGGTAAGTAATGAAGGGTTATTATTTGTATGTATTAAAGTACTGCCAATGCCTTACTTAGGAACTGCTACTGTTCCTGTGATGCTGTACTCTCCAGAAACATAGAAAAGTCCCTTCCTTAAGGTAACTTCTTGTCTCCATTTAGCAAACAGAATAAAGAAAAGCTAGAAGGTAAACACTTCTTTTCTGCATTAGAAAAAACCTTATTGCGCTGATCAACTCTGTTCTCGCAAATGCAGAAACAAACCATTTCTGTTGCTCAGTCACAGTATTGACATCATGGCTTGAATAAGTAAGAAAAGAGGAAGAAAAGAACATTTTAAAAATGCTTTTATTGTCTTAGCTTGTTCTCTATTTATTTGTAAGTTATTCAATTTTCAAGGTCAAGTCTTTGATAGAACACTTGGAAGGACATTCCCTGGACGTATTTTTGAGGGAAAAAAAATCCAGTTTGTAAACAAATGAAATAAAAAGTGACAGAAGATGATATCAGACATGCAACATTTGTGACAGATAAGCTCACAAAGATTGCCCACAGACTTCAGAATGTCTCCTTAGTTACCCCCTTTTCTCAGGAAAGACTGCTCCTGGGTTTCCCTGGCCACTTCAGAAGTTCATTCTAGTATCTTCATTGAATTTCTAAGACTAAACACAGTAAAATTAATGTATTGTAAACTGCCCAAGAGGTTACATTGGGCATCTCACATACTTGGCAGCATGTAGCTTCTCCTTAATATAAATCTTCTGAATTAAAGAACTGAAACAAATTTTCTCTTTCCTCTAGTTTTCCTCTCTGCAAAGACCCTTCTTTCTTTCCCAGTCTTTAAAAAACCTAACTAACCACCATCAACAACAAAAAAAAAAACCAACCCAGAGAAATTTCCATAATTAGTCTGCAAATTGTGGAGTGGTAGTTGAGGCTCATCTCCTAATCACAACTTGAGAATTTCCCATCCCAATTGCTTTTGCCATTTTAATGCTAAGCAGTCCACAACAAGAAAGGGACAAGTAGGACTCCTTTAAAGGAAGAAGATGTAAACAGACTTTTCCTCTTTTCCAACATCTCTCAGCTGCCTCAACAGGTCTTGGCAAAGTCTTTGTCCAAGTGTTCAATCCTGAAAGTTAAAATTACCTCAGGAATCACCCTTCTTCCACCCTCGGACCTGGATCTCTTGAGCCTGTTTATATTTCTTGTCTACTTGCAACTGCTATGATAAGACACGGAAAGCTGTGAACATTTTTTCCCACTGTGATAGACAGGAACAAAGCCTTCTGCAGCAAGCAGTGGATGGAAAGTAAATAGGTTCATGAGCTCTGGGAACACTAGCAGTGCTGCAGGCAGGGTAGCAGACAACGTAGAATAAATACCGTTAAAGAGTAAGAAAAATATATTTATTCTTGCTCCTTTAAGCTTTGAGCTATTTGAGAAGGTTGTGAAGGAGATCTCAGTTCAGAAGGGCACAAAACAACCTACTTGCAGGCAACACAGTTGCCTCACAGATGAAAAAAGGGAAATTGGATTTCAGAAGATCTGCATCAGAGGAGGCATAATCGTGAAGAACATGATTCCCAAACCATTAGGAATGATCAGAAAAACAGATCACATGGTGATAATTATCCAGAGAAGCATAATTTCCCCAAATATAAGTAATTTCTCCTATCAGGTTTTCAGTATTTACTAGTAAATTCCAAACAACTAACAGAATAACCCATAAACTGAACACAGGGGCATTTTGCAGATTTTAGAGTATTATTTATCTCAGCTTGCACCTCACTTGTATTAGTGGCGTAAAAGCCACAGTCTCTAATGCTACAAACAGGGCAGTACAGTATGTAGTATTTTTTGCTAAGTGTGAGGTGCTTTTGTTGTGGTTTTTTTTTTTAATGAATAGTGCCTGGAAGGCACAACAAGAGAACCAACTACTGCATTAAATCAATATTGTGTCTTGTAAAACATATAACAGCACTAGAAAATAACACATAAACTAAGAAAAACCTGGCCATGATGCATTTCTATCTCTATGGAATGCTACAGAATGTAAAATATTTACTTCTTTCTCCGTTCAATTTAAGCCCTGTTTTCTTCTGAGATTATGCTCAAAAATATTTCAGCTGGAGGAATTAAGATAGAATGCTCATATGTTGCTAGAGATGTGGACTCTTAAACAAAATAAAAGGAATTAAGAAAAATAATTGTGAGGGTTTGGTCCATCCTCCCTCATTAAAGTCCTATTCTCCAGCTTTGCCCTCCAGTCCTCTGTCCAGCTGGTACAGCCTAACTGCAAAGAGACTTCATTGCCTCAATAACCCAAGTGGTATACGCTTTTCTTGACAGTTACTGTAGTTATGCCATTTCTGCCTATTGCTATTCCTCTTCTTTATGCAGTATTTGTTGATACTTCTAATACCTCTGTCAACCAGACTGGTAGCAGGTTCCCATAGTCCTTTTCCCTTATGCAAGAACATTAAGGTTTCGTAAGGTTTCCTTTCCATTTAGGATAAAAATTAAGACCTTTTGAAGCTTTAATAAGAAGGAAGATGAATATGAGAAACACCCCTGAATAGTTAGATCTCCCATGTGTGTTGTAGGGGAAACTGGATTCAGTTCCCTTCACCTCACTTCACTTCTGCTTCTCTTGCTCTCTCTCTCTCTCACATGTGCCTCAGCCACTGTTCTTTGCTGTTGTGGAATGGCTCTCTTTCAAGAGAGACTACAAACTTCTATGTAAATTAGCACTTACTGTCCCAAGAATTCAAACTTGGGTCTCCTACACCCCAATAAATAATCAAAAGCTGTTTGGCTAGAGTCTACATCTTGTGATTATTTTTGCAGAGCAGATCTGCAACAGGAAATAAACCAGTGGCCAGACCACACACCTGTAATGTGGGAGATTGACTACAAGCCCCCAGTGTGAACCATGGGGTGGGGGGGGACTTGATTTGGCCTCTCTAACATCCCAGGTCAGCAGGACTGTTAGACTGTGAGCTACTCTGAGACCTCCCTCTTGTCAGACCGGACTTTCTAGCCTGCACCCAAGAAAACCTTTCATGAACAAATTTGTGCCGAACTGGTACACACCAGCAGTGCGTGTCCATCTTGACAGACTACTTCTTCCTTTGGCAATACTTCTTTGGCCAAAACACTCCTAATATAGCACAGCTATATGCCCCACATATAAATTTGGTTTAACCAACCAGTATCTACTGAACCAAAGTCTGACTGACATAAACAAAAAGTTATATCCTCTTCTGTTTCACATAGATTTTATGCTGCACTCATTGCTGTGCTACTGCCAGCACCGTGTCAGTGATGCATATATGAATCAGTACAAACCATTCACAAGTTCTATATTTAAAAGGCTCCGGATGTAGCAGTTCTTCCAGCCTCGTCAGATGTTCGGAGGCGGGTAGGCGTGAAGGGAGGAGAGGGGAAAGGAGTGTTCCACTTCGAATTCCCACCAGTTTGTTTTGACATCTCCCTTGTACCAAAGTGGCTGGAGCTCACTCGGTGGCTTGCAGAGAGTCGTGTGTTGCCAATCGAATACGATGACTCTGCATACACCGCCAAAAATTGTAGTGGATTTTTCAGCTCAGATCACAAAGCAAGCTCATGTTTAATTTGGTAGCTACTATCATCCCAGCTCCTTTGTGAGGCATTGCTGCTTTACATGTGTATTCCTGTGTTTTACAAGCAAATGACAGGCTTTTTTTTCAGATACTTTGCCCAATTATATAAGATTGTCACAAGTATGTAGAAGATGAGAAGATAGAGAGTTGTTCTGGTGAGACAGCTGACAAAGGGAGCGACTCCAGCTCCCTGTACACTCCGGACTCGGCAGAAAGCCTTTCTGTTATTTTCCTGATTCACACTATATGAAGAAAATAAAAGAGTGGCAATGGGGAAGGGGAGGAAATGGCAAAGGTGGAGAAAAGGAAGCAAGGCAACAGAAGAGGAAAATCTTGGGGTTATTGTCCTCCATTGCAGAGAAATATGGTGACGGTGTCGTTCAGATCTCCCTCTCTGCCTTCATTTTCTACTTCTACATTGTGCAGTAGCACACTTCCATGTCCTGAAGGCATCTGCCCTCTGAGAATCACTTCTGTTTTGCTTGTTCCATTATTATAGGCCTAGTGTCTCTGATACATGATTGAGGCCTGACTCATAAATAAGAGCTACTATAAATTTAAGCCACTGCCTTGTTTAATCCCCTTTTGCCCACACAGCGAGGAAACTGACTGGAATTTATTGCCTTGCGTATTCTCCCTGATTTATTCAGTCAGGAGCCTGCTTGCATTTTCCTCTATTTGACATTATTTTATATCATGTAACATAATATATTTTCATTATATTTTAATATACCATGTGGTAAGTGCAACCGCACAGCGAAATTTTGGGATCTTTCTGCTTGTGCTGTTATTTCTCATGTACAATAATATCTACTACATGATGAAGACCTGACTCATAAACAATAGCTTAGGTCACCACCTTATTTATTTCCCTGAACAGTATAGCCAAGGAACTAACGGCTTGGTAATTTATTTGACATTTGTATCAGGATAGTACGATCTATGCCCCTGCATAGGAATGCAGGGCTCATCTGTTGACCCAAGCTATTAGCAAGTGTAGGAATCTGCTTTGAAATAGTGAGAAAGTTGCGCTGACTCAATTCTGTAGGTGTAGCCTGTTAATTCCGACGGAGTATGACAAGCCTGTGCCATTTTCTGCACAGGTAGAAAGAAAGAGTTAGAGACTTCTGAGGAAACCTATGAGAACAGATAGCCTGAAAAAAGATGAGGCTGAGGTGTATGGCTGTGCAGTTTCACCAGTTTAGCAAGTCTTTGAGTGGGTTAGGAACAAAGTGAGCTCATACAATCCGAGAAGTCTGTTCTTATATATTGTTTGGTTTACTTCCAAAATTACAATTAGAGCTGTTCATTTTTTTAAACTAAATGTTTTGTCCTCAGATTAACTTATTTAGAAGAAGAAAATGCCATAGCAAATTGTTCTTCAATGAAAGCAATGTTTTAAAATGTTTTTTACTTCCCCACTGTACAAATTAATTTCTGTGGCAAAAAAAAAAGCTAAAATGAGATAGGGTGAAATAAGAAAAGTTGAGAGCCAGAATAATTATCAGGCTTTTAAAATGTTTGTTAAAGTTGAAAAGAAAAGTTATTTTCACTCTTTCTGCATAAGGGAGGGTTTCACAGAGCGACATCACCAAAAACTGCAGACTCACAGATGTGGAAGAGAGGACTTCTTTTCAGAAGAGGCACCTTTGCAGCATGGACTAGGTACCTGGGCGTTAAGGCCAGGCACTACATCACGAGGTGGGGATATCACTGGGTGTAGGAGTTGACAGTGGGCAACACTGGGGAATATTTTGGGAGAGGAAGTTTCAGAAGCCCAACAGCCTGAAGAAGAAAGACAAGCTCTAGCTCATGACAGCCAAGAGGCCAGTAGCAAGGTCATTCTGAAATTTGAGGGTGACACACTCACACTGGTACCAAGGCTAGCCCTGTATTCTCCCTGGGTTCCCTATGGGCTTTCACCATAAGGCAGATAGGGCAACAGTCTCCTAAGGTTAATACCCAAAACTAAGCTACGTGACAGCACTTTGTAACTTCAAGTCTTATTTCAAGTCTTGTATAGGACAGGTGGCTGCCATAGTACTCACTATAGTTCCTGCAGGTATCTGGAAAGAACATTCAATTGTTGGAAGGATTCTGGAGAAGATGGTGCAAGCACCTGCTTCATGACAGCCCAGTGCATAGGACCTTCACCTGGGATGATGGACATGCACATTCTGTGCTGAATCAGAGACTTTATCCTCAGACAGCCCTGACCACTAGGCTCTTAGATATTCTGGAAAATTCTAGAAACTGAGTTTCTTCTTCCATTCAGCCTTCCTGCCTGCCTCAACTTCTATTCTGGGCCAAAAATACCAATGTTAAAATAATGCCATAAACCCCTTCATACTGGTGTGAAATGTTTTGGCTTCAAGAAATCAGCATATTCTGTACACATGAAAACAACTTCACTTGAAAATGCTTGATCAACTTGATGTAAAAATAGCTGCTTAGTTACAATACATATATGTTTTGATAGCAATACGTAGAATTAAGGTTGCAAGCATTAGGACACGATTAATAATTAAAAAACACTACAACTGAAAAGGAAAAATCTAATTGCCTATCAAATGTGAGCAGTCTGCCATTTGCTTGTTTTCAGCAAAGCAAAGTTTGATCTGATTTTAGAAAAATGGTGTTTTCTAATTCTTTCTTGTGATTTTCTAATAGCAAATGTAGCATAAAGTCTGTGCTGCAAACACAGTTTATTGTAAGGGATACCATACTGACGTATTGCCCTAAGAGCATAGCAAGAAAGGTTTTAAAGTCACATCTGGCCTAAGAAATATTTTCAGATGCTTATTAGTGCCACCTTTTTTCAGTTGGTATTAATACTAGAAAAATTATGGAATATCCTTGATTTTTCACTCTAGAGAGTAATGTTCTTTCAACCTCTTTCTTAGGCTGTTGAATCAACTTATCAAGCTTCTCTATTTCTCTCTGTATTAATTTATTTATTTAAATAGGTGAAGTAGATCATATTATCCTTCCTGTCCTGTGACCTATAAATACCTTCTTTATTTCCCAGTCTAAATATGTCAGTATTCATACATAAAATGTAAAATATTATGTGCTTTCTTCTTTCTTTTTAACCACTTTGTTACCAACCTTATCCATCTACTTTCTAAGATTTTGCTCTGAACTGTTGGATTAGGTCTGGCTTGGATGGAGTTAACTTTCTTCAGAGCAGCCCGTATGGTGCTGTGTTCTGGATTTGTGACTAAAGCAGTGTTGATAACATGCCAGTGTTTTGGCTGTTGCTGAGGAGTACTTGCACAGCATCAAGGCTTTATCTTTTTCCCAGTGTACTTCCAAGAGTGGGTAAGCTGGAGGTGGGCAAGAAACTGGGAGGGGACACAACCTGGGCAGCAGACTCAGATTGAGCAAAGGAATACTCTTATAATGTCATACTCAGCAATAAAAACTGAGTGGAGGGACATTTTTGGGAGGTAGCAATTGCATGGAGGCTGGCTGGACATCAGTCTGGTTGTGGGAGGTGGCAAGTGACTGCCTTTGTATATTTTTTTTTTGTTTTTCTTTCTTCCTCTTTCCATCACTTATTAAACTATCTTTATCTCAACCCATGAGTCTTCTTGCTTTAACTCTTCCTATTCTTCCCCCTGTCCTGCTTGGGGGCTGGTAAGCAAGTGGCTGTGTGGTGCTTAGCTGCACCGCAGCTGCATACCTGTTCCACCCCTCCCCTTTCTTATCTTGTTTTGAGGATTCCCTAAGCACTTGAAGTTCAAGTGGGGGGATAAAAAGTGACCAGCAACTTTGTCAGCTTCTTGGTGATATTTTTAATTTTTAAGCCCCAGTCATATTACTGTCAAATGAAAGGGCATGAAAACTATTGTAATTTTTGATTATTTTATTCCTTTTGCTCTGTCATGACAATGGCCTCAAAGACCTGCAGGAGATAGCATGAAAGACATGAAAGAGCTACTGAACCATTGGTTCAAGTCATGCTGTCAGCTCCTTCTCTTTTTCTGTAGCCTGAAATCAATAAAAGGATGGAAATTGAATAGGTTCCTAACTTACCACTCCACATGAAAATCTGCCTTTACAGGAACTGTAAAAATTGAGATTAAATAGTCCAGGACCTTCTTTTTCAGGAAAGGAAAGCGTTTGGGCAGTGGCTGTTTAGACCACCCTGCATCCCTGAATAAGTGAGGTCTGCTGCAGATGGTATTACAGAGAAATAAGAATGTTCCAGCTCTGCTGTTTTGTGAGAAGGGAGGTAGAAATGCAGGGACTGAAAGCTGGGAGTAAATATTTTGTGGCTTTCATAGCTGGCAAGTTCTGAAAAATATTTGGGCTATGGCATGTAGTTTTGTGGCTATTATCTACCTACTTAAAATCACAACTTTTCTCAAACATTGCCTTTAGCCATTCTAGAACAAGAATTAAGAATGAATATGGACAGGGCTTGAAGGTGGCCTGACTATGCAATGGCCAATGGCAAAGAGTAGATACTCATTTTCGCAAAAAGATCACTTACATTTGCTTCATTTCCAGAGGCTGAAATCTAGAAACAATCTCTTTTACTGTTCACAACCCAGGAACAGATTTTTTTATTAAGTTTAAAGTTATTTGTGACTGTTTGCACTTTACTTTGGGTTTCTTTGCTATGGTGATTATCCTTTTATCTCCCAAATGCTGTGCTATCATTTCCAGTGCAGTGATAGCTCCTAGAGAGTCCAGTGATCATCAATCACAAACTCCCCTGCTGCTCGACTCAACACACACACACTACTCATGTCCCAGTCAATGTCTGGTCTTGTAGTACTGGAAGTAGTTTAGACTTGGCTATCTCTTTATTGATAAGCTATGTTTATATGATCAGAAATGAAATTAAACTCTGAGGTGAACCTTGCATTTAAATGTTATTTTAACTGAATACTGAGTCAAAAATCAAAAACTTTTTTGTTTTCCAAAATATGAATAAAACAGAGGGCAAGACAAAGAGAGGATTCAAAACAAAAAAAACAAAACAAAACCAAACCAAACAGAAAAAAAAGAGAGAAAAGAAAATAAAAAGATGCTATTTTTCCTGCTTTGGAGAATAGCCTTCAAAAAGTGGACAATGTTCGAGTGACAGGCACTTCTGTTAACACAAAGTACCCACATGCACTGACCTTTCAAAACAAATGCAAAGGAGTTTGTAATCTTTACAATCTGAGACCTTCCTAAGGATATGATTTGCAAACTTGATATTTACAGACTTCAAAAACAATAAAAAGTGTTAGTGGTTTTTAAAATAGAGATTCCACCAAAGAGTCAATACTCTTTCTAAAGCATACAATTTGTGCATATTTGTATTTGCTGTGATAGAATTAGCTTATTTGATACATGGATAGAATGGCCAAAAATCAGTCATGTTTCTTGTGATATTTCCAGGCTTATCAATGAAAAGGTTAATTTTTGCCACATTCTGGTAGTACAGTTTTATCTTATGACCCATTGCCTGTCAGTAAAATAAAAAGAAAACAAAGACACAATGTAGGTAGTTTTACGAAGTAAAGTTAACAATGGGCTAGATTCTTCTGCTTTTACTAATATCAGGTAAAACCTCTTCCCTGGATTTTGCAAATATTTGTGGATGTAATTAACTTAAGCATACAATAAGTTACTCCAAAGTCAGTGCTTAATCAGTCTGAGAGACTTACAAAGGAAATTAGCATTTATGAAATGCATTATAAATAGCCTTATTTGCACATAGGTGTCCATAGTGAAATATTTGGTTTTTACATTTTGTATACCCTAAGAAATGGAGAAATATTTTGGCTGGTTGTTCTTTTCATTAAACATATTTTTAAGGCAAAAAGATTTGCTAAACTTTCTGGTAGCTTAGCATTTTCTCATATATTTTGTTAAACAAGAGCAAACCAGGCTTAAAGTATTTTCTAATATATTTATTAAAAAGTCAAAATACCTTATTATAAGTATTATTTGCTCAAATAAACTGTTTTCACCCCGGTTCCTTTTTGTTAAAAAAGTATTTAGAGCACCCAATTTTTATTGCAAATCATTTATCATAATGAGCCAAAGCATTCGATATATATATTCTTTATAAACCTATACAAAATTAAATTACAGTGCACTAGTCAGCATGCCATTCAGTTTAAAATTCCAATTATATATAATGTTTAACTAAATAAAAATCTGAAACATTTGAAAACTGACAGTTCTCTAAATTTGCTTGTAATTGTGCAAGATCAGCAGTTATTCGCAGAAAGTTTCTCAAGATATATCACAGTCCTGAAAACTTAACTCCACTACATATCCCATCAAGAAAAGAAAGGCACTTTTTGGTGCTTTAGGGAGATTTTTGAAATTTGAAGCCATATTTTTCATTGTCACTATCCAGCAAAATAATTATTTAGTCAGGAGACCAAACTAGATGATCTAATGATGCCTTTTAGCTTTAAACTCTCCAGTCCTTTTAATGAATCATGCATATAATGTTAAGCAGGTGCTTAAGCACTTTCTAGACAGAAGCTCTTTTTTTTTTTTCCTGCTGGCTGAGTCGAGGAGGAACATTAAAAGTGTAATCATAGTTTCATGCCACTTTAGCTCTATTCGGAACCATTCTAACTTAGGCTGACCCACAGGGCACAAAAGAAACACACTTAGGAAGTGCTAAACAGTTTTCCAAAGACCAACTTCTGACTTCATGTTTTAGATTATAATTTCTGAAGAGATTTTTAAAAAATTGACTTTCCTCCCTTTCCTTCAAAATATCTTTTTGATGAATCACAAATCAAAAATCATCTACCTTTTCACACATCTACTTCCCTTCAATTTTAAAGAACTATTCCCAACGTATTAATGGTAGAAACCACAATGTGGCCATTTACACTTTTAAATATGATTATTTTAGGAGAGGTTAGAGATTACATTCACTGCAGAACTGCCTTACTCTTTTTATACCTGCATGCCTCAGAGTTTCCATTGCTGCTATGGGTTGCTGAGACTCTTTCCCAGTGTTACTACTTTCTGTTTTTAGCATGGAGACCAGAACGTATTGATATTGATTTACCAGACCTAAATATCTAATGAAAAGTTAGTTCGGGAATCCAAGGTAAAAATGGACAGCAAGATAATTTTGAGAGCAAGAGCAGGGCATTTAGTTACAACACAGGAAACACTAATGTAAAAGTCTGTTTATACCAGTCTTAATAGAGCAAATTATTACTTTTGAAATCTGAGGCAGAGAGATGTTTGAGATACATTGACTTTTTAAGAACAAACTCTTCTCCTAAGCTTTACATAAGAACTTTATATTCCAAGTACCACTTATGCTACTTGGTTATCCCTCAAAGTTGAGACAGTGTTGGGTTGGTGACTTGAAAGGAAGAGTTTGAAATACCCTGTGCTCTGATGTTGATCACATTTATAAGCTAATTAAAAGGCTATTTTATTTCAGAGCAGCTTATTAAAGGGCATTGCTCATTCTGCGTATGCAAATAATTGATGGTGTATGTATTATATGACAGTGCTGGGATGATGTACATTCTTTATTAACATACATACTAAACCACAGAGGAATACACATTTGGGGGAGGTTTTGAGAAAGAAAAACAAATGCTTGTGATGAATGAAGCAAAATAAAAATGATATTGTAAGTTATTATAGAACATGGGATATTACAATAGTTACACCAAAAACCAAGGTGTTTGGGGCAATTTCCAGCATGGTATGTTTGACATTAGAGTCTTCACATAATTACAGTAGTAACTTTCCTTTCCAAAGCATCCAATAACCTTGAACCTGGACCATAAGTGTGGTGGTAACATCTCTCCTGATGCATTGCCCTTGACCTTGTGTGTGCTTTCTTAGATTCAGAATGTGAAGCCTTATAATGCTTATAACATGAAATTCACTTTCAGTTTTCAGCCATGTGTCTATCCATAAAGGAATAGATTGGGTTGTTTGTTTGTTTTGTTTTTTTGGTTTTTTTTTTTTTTTTTCCCCCCAGAAATTGCTTGTTTGTGTAACAAGGCTGACCTGAGACTATACTGGACAAGGAAGCCAGAAAATTCATTTTCATGTGCCTTTTCTGTGATTCTTGCCATCAAGATAAATCATTACACTATACTAGCCCCGTTTGAAAAAAATATTTGCTAAATCTAAAATGTACAAGACTTATGAAGCAAAAGGAGCAGAACTAATACGATATTTATCTAGATTCAGTTGTGATCTCCATGAGAGAGGGAGACATAACAGAGTGGCCTTGCCTACAGATATGGATGCATCTGAGACACCTACATCCAAGTGAGCACTTTCACACAGAGGGAAATGCATCAATTTTCGTGATAAATTAAGAAAGCAAATCAAACCAAACACCAGCCATTCACCTTACATTTTCTCTATGGATTTTATTTGCAGTGTAGATATGGCTGAAATATTACTACTGAGTGTTGGCCAAGCAACTTGTGAGCCTATAAACTTTGATCGATGGATGCTGGTAAGAATGGACCAAAAGATTTTGTACCTGAAGATGATGTACTGAGTGACTCATGATAGTTTATGATGATGTTTAAAGCCTTAACAGTACTGCTTGTTTCTGTGTAAGAGCTGATTTTATTACTTGGACCAAAAGCCACTGACATTTTGGTTCCATAAAACATCCATATATCCATCAGAACAGGTTTACATTCAGAATATGAAAAGCCACGGTTAGGACTGTGTGCAAACACTATTGAACTGAAGTAAAATAACTGTTTTCTTACATGAAACACCATGGGATCATGATAACATGGAGAAATGGGAAGAAGAAAATCTGCTGAGCCTTCACTAGCTGACCTACAGCATGCATTCTGTACATATGTTTTACTGACACTTGAAAAACATGGTGGGATATACGATTTACTGTGGACCATATTTTGTTTTAATAATGGTTAAAGACTGAAGGCTTAGGAAACTGATATTTATAATGAGGAACTCCCTAAGAACAGCAGCCTGTACTATGGCAGAGCAGAATGAAGATTATTTTAAACAACATATTTTACTTTTTTCCTCTTCATTGAAGGGGTCAGTAGCTGGAATCAGATTTAGGCCAGAAAGAGTCTGATAGGTTTCCCAAGTAGTCTGTGAAATTCTCTTTATTGACCATCTTCAGTCTTCAAGTACACAAGTTTATATTGACATTGTAACTCCTTCTAGCTGGATACACCACTAAGGCCCCATGAAGTTCAGTTCTGATGGTTGAGAGGATTGTCAGTTTTATTATTGTAACTATTTCCATATTTCACAGGTCTGTAGTCCAAACTACCAAAATTTCTAGTGGTGAATGACATCCTCTAAAGTTTGGTTTTCATGTCAAAGACTTAATTGTTTGATTTCACGTATAAGTTGACACAAATCCTTGTCTATTGTAGAGATAAGATCAAACTTAATCAGAACAATTTTTGAAAGTTGTGAAAAGCATTTAATGATTGCAAACACTAACTGATGCCCCCCCACAAACTGAGGGACAGAAAAGTATTATTCAATGCAGGAATTTTAAAATGCTGTGGATAATTTTCCTATATACCTTCATTTTTTAACTTTGTATTTTAAGAAGATTTCTTGCATTATAAAGGATGGAACAAATTATTTCTGTCAAAAATAAGTATATTGGTGATTTGAGCATGTTCCTCAAGTGACACAAGAAAGTGATGGACACTGGACGGTATGCAACAGAGCACTGGTATTCTAAGTAACTTCATATTGAGGAGAAATTAGTAACCAAATCTTAAAATCTGCTGCTGGGTGGGGACAGAGCAATGGATGGAGGAAGCAGATATATTTCCTAACCCGAGACTAAGTCCTTTGTCTGTCATTTCTCATAGCAACTCAAAATGTTTCTAAACAAACCAAAACAAAGACACTTTTTTAGAGCCTTTGTAGTCCCATATTTATGGATTTGCTGTGGTTTGGTTGCTAATCCCTCCTCCTTCCATCTGCAAACAGCACAAACATAATGCCCATGCCCCTCATTAGTAGAAAGGCTTATTTGTAAAGCCACCTCACACCTTTTTTGAATACAGAGAACCTCGGCCTTGGGTGTGCAAGATGCCCACAAAATGAATGATCCACCATAGTCATGGATAGCAGGAAGTGCTTTAAATCTCTTTTAAGAAGAAAAAATTATTGCAGAATTTCTTCAGCTCCCAAGCTGAAGTAACTGCCCTTGCACCTGTTCTCTCCCCAGATTAAGAAATCTGTAATGTTTCCTTCATCGACAGGAGCATCACAGGCAAAATACTGTATGTCCATATACACATATTTCCAAAAAGAAAAATATCTATAAATTTCTTTTAGAGAGCTTGATTTAGAGGCCTGTGGCAGTCCATGATACTAAAATTGTATGCAGTGCTTTGAAAACGTACTCTTTCAGTTTTTGCAAATCTGTTTACATGCGGATGCAATTTTTTCACAAGAAAAAAAAGTTGCTTTCTTTCACTGAAATATCACCAGCATACCAAGGTGCCACAACAGTCATGAATAGTAATGTTGACAGATATGTGGACAGATTATATATAAACATGTGTATCCGTAACCGTGTGCACAGTGAAGGCTGTGATTTAGTTTTCAATTCCACTAGTGGTGTCCCATCATTCCCATGAGACCCACTGATCACTCAGGGCTGCATTTTGGGGTGATTGGTCCATTTTTGCAACATCTTTCCATTTTATAAGTGCCAACAACATCATACTTTGTATAACATGCCTGCAGTTCCTGCTGCATTCTGCTTTTAATGCTGGCCAAAGCTTGCTTGTTTTGATATCACTTGTGCTCAGTGGGCAGTCTAATCAGCCTGGTTGATGACTCCCCTGATTCTCATAGCTCCCACTGTGCTCAAGGTTGCAGTATATTAGTCTCAACACAAATATGAACTTAAAAGTATACACAAAGTATTTATTTAGATAACACATGTAGATGAATTCACATATTCCCTAAGATAACTTTATGACGTTTGTATGAAACACTTAAACACAGAAACAAATATCTATGATATGCAGATAGACTCATTGATGAACTTATTGCTTTGTTGTTACAAAAAAGTAGAATTATTTGTATAAAAAAAATGTGGCAATATTTTCTAAACTATGTTGATGATTATATTTATTGAAGTAACTTCCTGAAATTAAAGGTATTCCTTCCTTTTTAAAATACCAGTTTAAGTAGTCACAGTTCTACCTATTTAGTCCATGAAACATCAATTTAAAAATTGCTTCCACGTTCCTGATCTTTGGAAACCCTTGCTTTCCAGAGTTCTTTGGTGTCTGTTTGCTTTCCATAAATAAGAAAGAGAAGTGGGGAGGTTAGGTGGGGCTGTGATTTTTGAGATATAGCATCATGATGCAAAGTGACAAACAGCAGGGCATGCCACTGTAAAATGTTCTGTATTGCAACATCAGGCAATGCTGATACTTGAAGAATCTATAATATCAACCTTTCACAAATCAGAATTGTCTGCAATATAAGCCTAGAGATTTTTTTGATAGATTAAAGTTTCCTTATAAACAGTCCAGCCAATATTAAAAAATGTAATGTAATTCACTATGTACAGTCACAACATTACAGTATATTTTACTACATTCCTTTTACAGTATTCCTGTACTATCAGATTTATTAAGCATAAACATACATTTTGATTTCCTTCTAATTAACCTGTTCCACCTCATGGTTGCTGTCAAGGAAGTCACACTGTAATTTTTGTAGGTGTCTCTCAGCCTTTCCAGCCCAAAGAGATTATTATGGCAGCTGAAGTGTATGGGGCTTGTCACCAAAATAGTTTCCACCAAGCGGACCTCCAAAGAACTGGACTCTGATCTCTCTGATCAAATGTTGATCAAATTCCTTTTCCAGAATATCATCAAGACATTTTCTCAGGGCTGAATTCAGTTCTTCCTGGTCCTGGAGCACTGAATGAAGCCATAACAATGTATCTAGAAACAAGGCCTGTGTTTTTAGTGAAAATGCCTTTGTTACTAAACATGAAAAGGAAGCAAAGAAGGAAATACAGACAGGTTATAAAAAGAACCAATGAATTATTACTCTGAAGGAAAGTTTGCTTGTATTTTTCAAATGCAATATCTGGAAAAGCTGTTCTGTTGCAGTTCTATCTACAATAGATATTAACTTCATGCATAAAGCTGTATTAAAACGGTGTTAAATTAGCAGGAGTTGGGAAGTGTGCAATTTAAAATTACATGCTGCATTTTATGGGCATGACAACAAATGCCTCAGTTGTATACCAACTGGTTTCCTTTTACATAAATTCTTATATTTGCTATCCTTCCCATTTGTTCTTTTGTTTCTGCTCCTTTCTCCCTTTAACCAAATAATTCGTCCCCAGTGGAGTTCAGTAGGAATTCAGAGCTCCAACTTGCACTGAATTAAAAGTAGGAGACTATTTTATACACCAAACAGTATATAAAAAATGAAACTACACTCAAAACATAGACGTTGTCTGCATGCAATAAGGATTCCCTCATTACCGTGATGAAATCATCTGTATCTGATCAAGACAAATTCCAATATCCCTATGATAAATTCCCTCTCCCCTAGAAAAGAATACAAAAGGCTTGATCTCTCTATTGGCATTTATCTTCTCTGATGTGGAGGGATAAGTCAAGTGCAATAGTCACCAGTGACTTATTATTTCTCTTCTCACACGTGAAGATGAATGTCATAAGGGAGATAAGCCTTCATGTGCATATATTATTATATATATAACACTATGTATGAATAAGTAGATATTAAACACACTATGAACCTTTTCTCTTCCTACCATATTTTACTCAACTTAGACTGGTTAAAGAAAATTAGAAGATGCTGTAAGTTCATGTTGAAATGAAAATCTTCAAAGGCTTTAATATTTCCTTTGGTACTACAGCCTGTCATCAGTGAAACAGACATAACCTCTGTTTCTGTTTGACTGAGAATTGTTTGACAGAGGCACTAGAGTGGGACCACAGGTACCTGAAATTTATCTACTTGTTCCACTGAAGATTTCTCTTCTATTCCTTGATACTTAACTTTCCATGACTCAGTCCTCCATCTATATGATATTCATAGCTCTTGCCTCTTTAGGTGCTGTGCAAGCACATGGAAGACAATGAGGTCAAACAGCATTGTATTAGAAGAAGCGTACCTGTCTTGGAAACATATCTGATAGTTGACTGGCATTTTAAAATATATCCAGAGACAAAAAATTACCTACATCTAAGAATGTCTAAAATGGATCAGAAGAAAGCTCTGTTTATCCTATTTATTTGTCCCTAAAAGTAGCTAATTGCAGAACCCTAGGAAAGAGCATCAGAACAAGGAAGTCTTGGTATTTTTTAATGAGGAAAGACTTCTGGCTGTGCAGAACTGTGCTGGACATTACTGAGGATGTCAAACTCATACTCATCCTGCAACCCCCTGAGCCCCTGCTGTAAGCTCCTGCCCCCAAGAGCTGGGGTGAGGGCAGGCAGGGGGGGGTTGGCTGCCTGCACACCAGGGACCTGTAATCAGCTCTGATGTGGCCCAGCTGTGTCACTTTACTCAGGCTGCTGAAAAAGGACTGTGAAGAAGCCTCCAGAGGGGTAAGAAAGGCAACATTACAGATAGAGGTAGGCTGTTGAAACAAAATCCTGCAGGCGAAAAAAAAAAAAAAAAAAAAAAAATTAAAAATACATGGGGAGGCTCTATAGGTCTATAGAGGTCACCTGCTGCCTAGGTGTATAGGCAGCTGTCTGGAACTGTTGCTCTCTGGTGCTATATTGTAATTCATCACCCACCTGGGTTAACCACTGATGACAACTCTATTCTAGTAACTCTAAACCAAAATAAATTTCAGAAGCAAAACTAAAGATCCTGACTCGTTAGATGAGCTACACATGTCCTACACCAAAAAGTGACATATTCAATCTACTCACCAGCTTGATAGCCTGACACTTGCAATATAGACTAGTAAAAATGTATTGTGTTGTACATGTACTGTAATATGTACATGCATTGTATATGCATGGTAACATATAAAAATGTGCTTGCTTTACTGATGTTAAAGCAACAAAATATTTGAGGTTCATGCCATGTTATATTGTTGAAAACCACATATGTCTTATAATCAACAAATAATCCCTTCAGCCTGCAAAAACTGAAAATTTATCTACTTATTCTGTTGAAGATTTCTCTTCAAGTATCAACTTACAGATATATTCCAAAATACATATGTAAACTGTCAGAGAAGATTGAATGAAGATATTTATTTAAACTACTTCCCTGAACTTTGGGTCATTAATTTGTTGAAATTGCTATGGATTAATAAATAAGATAAAATCTATGAAATATAAATTATAATTATTTATCCAAAGTTTACAGTAAAGGAGAAGGAAAATATTGCATGTCCTGTGCTTTGTGTAGTTACAGGGAGTGCTTAGAAAGAATGTCATGAAGTTCTTACTACACTTACTTTCTTACTACACATTCTGTAACATGAAGTTCTCCAGAGAACACCAGTAAATCAAAGCTGTGCATTAAAGACAACAGTCTTCCTTGCTGCATTCATATTTTTCAGAACATAGCTTTATTATATCTGATAAACATAGAATTATTTTCAGAATGTCATTTGCATGAAAGATAGCTACACATGCTCTATAGTACATAAAGGGTAGAGTTTAAGTGAAAATCTGGCCCCATTAACTTATTTGGAGCCAGGGTTTTGTTCTATGGCAACACATTAGAAAAATACAGCTGGTTTAAACAAGGCACTAAATGACATTCATATCTTTGTACAAATGAGTAATTTTTAAGAGACTCCATACACCTAGTCAGAATGAATGCAGCAACTTGGCCAACATTTTCCTATACCACTTTGACAACACTTGGATTGCATATCTAATATGAACAATGTTGAGTGCGATACCCATGAGGCTGACTATTTTGATCTGAGTCTTTCAATACAAGAAAGTCACCTGACTGTCAGCAATTCATAGATTTTGATGTTCAAAAGCCACTGTCATCATTATCTTGCCTTGTTTTCTGTGTGACACAAAATACAAATTTTCACCCAATGATTGTTGCATCAGAACTAACACCTTGTGGCTGAACTATAACTTCTCTTTCCAAAGGCCACACAAACTTGATTTAAAACAATAAAACATTGGATAGTCAAGCACATCCTTTGGCAATACATGCAACAGTCTAATGACCCTAGGTGTTAAAAATCTCTTTATTTTTAATCTGAACATAACTAGCCTCAGTTTCCAGCCACTGAAGTCTCATTACCTCCGTGCTAGAATAAAAAGCCCTTTCAGATTAAAAATCTCCTCCAACTCTAGAGTCATACAGAACAAAATCATGTTGCTATTTAACCTTATCTCAGAAAAGAAAATATGTTGTGCTTATTGCAATCATGGTAAAGTATGTTTTTCAGGGCTTGGGATTATTGCTAGTAAAACAGCTCCATGGCTTCCTCTATGCAAATTTTTTTTCTCTCCCTTATTTTATCTGTTACTTCCAGACTAAAATAAACCAAGACCCAACATAAACATTTAAGTCTTCACATAGAAATTGTATCCAGCACAGTGCAATTGCAGTTCTGACCACAGTATGTTGCTACCAAATAGTCTACTATTCAACTAAATATAAGCACATGGTTCCTTTGGTCTTATCACATCAGCCCAAATAAACAAGAAAATCTTACTTTTGAAATATTTTGAAACTAGGAAGCTCTTGGTTATTTGTGCTTCAAAATGTAAAATGATATCTTTGAAGTTAATCCATTTGTTGAAAACAAAATATTTTTCCAGTTAGCCTGAATATTATAAGATTTTTAGACTTTCTATTTCTAGAAATCAGTCTTTTTTTCTACAAAACTACCTCCTAAACCACTGCCTTTCTCTACATAATTTTTACTTTGAATTCTAAAATATCAGCCATTTGCAGCTGGAAGATTTGCATTTTTTTCTAACCAGTTGCAGTGAGATCTGTTGTGTGAGATCTGCATTTTTACTTTGCTGTAGGGTGGAGTCTTTGCACTCAGTCAGTCACTGTTATTCACCTTCCAATAACAAGGGCTGCTAGAGGTGTGAAATCTCAGTATTTGAGACACAGGAAAAGAACAGAAGAACATTGCCAGCTCATGGTAGAACAAGTCTTGTCCAAAATACACTCTTTTCATTGGAGCAGTTGCTGGATGGTAGTAAACTCTTTCAGAAGCCAAGCTGGGTAAGCTAATGCTGTTCCAAACTGTAGCAAAGTGGATATGATTTCCAATGCAGTGGCTGAAGCTTGTCAAAATGCAATAATGAGTAATATACAAACTACACTAACCTACACCTAGGAAAGCAAACTAGCAGATTAAACTGTAAAATGTTACAATGTCTTTTAGAAAGAAAAAGAATCCTGAATTTTGTTCGATTTGCCAAATTTCCCTAAAGAAAACATTTACATTTACAGATTGTCTTCTTTTTCTGAGTACTGACATGAATGGCAGCTTCCTCTCCTCTGTGACTCATGCACTGAGATTATCTAAAAGCAAAATAAACTCAGGAAAACAAAATTTACCCATCTCTCGTACCCACCAAATTTTCACGCTTTTTACACCAGATGAAATGATGTTTGGTCTTCTGACACAGGGTTAAAGCTGTGTATAACAAAAACCCAAAATATTTTGCAGACTTTCTATTTGCAGCTGATTATCTCAGTTGTTAAGGTACGAGAGAACTGTTAGAATGAGCCATGAGGCTGCAGCAACTTCAGCAACTACTGAAGTCAAAGGAAATATTCCTTTTACCTGATTAGGTTTTGGATTAGGCATTAAGTCAATAAGATGTTGTTGCTCAGATTTCTGCATAAGAGTAATATTGTAACTCCTTTGGTGACAGCAAGAGGGCTAAGCCAATGGGAAGGATTTTTTGTATTTTGGCAACAGTATAGCTCATCATTTGTCACAGAACTACATAATTACCTGTGACTGAAAGTACTTCTCTATACATTTTAAAGACATGTTCATTAAACTTACTATTTCTGTGGTGCATTCTTAAGTGTTAGGAATAAATAGGAATTATAGGACTTGCAGGAATTAATACTGAAAGTATAGCTATGCACAAAGTATGGTATTGTCATGGTTTTGGAAGGGATAGAGTTAATTTTCTTCACCCTAGCTGGTATAGTTCTGTGTTTTGGACTTAGTGTGAGAATAATGTTGATAACACACTGATGTTTTAGTTGTTGCTATGTAGTGCTTACACTAGTCAAGGACTTTTCCAGGTTCCCACGCTTTGTGAGGTGCACAAGAAGTTGGGAGGGTAGGGGGCACATCCAAGAGAGCTGATCCAAATTGGCCAAAGGGTATTCCATATCATGTGACGTCTTGCCCAGTATATTAACTAGGGGGAGTTGGCCGGGTGAAGCAGCGATAGCAGCTCAGGGACTGGCAGCGTCTGTCGGTGGGTGGTGAGCCATTGCACAAGTTGTTGTTTCTTTGGGCACCCTCCCCTGCCCCCTGCAGGTTCTCCCCCCTTTATTTTCCTTTTCATTATATTATTATTGTTACTGTTACTGTTACTATCTCATGATCAATGGGGCAGAGTCTGATCGGAGTCCTGTAACTAGCAGTGTTCCCCAGGGGTCTGTACTGGGTCCAGTCCTGTTCAATGTATTCATCAATGACCTGGACGAAGGGACAGGGTGTGCCCTCAGCAAGTTCGCTGATGATACAAAACTGGGAGGAGTGGCTGATACACCAGAAGGCTGTGCTGCCATTCAGCGAGACCTGGACACGCTGGAGAGCTGGGCCGAGGAGAACCTCATGAAATTCAACAAGAGCAAATGTAAGGTCCTGCACCTGGGGAGGAACAACCCCATGCACCAGTACAGGTTGGGGGCTGACCTGCTGGAAAGCAGCTCTGCTCAGAAGGGCCTGGGAGTGCTGGTGGACAGCAAGTTGACCCTGAGCCAGCACTGTGCCCTTGTGGCCAAGAAGGCCAAGGGTATCCTGGGGTGAATTAAAAGAAGTGTGGCCAGCAGGTCAAGGGAGGTTATCCTCCCCCTCTACTCTGCCGTAGTGAGGCCACATCTGGAGTACTGTGTCCAGTTTTGGGCTCTCCAGTTTAAGAAGGACAGGGAACTGCTTGAGCAAATCCACTGGAGAGCTACAAAGATGATGAAGGGACTGGAGCATCTCCCTTATGAGGAAAGGCTGAGAGACCTGGGTTTGTTCAGCCTGGAGAAGAGAAGACTGAGGGGGGATCTTATCAACACTTATAAATATCTAAAGGGTGAGTGTCAAGAGGATGGGGCCAGACTCTTTTCAGTGGTGCCCAACAACAGGACAAGGGGCAATGGGCACAAACTGGAACACAGGAAGTTCCACCTGAATATGAGGAAAAACTTCTTTACTGTGAGGGTGACAGAGCAGTGGAACAGGCTGCCCAGAGAGGCTGTGGAGTCTCCTTCCCTGGAGACATTCATAACTCGCTTGGATGCAATCCTGTGCACCCTGCTGTAGGTGTACCTGCTCAAGCAGGGGGGTTGGATGAGATGATCTCCAGAGGTCCCTTCCAAACCCTACCATTCTGTGATTACTATTAGAATTACTATTTTATTTTAATTATTAAACTGTCCTTATCTCAACCCACGAATTTTCTTACTTTTGTTCTTTTGATTCTCTCCCCCATCCCACTCAGGCAGGGGGAGATAGCGAGCAGCTGTGTAGTGCTTAGTTGCGGATGGGGCTAAACCATGCAAGGTATTCAAGTTTATGTTTTTATTTTTGGTGAGGAAAAATATCCTTTCCTTATCAACACACTGTGCAGTCACGACTGTCTGATAAAATTTATTTGTAAAATAAAAATTTCTGCATTTTTTTTCCAAATTGAAAAATTCATGCTTTGCCTTACATTCTGCTCAACTTTTTTTTTGTAGGAAAATGATACTACATGAGATCCTCCTTTGCCTTTTGCAACAGTCAGTCCAGAATAGCTATACGTGTTTAAATCAAATGTTGTAAAGAAAGACAGTGTCGTCTACTCTATGTTGAAATTCTTCTGTGGCAAGCTTCAGAACAACATGAAGTAAAAGAGGTAGGTTATAAATCCCTTGAAAATAAGGTTTATAATGGAAATGCTGACAGACATTTAATGATAGCAGCAATAGCTGGCACCACAGTAATAAAAGGACTTAAATGAAAAAAAAAATCTGTATGCTTCACAAAGGCTCATGGATTTCAGGGTAAAGCTATGTGCAGACTCAATGTAAAGACGGATGTTAATATACTCAACTCATTATGATGCTTGGGTGTCATTTACAGAAAATCTCAGAAACTCACAGTCATACTGTGAAAGAGTCTGAAAGAAGAAACACGGTGTTGCACCTATCACTGGTATTTCCCTCGCCTTCCCTCATGATAAAATCACTCATCTGAGTCTTCCTCATGCCTAAGATTTAGTGCCCAGAACAGCCTGCTCAATTGCCATGCAAACGGCAGCCTCTACTCTGCATCAAAACAAACACGTGTCCAACTACAAATATATAGTTATTGGAACCCTGTCACCCTCTGTCTGATGCTCAGGTAAGATTCCTGTTCAATCCTGACAAAATGTCTTTCCTCCAATGGATGAAAAGGGATTGATGGGCACTGCTAGAACTGTGGCCAAGTGCAGCCTTCATCCTAGAGGGGACCTGCAAGCTAATAGCTGGTGAGGTACTCAAAACAGCAGGTAGAGCAGTTTTCTTTTTTAAAGGAAACATATACATAGGTACATTAGCGCTCTTCTTGCATCCTCCAGCTCAGATTAAAAATTAAACCAATGACCTGAGACTTCTCTTGGTGTTAAATATTTCCTATTCATTCAATAGGCAACAAAAGCTAAAGATACTTCATTTTTCCTCTCTTGTTTTATTTTTTTTTTTTAATTTCTATTCCCTCTTCTCTTTCCTTCCACTTGCTTTTTCCCTCCCTCTGTCTTTGTTGGCACCAGTGTATTTGACTTGACCACTCAAATACCCACCAAGGTCTATTTGCGATCCCCTAGCAATAGCAATTTATAGATGAAACTTGCCACTTTCATATTCCTGTCTCCAAATAATAATGAAGCAGATTTCCCTCAAATAGCTCCACTTGGTAATTCTTTCATGTCTATTCTGCTCCTGAGCCATTTCTGTAGAGCATTGTCTACTGGGAAAGGGATGCAAAGTGAAAAGGAGCAATTGTGTGCGTCTGTGTGTGTTCTTTCTCCATGCCTCTAAAACCCAACCCAAACTGTCAAGGTGACAATCCAAAACGATAATCAAAACCACTTTTTACATTCCATCTTGTAACTGCTGCAGGCAAGTTTTAAAGGAGATGCTAACAAATCCCAAAGAATACCAGGTATTAAATATTTGATACGGCCAGAAATGTATACAATACACATCAAACTTAGGTTGTATATCTCTGTAATTTCTATACCATAGGTAAACAACCATATTTCAATAAAAAAGTCTTAGCTGGGTATTTGGAAATCTACATAAAAATCTGTTTACATTTTAGAAACAGCTCTGTTGTTTCCACATGCAGCTACAACAACAACAAAAAGAGATTTTGCTTGGGAATATTATCTCCCATAGACACACTACGAAAAATATTTTCAAGGGTGCCTTTCTAGCTGTTTGCATCTTTACAAGTATTTACTTTAAAGCAATCTTATATTCATACTACAGCCTGGTTTAAAAATTGTAAGGCTGCTGATTTACAAAATAGTTTACACTCATGCCTACAGTCTGCATTTTAAATTTTTCCAGGACTAAGGTATTGAAATTCAGTTCATTTTTACAGTGTCCTTCATAGGGAGCATTGAGAAGGCTGTATAGAAAGAAGTGATCTTATGAGTAAAAGTAAAAGGAAAGCTCAGAAAGAGGTGTAAACTGAGGTTACTCTGCTTGAGAGAGTAAGATAAATATGGCAAGCCAGTAGAAAGAGTGACCTTTCCCTCAGCTTGTACAGTCAAAGAGAGGAGAAAAAGAAGGGGCTTTAGAAAGACTTGGTCACAAAGTAGGCTGGTGGTAAACAAATGTAATAGAATGGTGTGTTTAGAGAAAGTAGGTGAGTGAACTTGTGATCCACTTAACATGTATGAGCTGAGCCATGTTAATTGCGTGTCCGTGTTTAGCACAGAGTAAAGGTAAGATAATTTGACCTAGCTCATATGAAGTTAGTTGTATGTTGCATCAAAGTAGTTCACTTTTTTTGGGGTAAAGAGCACATGTATGAGCAGTTACTATGAAAGTAATTTCCACATAACTTTAGACTACTGCAGTGTGGAAATCTTCATCTCAGCTATTTCTTCTAGACACTTTTCATAATCAATGGAGAGAAATAGGCATTCAGGGGACATGATTCATCTGATATATTAGATGTCTATTGCAGAATGCAACCTAAGAGTGGCAAATTTTTTTTCGCTGACTACAGAGAAAGTCAAGATGACTAGTTCAGATGTAGTCATTTACCGTGGCTCAGACAATTCCCCCTAATGAGCAACAGATGTAAGGTACCTTGTTAAATTGCAGTGACTTAATCATGAGCCTAAGATCCTGGAATTAACAGCCAGGGGTGGGGTCCTACTAGGACAGAAAATGCTCTCCAAAGACAGAATCAGCTCTGCATAATTTTATGCTGTGCATTTAAAGGAAACAACAAAGAGGGGAAGCAAAAGAGAGGCACAGAGAGGTGAGTGGCCCAAGGTCACCCAAAAGGTCAGAGCCTGTATCTGGTTCAGTGACTTACCATTGAACTGCACTGCCACTAAATGAAAGTAGCAAAACAGCACAAGGGAGGAGGAATTTTTGTCAACTCTTCCGCTCCACCATCTAAGGATGGATTAGTGCAGAGTTTATTTAGTATTAAGTAGGTAGAAGTAGAAAATAGCTGTAAACAGTATCTGAGCAGTTGCTCCCCCTATTGTGCAGTGCAGAGTTCCAAAGATGATCGTTGTATGCCCCATTCACAGCATTGCAGAATATCTGTATTAGCGGGTCTAAACCCACAAGGCTCCAAAGCAGAGGCCCTTCAGGACAGCAACTTTACTCACATATAACACCCATGGCAGCAAATGCATAACTACTAAAATAAAGTGCCAAGTATAATGAACTGGTAGCAACTGAAGAGCCTAGGCAACTAAAAGTTGTTTTGAAGTATCCAGGGTTGGGACCCCCATCAAGAAGGGGTCACTTCAAGAGCTGTAACCAGCACATCCCTGTTCTGATTCTTTTGAACGTCCCTGGGATTTGGATTAAGATTTCCACATTTGCAGATGCCCTCTTTCTTATAGCTGACTATAGGCCTTTTAAGATCTTTTTTTTGGCACCTTGATTTTCCAGTGTTGAACATAGCCCGTGGAGCAGCATTGTGATATGTTCTCGCTAGCACAGCATTTGTGAGGGAAGGCAACTGCATTCTGCAGGACCTGGAGATTTCAAGGATTCTTCACACTTTGAATCTGATAGAGTGCAATGTAGTAGACAAGCCTGAAGGGATTCTCAGTTATGGATCACTGTAACAAAGACTGCATTTAAGAAGAAAATGAGCCAGCTGAGATGATAAAACAAAATGTTTCGAGTCACTGCTATCTGGACAGAAGAGTTTGATATGAAGTGAGCTTCTGAATAGGTATGTCATCCTTAGCTCAGGGAGAGAATAGACTTAATCAGTTCCTAAAAATGCTGCCTTCCACATCTCAGGATCACAGCTGGCTTCCACTTAAGAAGCCTACCCCAAGACTGAATAAACAAAGCACTAATTCTGTTTGCATCCACTGGAAAACATCACCACAGACTGAGCCGACTTCAATGATTTTACTCATAAGTTTAGCAGAAGCATGGAAGAGAGGGCAACAGAAGCATAGGGGACAACAAGGCTAAGCTTTGAGGGAGACCCCAGCAGATCAGGGAGCAGAACAGATCAGGGAAAGGATGTCCTCTGGCTTGTCCTGAGGGAAACTGAACTGCTGCCACCTAAAGTAATAGGTACAGCTGCTTCTAATGACCCACTGGATACAGGGATGCTCAGAGAACTGGCCCGATTTGGCCACACAATAGGCAAATACTTGAATTTTTATGTCAACATCGCAAAGATGGTTGAATAGAGAGAGCAGTATTTGGTCAAACGTAACACTGGAGACTGGGTTTTTGTTTTAAAGAGGCTTTACAGAAAAGGATTCCTGTGAAAGCCAAGCATTCCTTTAGTAAAAGCAAATACTGTGAAAATATATATTTCCTAGCATTTCTATGACATTGGAAGTTATTGTATTATTCAATAACTGTTATTGAATAATTAATATTGACTTGTTTTAGTTTTGATCAGGTTGAGGTGGCCAGAGGCTGTGGAGTGGAGAGACTCATAGCAACAGTAGGAGGAAGAAGTGTCCTCCAAAAAGCTGCCTGACAGAAGTCCCCAAATCCCAATTTCCTGCCACCTGAAGAGAAAAATCCAGAACTAAATGTTTCATTTGATTTTATTTTCCTGCAGTGCCAGCCCATTCATTTGGGACCCAATGAAAAAGGAAATGATATATGTGAATATAAGGCTTCCCAGAGAGTTTTAAAATTTATTTTTAAAATTTGTATCAGTGCTGTACATTATGTATCGTTGTCAGCCACTAATATAAATTGCATCTGCAGTCCAAGAGGGTGGAGCATGACAGGTAGTGAAGTAGCATTTTAATTAACAAAAAAAAAAAAAAAAAAAGAAAAGAAAATCTTCTGAAATATGTTATAATGCGTCCTGCTCAATAAGAAGCCATACAAGGAAATTAAATCTGGTTACACATACCCTTTCTCTACAGTTCCTTCTGCTCAAGTAACAAACCCAGCCACATAAGGCTGATCTGGCTACTGGAATAAAGGAACATAGAGAAATACTCCCATTATATTATAATTTCTAAATATTTAGGTTACAGTATGACCCAGACATCTCACTGATTATCAGAGAATGTCATGCCAAAGCTATCAGAGAGTGGCAGGTACATGTGCAGTCATACAGGACTGTTTTTGCTTTGATTGCTCTACTGAGATGCTGTCCTGTAACAAAAGCAAGTACACACACACACACACACACACAAACAGAACTTAGGAGTCAAACTAATATGAAATACTTCCCTGCAGTTATAAAAGCTTGACTAAGACCTTCATTCTTTCAAGTACGTTAGATTTCAGGAGCAGAAAAGACCTTTAGTTTGTGTAGTCTGAGTCTTCTACACAGCAGAAGTCATAGGCTTTCATGCAGTTTCTTCTGTGTTGACCCTTGATTTTGCCTTTCAGAGTAAATAATAACATTGCCTCCTCAGGAAAAAAATGTAGATCCTGGAGATAATTATGTTTGATGTGCCACATCTTCCTCCTTACTCAACATTAACTCTTTTATATGTTCTGACACCAACAGACCAGGGACAGGGAAAACCTGATACAGCTATTTTACTGCGAACCTTAAAAAGTGATTAAGAAAGGAGCATTCTGTTGTTTTCTGCTATACCTGGTTTTGGTTTTGTTTCATGATTTCCATGATTCTTTCCTACCGCTTTGATGAAGTTCTTTATAATGCAGCTGTACTGTCCCAGTTTCTCAGATTATTGTATTACGATTTGTTTGATTTAGAGGAAGTCTCCCTTCTTTTCCAAGGCGTCCATGTCACACAGGAATAAGTGTGACATGATGAACATGAACCCAACACTCTCCTGGACTTCTGCCTATTCTTTGTTGCTGAGTTGACTTGATGGTTTCAGTTTTCACCAAGAGAACGATTCCGCATCTGGGCAATTGGTGATCTGAGGTCGTGATCCATTTGTTACTGTCTGATAGGTCAGCACATCAGTACTGACTTGTACTGATGTCAGTTACTGTTAATATAGTTATTTTGACCAGTGCATATTTTTATGTCTTCTGTAAACATATCTGATTTTGCTAATGTTTAATTACTTTATCAATACGAGGAACTAAGTCTCTGATGTGGAAGAAGGTTGTTTGGGGTGAGTTTCACTGGTGGCAGAGCCTCTTCCTGAAGCCTTATCTGTCTGGCCTTGCTTGCTCTTTGCCTGGTAAGTGCCAAGGGGCTGCCGGTTCAAGACGTTGCCGTGTTCTCCCATTGGCTGCAAGTGTGACTGATTTCTCCGTTTCTGGTGGATTTAGAAAGCAAATAAAAGATAATTATTTGGACTTGAAGAGTTGGTATCATCTCCCTTATCACTGGAGCATTAGAAACGAATGTTAGAAATAAACATGTTTTTAGGAGAAATGGGACTGCTGTTCATTTATATGAAAGTCTACTTTGGAGCTCCATGTTTGTAAAGCACTTTCAAATTTCATGTTAACTTCAAAGAAATGGAACTTGAGTTCTTTCTTGTCAGTTATATTATGTTTCAAAATAACCTACAAACTGCTCATTTGGAGGAAAAGTGGCATTTTTTTTTAACAAATATGACCTCTAGAGGGGACTATTTCAGAAAAAGGGCATAACTCAAAGCCTCACTTTGCTGTGCACCTGACTTCTGGCCATACCTTTCACTGATTACTAAGCTCAGTTTATACATTATTGTTTGTTTCAGCAGTGGGCTAAAAGAACCTTTACAGCAAATGCAGTTATAGTAACTATGCAAGTCCAGAACCAAAAATAACTTTTCACTTATTTGATATTCTGGCTTTTTCATGTAATCCACACTGAGGCTGCTCTAAGTTTTAAAGTCATCAGAAAGTACCATTTAGGTTCTTGAAGGTCACTTGTTTACTCCATAGTGGGCTCAGTTTGTGGCATCATCTGGGACAAAGGATAGACATCCACCAGAAGTAAGAGTTGTGTGCAGAAAGTCATGTTGTCATAATGCTTGTGTACTGCAGTAAAAATCCTCAATCTATCAGCAGAACACAGCCACATAATCCCATGAAGTACGAGCAAGACAGCATCATGTAAAGGCAGCCAAATATTTTGTCCAGGATATAAAATACACAGTGACTTATGCTGGAGTTACATGGTGCTGACAAGAGGTGATAGTGATGCTTAGCAATAATAATATTGCTAATTGCATTGCTATGATAAAGATATAATAAATAATGCTATTAGTTCCTCTGTAGCATAACACAACCTTATGGCATTGTAAACACAGATAATATAGCTGGCAAGCATCAGTTCTAAAGCATGACAACATGGTGGGAAGCCAGTCTGTAGCCAAATGAAAATAAAAGGTCCAAAATGTCCTTTTCATCCATTACTGTATGGCTTCTGTAGCTTGCGTAGCATTTTATATGGATGTCTTACTGACTATGACTATATTTATATGATGAAAGCAAATAAGATTTATAAAAATATGGATTTCTAGGCTTCAACAATACTTCTGGTGTTATTTTAGGAGGGAAAAAATAAAAAAAAACCTATCCAAACTAAGACGAATCAGTCCTTCAAACATGTCAGATGTATTTTAAAACCATCAGTTTGCTTTTGGGAATCTTTAAAATATTTCTTATAATTTTTTCACGTATTGTAGACAGTTTACAAAAGCTCCTTGCATGTATATTTAATGACCCATATTTGTAATCAAACGTGATAATTTATAGTGAGGATGCTGCAGTTGTGAAGTCTATAAATGGCTAGTTTTCTGAAGGTAGCAAATAGTACCACTTATCTCTCTACTGCCTGTCAAAAAAGCTATAGCTCTCTGGTATTTGCATATATAGCCTAACCTTTAACCAGAGCATGCTTTGACCGAGGTAGCTGGTTAGCAAGCAGACTTGCTTAACCTTATGGTTGTGCCCCCTCCCCAGTGTATCGATGTGAAATTGTACCAGGAGAGTTAGAGGCCATGTTTCAGAGCTGCACTCCTCTTTGGTTGCATCTGTGACGCTGTTTGGAAATAAACAATGCTACTACAGGGATAACCCAGTTTCTGTTTTGCTATCCAGAGAGTGGCGATCACCTTACTGAGGAAGAACTGCTGACCAGTTTCCTCACCATCACTATCACTGTCTTCTCTGGTGTTCGCTCAGTGAAATATTCTACACTTTTTAAGCACGTGTAAAGGATTACAGAAACCCTTATGTGCATCTCCAGAGAGCAGCCAGAAAGGGTTAAACAAAATCAACCCTGACAATACTAGAAACAGTTCTCTCAGTGTGTGTTGGTTCACTGCTCCACAGGGCATAGCAGATGTTGTGTCTGGTAGTAAGAAGGGCCCAGGAGGTGTGAGCTGTCAATCACTTTTTTTCCTAACTACAGGCTGTGCTATGGATATGAAGCACGACTAAAACAATCTGTCTCAGCTGGGGTGTGTGAGGTATCAATAACCCTTGGCAGAGGTGTCAAGAGCCTTGCTGGAATCAAACTACCCTGCTGACCAGCTGCTTAGCAAGTTAACAAGGCGGCATTCAGCGCTTGCTGCCCTCCCAGCCCAACAATTAACACAACTGGAGCAGGGCTCTGCTGAAATGCGAGAGGAACCTCGCCGCATCGCCTTTGCGCTGGCGACAAAGAGATGCACAGATCTTTATTCAGAAGCATCCGTAACAACACACGAGGAGTGAGAGAAACTAGGGCAGAGAACATGTTTTATTCTCAAATCAAATATGCGGATAAATATTAGCAATATGCGGCAAAACTGAACGGACTCAAGAAAAATAGATTTGTAAAGTATTTTCATGCACGAGGCCAGCATCTGTAGAGTAGAGGGGGAGCTCCAGTAAGGAATAAATTGTGCTGAGAAGCTAGAGTAAGGTAAATTTAAACAACAGCAGGAACAAACAATGTAATGAAAGAGTTCTGTGGCACTGGTAATCCAAACAATAGCTGCGTAGCGGCTTGTTACAATCATCCACATGGCTGGTTAGAGTATTATAGAACAACCAAGTTGTAAAATGAACAGGCGACAGTTGGAAAATCTTAAACATTTTGCACTCGTGGGTCATGTACTACTCAGCCTCGTACCAGTATAAATTTGGGAGTAATGCCATTAAAATGAATGGCTTCACAGTGATTTAACAGGGAAGGATCTGGCCCGTTTATAGAGCATTATCCAATTTTTCATTTTACAAACTGCTAACTCTGGCTCTTGGAGTTAATGTTTTTCCTGAGCCCCCAACACATTTTTTTTGTTTTGCTTTGAAAACTGAATTACTTTCAAGTCTTTTTGTATTCTACATTGCTTTATTTTGTGGTTTTGTTCTCAAGGGCATCAACCAGTGATTATATACTGTTCCATTCTGCAAAAAAAAAAAAACAACCACGGTGTACGGCAAAACATGAATATTAGCTTTAAACAATTTAATGTTGTTTGTCTTTGCTTTGAAATTCAATAATGTCATCAGCCCATAAGACCTTTTAGAGCAGAGTATTTCACACAGTGAAAGCTGCTTTCTGCTACAAAAGCACAGCAGCTGTGGCTCCTGCAGATACTCTTAAAGACAGATATAATAAAACACTGGGAGGGAGTAGGTCGACACAGGAGCATGAAATGGACGAGATGAAGCCCTTTGTCACAATCAAATAGGCTGTAAAGTTACTATAGTAACATACAGTATTAAGCTCCAGGTGGATTGACTTAGTGTTGACTAAACAAAAAGAGGTTAACGAAAACCAAACCAATAATTATTACACTCTCTCTACCAAATGTTTGCCAGGATGCTGTTATTTTGATTTAGCCAAGCTGCACAAAATGCGGTGTGCATTGCTTTATGTTCTGGTGAGCAGTTCTCGTATGAGAAAACCTGTAAGACAAAAACAAATTCAAAGTTGTAAGAAGGAAGTGGATGGTTTTACTGCGCCTGTGACAGACACTGCAGCAAAGTCCAGGCAAAAGACCATGACAGAATTAAACTGTGTCAAATGCTTCCTTTTTTTTTTCCCTCCAGGATCACCCACTTCCCCAGTGTGAGAAATGTGGAGAAGGAGGGAATGTTCAAACTCATTCTGACCTATATGATATAAATGAATGATGGATGGAAAAGATATGTACATTTAGAGACTTTGTTTTAATCTTCTCTGTAAAAACTAACCTTTGCATCTAAAAAGCTATCAAGAGAGATTCCCCTAATTACAAATTGTATCTTCACATGAAACAAGAATTCATCCTGCCTTCAGTGCTTATTTCTAATCATATTCTTTGCTGCCTGACAGCTTATGAATGGGGTGCTTCTGGCTGCTTCTCCACCCTTCTCTGTCAGCTATGTCTCAAGGAAAGCACTCTGCCCTGTAGATAAATCCCCCAGTAGAAGAAAGGGTTGTCTTAGCTCCAGTGACCATTTCTTTCACTCCATTTCAGTCTGGGAATTTAAAAATCTGAGGATTTAAGTGAAATTCCTAGTTTTATTCTGAAACTTCTGATGCTGTCAGAATTCACACCTTCTAGAGAACTGTAATTTCATGTGTCTCTGGTATAGCTAGTGAACTCCAAGCTGCTGCCCTATAAATCTTTACAGGTTGCTATTCAAAGAAGGAAAGAGATCGTATTGGTTCAAATAGAACAAAACAGAGTATGTCTTTCTTTGATAAAACGTAGTAGGTACAAATCAGAAACCCACTTGGATAGTCACTGCAAAAATGCCAAAAACGTCTCATCTGTGCTATAAACTTAGTCTCAACGAGGTTCGAATTAATACCACACTGTCAAGCAGAAAAGAAAATGTGTTAATTGCATTCAGGATGTGAAGTTTAGCCTTGTCCAGCGAAGGAAAAGGACAAAAAAAGGTTTTAACTATCAAAAGTATGAGATGGCTTTAAGCTGTACCTGTGGACAGGGTTCAAGGACAACTTTTGGGAAAGACAGTATATGAAGGTTGGAAGGAAGAAGTATCTGGAGGTCTAATTTGAAGAATTCCTTGTGTTTATTACAGCCTCTTGGCTGATAATACATCAACCAGGAAAGCAGTATTTATTGAAAGATGATGGAAGGATTAAGCAGCTAGCCAGAGCCTGCTGGCAAAAAGGGAAAGGTTACCTATTTAAAGAATTTCTTCCCCGTAACTTGGCAGAAATATAATGTGGCTGCATCCCAGAAAATGTGGTGAGGTGTGGTCAGAGGAACTGTAATCAAGCTGAGAGGCAGTGCTGAGGGCTTCAGTGGGAACAAATATCATCACTTGAGGATGTACCAAGTACTCTTGTTCAAATCTATTAGGGAATGGTTTCCATTTGGATTAGAGTTGTAGAAGTACCTGGCACACGGCGGAGCCATTTGAATGGCAGCACTAGGACCTGGTCAACTTTCCCAAGGGCAAACGGATTCTGGGTACTCGTGAAAAAAGTGTATGTATTGAACATACATACAAAGGTCCAAGTCTTCCAGTTCCTCTGGAGTAGCACTGTCTGTCATTAACAGTTATGGCATGTCACAAACAATTCTGTCTTGGATGACATCTGAAGGACAAGATATTCGAGGAGTTCCTTGTGATTATTTGAGATGCCTCTGCTAAGGTGGTCTGCTAGAATGTCCTGAAGACCTGAAGTTAAGCAAAGGGAATACCAAAGGAATGTCACTGGTCCAGAAAATATCTTCACTTGCTTGAATCTGCTTATAAGTATTTTTGAAACTGCATACTGCATTCTGACATGTCATCTGTCTCCTAACCCTAAGTGGGACATCAGACTGCTGCCACTAACAGGGTTATCTGTTATCTTCATCTTTGACTTGACAGATTTGGCTTTGGCTATTGAAGAAAAAACATCCAGAGAACCACAGCCTGCAGTACAGGAAGCTGGTATAGGCACCACAGACTCTGTAAAGATCTAGCTCATGAACACAGGCAGGAAGAAGAGGAGAAGGGCAGTGAAGGCCGTCCTCAACTCCTTATGTCCTGGCACATGAGGACAGTCTTGCCCAGCCAGGGCAGGCTATTCACAAGGCATGAGCACAGGCCCTGCATGCTTTAGGAACTGGTTGCCTGAACACAGGCAGAAGTGGAGTCCATATAGAAAATACATTGTATAAAAACCCCACACATGTTTATGAATTGTAAAAAAATATATTATTTAATAGTTCATATAGGAAACAAGTGTACTATTCCTTCTTATATATTCTTAAAATGAGGATATGTGCCAACATTTGGAGATCGTATGTGGGAAATTACATATGTATGTAGTTAGGTGTCTAGCCAGGGTTTCTTTGCATTTTTCCAGAATACTCTCTCATGGCCACCTGAATATGTAGCAGTGTTTGAAGAGAGGATGGTATATCATCCCAGGCAAATACCACAGTTATTGTGCTGTTTCAGATATTTGTTCTTCATGGCTGATGTTAATATGTTACTCTGAACACTGGATATCCTTCCTTCTCCTTTGCTTGTGGAGTCCCCGGCAAAGCTTATCATTCTGCTCTGTCAATTCTTGGTTCCAGTTCTCTGCAGGGAGCCATAGGCATGGAGACCAGGTGCAGCTGGGGCTCATCTCTAAGGAGTGGGTAGACAGCAGAGCTCCTCTGCAGATGGGGTCCCCTTGCTATGCCCCTAGTGACCCACACGGAGCAGGAGTGCAGCAGTCACCTGCTTTTTTCCCCAACAGCCTCTTTTACCTTCCTGTGTTGCCCAGGTTAGCTGATGGGATGGAAACCCTTCCGCAATCCCCACCCCCAGCCAGAGGAGATCACTTTTGTGTTTCACTGGGATGAGCAGCGGCTGGAAGCCCATTGTGTCCTGGGGGGGTCTGGGCTCTGAAACGCCAGCCCCACAGCCTGCCCCTGGGGTGATACCCTCTAACATAATTTTACCCCTTTCCCTGTCTTAGAAACTTCTTTAAGAAGATGCCATTTGTATTCTCCGCTCACCTTCCCCAGTATTGAGGTGGCCTCTGCATGTAGTTGTTTATTAATCAGTAAGGCTCAGCTTAATACTTACTTGGAGGTAACTTCAACCTAAAGGTAGTGAATTTTCAGAACAGTTAAAATGCTCGTTTCTTGCTTTTTAACTCAAGGAACTCACATTGCTATGTGGGCCTTGCTTGAGAGTCGTTGTAGATTAAGAGACAATTTGAATTATAATCCTGATCCAAATACTGCTACTTCTGTGACTTTGGGCATGCCACTTAACCCCTCTGAGCCTTATTTTCCCTATTATCTGAGACTAATGGTATTTTACCTGTCTCAGACCACAAGGGAGCTATGAGGCTTAATTAATGTTTGCAAACTGGGTTGTTGCATAGCATAATTAAATAGCATTTCCAAAGTTTAAAGAAGTAGAAAGTATTAAGACCCATCAGCAGTAAAGATGAGACAAGGAGTGAGAATGTCCTGATTCCCAGGACAGTGCTTAATTCTCTCAACCATATGGCTTTGGAAGGAAAAAAACAGCACCAAATTGTCTTCAAGAACCTTCTTCAAAGTTCAAAAATGTAAGTTTTAAAGCAAAGGTGGCTATTCACAACTTTAAAGAACATTCAAACAGCAATATTATTTTGATTCTTGTGTAATCATTTCCTTCTTGTTTAGTTGCATGAAATTGTCCCACATTTTCAGATGTTATTGAGCTTCCAGCCAAAAGACTTCCGTTAAAAAAAATCTTTCACAGCCTCAAGTCTACTCAGTTATAACATTTTTAATAAACACATTTATTCTCCCCTTTAAAATTTAACAGTTCTGTTCTAATTTAATTTACAGTGTTCAGGCTGTGGTTGTCTTGGACAAAGTAGAAATGGTAGAAATGTCCAGCAGTTTCACAGGGTCAGGCCTATCAGATATCTCCTGCCCTATCACTTCCACTCATACCTCCCCCATAATACTCTAGAGCTATTTTAACTATAAAGTGGAAACATATCACAAAAGTACAGAGGTTACTGTAGAATTATACCTTATATTCAATTAATGTGAAAGCAAGTACTGAAAAAATCAAAGTATGGTTACCTGAAGAGTGTTATTTTGCTCATTCAACTGTGTTTCTTCATGTCCTGAATCAGAAAAAAAGCAAATTCAGACAAAGTTTAGCCATGTGTTTGTTATATTCCTTCTTTTTGGTTAAAGACAGTAGGATTCTTTTTAGTTTAAGGCAGTAGGATTTTCAGTTAACATTTTCTGTTTTCCATGGGTTTTCAAAACAGAAAGGAAAACCCATTATAAACATTAATTTCATTTAATTCCCTTCCATTTTTTGTATATATTAAAAGAAAAGGGGGTTTGAACAAAATGTTACAGAGAGATTTTTATGCTATGGATAGTATAAAAATGTGTGATATCAGCCTTATAGCACTAAGGCTTACTTCAACAGATGTGTGATGCAACTCAAATTTATTTCTTTGGTTTTAAAAATGACATTTTAATTTCAAGCACAGTTGAAGAGCTATGGCTATTGGGATAATGGGGTTTTGGTTTCCTTTTAGAGTAAAATAAATAAATTTTATTTTCCCAATATTCAGTCTTTAGTTTTACCTCTCTTTCAAATTCTTGGAAGAGAGCAATAAAAGTTGTAAATAAAAGAGTTAAAAAAATTGAATTTCTTTTCTTGAAATAAAACCTTTGGCTTTTTTTCCATACACAAAAAATAGACTAAGAAGTTACTAAAAATGAAATATTTATTATTTATTTTATTAGTATATCACAATTCTGTGGTGATAACACTCCTTAAAAATAATAGAGTTCAAATCCTAAGGGATGTAATTTATTTGAAGTAAAGTATCTTAGAAAAAGGTGTATCTGAAGGCTCAGATGAGACCTCACTATTTAGGTCTTACATATCAGAGAAGACCCTGTGTATAATCATGATGGCTACTATAGATGATAGGACAGTTCAAAGCCTGGGATATGGAGCTGCATGACAGGATCTATTGATATCCCACTGAGGGTCCTTACAGAATGACTGTCACAGAAGAAATGGAGGATTCATTCATGTTAACTATCCTCCAGTCCTAGTTATGCCTGACTGTGCCTGTTTCACTCCCAGCCTTCCTACTTTTTTTTTTTTCCTGCAGACTGACATAATAGCTGGACTCAGGGTAGCTTTCCAGTTCTGCATGACCGAGATAAATAATTTCTATCATGAACAAAACTGTTATAAAGCAAAATGATGACAGTCATTCTGACCAATAGCTTATCACCTTCTCTCAGCAAAAAGGTTCCTGTTAAGGCTGTCCCATCTCAATCTCATGGTTAAGGCATCAGTAGCCAAAAGGCGGATTAACAAATCTGCATAAAATGCAGATGACTGTGGGTGCCCACAATGAACTTGAAAAGATGACCAACCCAAATTTTCTTCTGTGACAAAGGTAAACTGGGGGCAGAAGAGGAGATGGAAAGAAAGGCAACTCTAAATCATGTTTTCATCACCCTGCTTCTTCAGAAGTAAGACCCACAGCAAAGTAAATGTTGGTAAGGGTCAGGCACCATTAAGAAGGCTGCTGCCTCTTTGTGCTGTCCCAGTAGGTTTGGCCTATTGTTTTTTCCTTTGCTTCCATGGATCCCTGTGTTATTTGCTCCTGCAACAGGCTCCCAAAAGTCTATCCTTTGGCTTTCTGCCTACTTGTAATCTTTCTGTCTGTGTATATCTCCAGAAAGAGGCTTAGGGCAGGTTTCTGACATTAGTGCACCAGAACCTGAGACCTGACCGTCCACCTCATAATGAACCATAATATCTCAAGAATTTCAGTTAAAAAAATTTATAAATCCAGTTAAAATCTCTTACAGCAACTCAGTTACACTGTATCATTAGAAAACATAATTGTCTCTGTGAAATGTTTTCTGTTAGGAGTAGGGAATTTGAAAAACATTGTTTTGCATAACTGCGTTCCTCTTCCTCTCTAACTCTAGACAGAAAAAGGCAGATAAAAATACTTCTGTCTCTTGCTACTGTGAGAGGCAATTAGGATCTAATAAGCCTGGCTGAACCACAAAGAGGAAATGTTACTTTTGGGTCTGCCGATGAACGGTGATCAGAGTGGGGCAGGATCAAAACTGGGACCTCAAAGCCGTCATAAAGAGAGCAGTTATCTACACCAGCTAAAGAGATCAGGGTAGGGCATGGGGGAGGGGGGAGGGCAATTAGAAATCTAGAGCATTAAGGGAGGCAAAAATTCACTTTATACTCACTAATTCAGACTGAACTGTAAGTCAATAAGACATTTAGAAAAAGAGGTGAATGTTCTGGGCTAGAGTCACCTCTCAGCCTGGGGAACGCTGTTGCCAGGTCTCTCCCATGTGCGGGAAGGGGACTACTCACTAAACACACATGGTCTTGAAAAGACGAGTAGAAAAATATCCTGACAGCTCACTGGAACCTCTTGCTGTCCCGGTCTGGGAGTTTCTTCTACCATATTTGCCACAGCTAGCAATGAAAATAAATTTTTAAAAGCTCAGATTGTTCAGCTTGTGACTCAGATGATGTTCATACAACCATGTGATGGTACTTCACTTGTACCACATGTTGGACTCTGCCACAGCAGGACGAAAGATGCACAGCAGGTGGAAAGATGCAGCTGTGCAACACATCCCAGGTCTGCACACCAGACAGTTGCACACAGCAATAGTGACTGATTGCTGTACGCTAAAGTTTTACATTTCTAAAAAGTCCCCACCAGCAAGGGAAGCTATCACATTGTAAGGGAAAGTGAAGGCAGCATGTGACAAAGGAGATGCAAACTATGTGTCCTTGCAAAAACTCTGCCTTTGTTTCTTTTCATCTTGCAGTTTCTCTTAATCTAAACTAAACGCCTTTCAGATTGCGTATATGACTCTTCTCAGGATTGAAAGAATGTGTGTATGTGGGCTGAAAAGGAGAGGAGACAGCTGAGGTAAGAAAAATGCTGGAGTGTTTAAAAATGCTAAAACTGGGAATGTATTCCCAGGACTTTTTGCCACTTCTAGCAGAAGATTCATTAAGAGTGTGTTTATATTTATACATGCATACATACATACATAAACATCTAGGCCGTATGTATTGATTAAATAATTACCTAAAAAAGTAATTGGCTCCTAGACCTGCCAGATCAGTTTAAAAAAAAAAAAGAAAAAAATAATACCTCTAGGAAAATCACTGCACATAGATCTAAGACAACACCAACAAATTCTCATTTCACTGGGATTTTATTTCATTCTTGTAGGCTTAATATCTCACTGCGTGAACAAAAAATATCACACAGAAAGGGCTTCAGGCTAGCTACTTCCAAAAAGATTCAACCTTCTGAGTAATATCAATATCATCCCCATACCCACATGGTTAGCACTTTCTAATACATTTGCTGAAAACCATTAATAAAGCAACATTTTTAGTCTAGTTCTTAACCATGTGTCGCACTGAAATAAGTTCATGTAAATCTGTGAACTGCACGACAATGATCAAATTAACAGTCATTTCAGGAAAAATGCCCCTCAGGCTGAAAAATAATTAGTAGCCTCTCACTCTATCTTTTCCTACTAATAAAAATCAAGCTATTATTGTTGACTGTGCTAATAAAACACCTTCCATGACCCTGAGGTAGCTCGATGTAAAATATAAGGACTATTCTATTGTGCAGATGCACACATGTTTTATTGAACATTTCTATTTAGTTTCTCACCTGGTGACAGCATTACTTCCATGAGAACTTTTGTCAGAATGATACAGCACACACACTCTCTTCTTCCTGTGCAATTAATCTTGCTGAAGTAAACCCCAAATTTTAAAAACTCCACAGACCTTCAGTTTAACTTCTGTACGTAATGATCTCTACATAGCGCAATAACATGAGGATGCTTTTTTCCTTTGATGACCGCTCAGAACCAGAGTATTCATTTTAACAGGTACATTCTTGCATTACAGTATTCAGAGTGGCTCAGACATGCAGCAGAGATTGTGCATATTCTTATCAAAAGTTTGCTCTCAGGATTTTGGTTCAGTCTGAAAAACAATTTTCCCTGTGCCATATTGCCTAAACCACCTATTTAAGTATTTACCTTATTATTATCTGTGCCTACATTTAATCCTCTAACAGTGTGGCAGATGACCACAACACAACAGAAAGTTACCAAGATTGTGAATACACCGTGAACAAGCTACTCCTGTCCTGCCATAATTATGGGATAGCTTTCCTATTTGTAAAGGTAGAGGGAAATATCTCACATTAACTGAGTGGCAAAAGTGTGCCAAAATATGGAGCAATGTCAACCTATTCCCTTACGCAGTAATGGATTTGTGGGGCCACATCCCACGTCTTATTTTTGTTCAGTTTAACCGGTTGTGGAAACTATATAAACACAGAGAGAGGGGGAGAGGGCTTGTTTGAGTTTCAGGTTCATGAATAATACACAAACATTTGGGATTAATTTACAGTAGCAAGCAAATAACAAGAGCTTTCCAAAATGGCTCCCAAGAGCACTTCCAAGGAAAGTACTCCCACTAATTTGCACTAATATGAAAGTCAGAATGAGGTTCTTCTGTAAACATCTTCCTGAAAGCACTTTGTGAGTAAGTGATCAGGACTGACAGCACATACTGGGGGGTAAATAAATGGGATGACAGCCTAGAAATACCTACTGAGGGCAGCAGAAAGAGTGCTACCAGTTTTAGCAGGATTTGGAGCAGACCTTTACTTCCTTAGGACACTGCAAGGTTTGCTCCTTGCCTCTGTGCATGCGTGCCTGTGTGCAGCTGCGTGCATGTGCACGCGTGTGCACATGTGCAAGAATGTATGGCCTTGTCCACATGATTCAGCCCAGCACTGCTATCCGACAAAGGCTGGGAGCCAGTAGAGCAATTTAGTCAGATCCTAATGACTTGTGAATTTCCCTTTTGGAGGGAATGGTACTAACGCTGTGGTCAGAGTTACATGCTGCCAGGAAGACACGCTAGGATCGAGTCTGCTGCATCATCGACCTGTGTATGTAAGTACTCTGCTTTCCTCTGTATACATTCTCCATTATGATCCTAGAAATTTGGATGATCTACCCTGTCCTCAGCTTCTGCATCAATATTAATAGTAATTTTCCTAATTACATCTTTGAATTGTTGTAATGCAACAATTTTTGAGAAAAAATCAGCTCTTTTGCAAATTCCTATTAATTATGGGAGTTCTTAAAGAATACATAAAATCCTCATATTTTAGAGATTTATATTTCATACAATCATATCTATTTAGTATTGTTCTGTGACAAAGGAGGATAAAAGGATTGCAAATAGGTAACAGGAACTAGACAGATTTTTTAGTATTTCTCTAATGTAACCTTGCATGAGAATCAAATCCTGCCCAAATTACTTTTGTGATATGTGGATGCTATAAATAACATGATGGAAAAGGGATTGATCTCTTTCTCTCTCCTTTACATGAGTATATGTTGTAATCAGGAAAGCTAATATATTACCCAAACCACCTTTTCTTCTCTCTCAGAGATGAAGCTCTTGGACCAAGAACTCACCCAAATGCCTTCTTTTGACAGGACAGTTTCTGGGGCTACTGCACTTCTGCCCTTCAGAAATTACAGCATCAAATATTCAGAAGTTCAGGAGAACCCATTTTCCTCTCCCATAGCCTCTCACAGCTTGTTACCATAGTGTTTTGGTTTTACTTGGCCTAACTGTTCAGAATTAGACCTTTGGAATAATAAGAAATACACATGTTCCTCTGACAAAGCTAAGAACACTTCAGGCTCTGTTCCAGAAATAGGATTGAAAGTAATTTCCATCTTTCAGGCATTATCAGAAAGCAACTGTTAGTAAACAGTGGGTGGTGGATAAATGATGGTGGGGGAGGTCAACGACAACATCAATTTAAAGATTACAACTTGCTAAAAATTAGGATGGTACATGTGAAAAAGTATAAATTTCATGAAAGGAAGGGATCGAATTAATTTCCACATCCACATTTAGGCACCTATTCTACCGTAATGGGATAAGAACCTGCAATTTCCATGGGTGGCAATGGAAATTCTTATAGAGGTGCTCACCACTTTGAAGGGTGATGCCTTGAGCTATTGAGCCTACAAATTTCCACACAGTTACAGACTAAGGGTTGGTGTTTGCTTAGGAAAGGTGACTCATTGCGTAGTTATAGCTCTGGCCACAAACAACAAGACAGGATGGCTTCCAAATGCCAGTCTTTCAGTCATTAGCAGAACCCTTACGAATTAAAAGAAAGTCTGCAATACTGTACTGCTACTACTTTTTTTTTTTTCATGGCTTACGTACTGTACTTTGTCGCATTTCCTTATGAACTTGAAATGTTTGTCTAAGGACTGTTCTTAACTTTTGTGTGAGTTTAGCACAAAAGGACTGGACTTCTTAGGATCTTTGGGGAAAACTGGTGACAACAGATTAATGGAGATGTTGCAAGGAAATAAACTATGCTTAGTTCCTAATTTTGAGGGTAGTCCAGCTGGACCTACCAATTCCAAGTAGCCACTGAGCCTGGCTTTGAACAAAACAAAAGAGATAACTGCAGTTATTTTTTCTAGCCTCCAGAGCTCGCTCAATTGAAGTACATATACAAAAAATCTTCCTGCTGTGATAAACAGAGATCTCATGCAGGTATGTGGACTCAACAGGTATTGCTAATCAATGCAGTTTCTCTGCAGTCAATGAAGCTATGCCAATTTGCACTGGAATTCTGCTTTATATTTAGATATTCCTTTTTGGTGGTTGATCTGTAAACTGAAGGTCTAACCTGTCTTGTCCATGCTTCACATTTATACTTTGCTATTCCACAGAAGTCTGTGGCTTTTTAACTAGCCAAATATTAGGATGCACTTCAGATATCCTCCAGAACAACAGGTGCATTTTGCCTTTGGTTTACCAGTCTCCAGCAAATAACTAAGATCAATTTCTAGGGGATAAGGAGAGAGCCAATTTATAAAATGCTTATTACAAAGGAAATATTAATGAAATTCTGTGCCATCTGCATGTTGGGCATCTCTGAACTTGGTCATATTTCTCTGTGTAGAATGGACTTTTCACCTGGTTGCCATATGGAGGAAAGGAGATGTTGTAAATGAAAATGTAACACAAGGATGAAAGGAAAGAGGTGCAACAGCTAGCACAGTTCAGCTAACAGGCCACCTACACAAGTTGGATCTGCCCTCACCATGCAGGGAGGACTCATTTAACCAGCACCAACATAACAGATAAACTGACACCAGTACTGACCTTTCAAAATGACAGGAGTAAATTTTTCACTTTAAAATAACATTTCCAGTGCACCAAATATACAACAGATTTCTTTCAATATCAACATGGCAAAGAAGGTCCTTTGATATGTTTCTTATTTTTACTATGTTGGACAAATATCTTGGACTTAAAGCCCTTTGAAAATAGAGGCAAGCAGAAAATAATGAATCATCTGAAGGCAGAAATTAACAGATTATGGTTCATGCTAAGAAAATTATGGTATTTGAGAACTGCTTTCTACTCTGTCATAAGTATATTTTGGAGTCAACAGACAATAGTGAGACAAGGCATGTGTTGCTGAACTCACCTTTTATTCTGTGGTCACTTAAAGTTTTGTAACAGCATTAGAAGACTTAATAACCTCTGACTTATAAATTTAGTCCCACTGAGAGAAATGGGACTAGCTGCAAGGTTATTAACTTCCAAGAAATCCAAGTTGGATCACTATCAACAAGCATGGCCGTGTAATGGTACACTGAATTGATTCCCCCACAAAGCAGCCCATTCATTTTCACAACAGCTTGATGGATTTTTTGATTAAGTAGGAGAACATGAAGATCACTGCCTATGACAAGACTGTTGGGACAGACCTCAAAAGTTAATACTCCTAAGAGTGGGAAGTGGATTTGAATAGTTGGGTCGCATTTCTCTGGTCAAACCAACCACCTAAGAGTTTGAAATTATGCTGATTTTCTCTTTTCCCAATGTCCTGTCTAGACATTTTCACTTGAAGTGTTCTCATTATAGAGCTGTGTTATAGGAAGCTGCAGATACTACGCATACAGTGTGCTGACTTGTGTGGACAGACAGTGATTAAAAGAGAAGCAATGGGGAAGCGATGTTTTTGAAATGTTTCAAATGATGTTTCAAAATCTCTGTGCAGAAGGAAGGCAAGCTTAACAAGTCACTATATGTCTGTAAGGTCCTAAAACCTAAAATGTAGTGGATTATTTTTAGGACAAACTAAAAGAACATGATGAATTGGGGATAAGAGTTTCTCAGCATCATTCACTGATCAGAGAAGAGACTGAGCAATCACAGACTTCCGATGCAAAAAATTCCTACTTAAGCAACCCAGCAAGCAGAAAAATTCAAGACACACAGAAGAAGCAAAATGATGCTATTTCTTAATGACCTGTTCTTTACCTTTTATTTTTTTAAATAAGGTTCTATCATCTGTACTTCAAAGACAAGATCTTCAGCTCATATTCACAGTCTATTGTGCCTACTTATTTTTATTGACCTTACAGGGAGCCAGCAACTGGCAGGTTCTGTCAGAATTGTCTGTTGTGTTCTTGCATGTAGGTGCCATAATGGTTGCAATACCTGACTTAATCATAGTTGGATGTTTCATTATGCATCCTAGCACTTACATCTTTCTGCACAACTTGGTATGCATAAGCTCTATCAATTTAAACAGCTAACAAATGTCCCTCATTTAGTTAAATCCTTCCCCAAACTCTCATTGTAACATGAGAACTTCTGTGCACTCATGTAGCTGAATAAAGAATTCACTTCTGAAGTAAAATACGTACTGACGGTTGAAACACAGCAAGGAAAAATCAAGAGTCAGTTTCAGTGGAAAGTAACATACATTGAAGTGGCTTGTATCGGCCACAACATGGTCAAATATTTATTATGGGGAATTAATTGACAAGGAGAACAATAGCAACTAACAATGTGAGGAGAGATGAAGCTCTCTCTGTAGCTTCTAGTATGGCCCCTTTAGGGGTTTATCTGAGGGTAACTGCTAAAAGGTCACAGGCATATTCTAACGTCTAAGGCCTTTTTTTGCATTTATACCCCCGCACCCCAAAAAAAAAAATTATACTCCAAGAAGTGGTTAAAAAAAGCAAAACAAAACACAGACTTGCAAATGCAGTAAGTTTTACAATTACCAGTGCTACTACAACTAATGATTTATTTTTATGTACCATGCTTACTAAACACAAACAATTCTCTTGTATAGTCCACAAACATGTGTATATAAATCTTAGCACTATTACGGAGCTAATTTTAGAAAACTGTATTGTTAACTATTCTTTTAACAGCTCTATATGAAAACAGAAGGGCAACGCAAGTGCTGATCTCAGGTGAAATATTGCTGGACCAGGTTTATTTTAATTTCAAGTTATTTTACTTAATTTACTTGAAGTACTGCAGACTAGGTAGTCTGTAATTTTTTAAATTATGTTGATGTACATTTTTGGGCAAGTCACCATGAAAAAACACTGTATTAAGCTGATTCAGAAACTGAACTGACATTATTCGTCTCTCTTCAATTCATCTATCATATCAAGCCATTCCTGTATACCCCATCTCCAGCCATTAAAGATAATAATTTCTAACTGTTTTATGATCCACTTTTTAACTACAAAATGCACAAAAGTAATTAAACCAAATTGAAACAATTATAGAAAAACAATATTCAATAACTGAGGCGCCAAAAAGTTTTACCGTCCCCTAAGGATGCAAAAAATTGCCTAAGCAGCAGTAATATTATTCCACTTGTTACATTTATTCCTGCAAGCTAGCCAAGCTCAAATTAATTGTACTGACTAAACTTTTCTTCTTGGAGAGAATTAAAGATATGCTGTTGTCAACATTTGAGCACAACCTTGTCGACACTTAAACGCAGAGAAGGGTGTGACATCCTGCCCTGGCTGCCTTGCGCTAATTAATCACTCTGGTATTTAGGACCATTCAAGCAGACAAATTAATGGAGAATAATTAGTGTATCTTTGTTCCAGCTCGGCTTTGCACACCAGACACTCTGAGGGTGAGAGGGGAGTATGTAGAAAGTGAGCCATTAGCATGCACGTAGTTTTGCTTCTGCTCAGCAAGTTCCGCAGAGATTAAGAGAAAAGCCAAATTAGCAGTCGTGTGACTGGGGTTAGGACATCCCTCAGTAAAGAAAGCACTCTGTTTGGGTATCAGCTTTCAGAAGCAAGTTGTTAATCCAGATGTTACCTTTCATAAAGAACAAAACACAATTAAACCCCTCTTCCTCCCCCCTCACACGTGCACACAAAAGAAAAACGAGGAATTGTTCCTTTGCATTACAAAGATTTATCTGCAATTCAGCTACTCGTACATACCAATGAGAAATTTCTAAATCTTCACCTTTCCTTTCCAGACCCTTTTTGGTCAGCATTACCTTTCACTGGGAGCACAAGGAAGATTATCACAAAGAATATACACCATGTGGTTATACAGTCAACAACACCACTTATGGTTATTTGTACTGAGAAAACAAAACTCTAAGTCCTTCAGAAATAATAAATAGTGTCAGATTTAAATTAATTGCAAAATTAAAATCAAATAAAATCATGCGGTAGCCTGAATTATGAAAAAATAGTGATAGTTATCAAAGAGAACAATGATGATAAAGTCCTTAACACAAAGATACTTTATAACAAAAGAAAGATGTGTTTGTACGTGTTCCATAAAACATTTTCCATTTTTCTTGTATAAAAACCTTTTGTGCCAAATTCTTCTGTTACTTGTTCTCACATGGTAAGATCTATAAGAATTTAACTCCCATCAAGAAGGAGATGATCATTGTTAATTCACTTTGACATCATTACAAGCTTAATGTGATGAATACTACTTGGTGGGACCGGACCCAAAATGAGTGCAGTGGCAATTTCTGTGGCAGTTCAAGTGTTATTCCAGACATTATCGTCAGTACCCTGTCTCTCTGACAGGTGCCGAAGTCTAAGAATATGCAACTCATTGCAAGACCAGGACGTAAAATCTCTCCTCGTTGAACACCACCACATTTAGGAAGATTTGGTATAAAAACTTGCTGTTCAAACCCATTTGTAGTGAACAGAGCTTACAGGCAAAAATGCACCATGGCTCACAAAGCACAGTGTCTCGAGGGGGTGGGTGTGGGTGAAAAGGGTCAGGGAAAAAAGAGCAAGAAAGACCACACAGTGAGAAAAGCTGACCACACTCAGAAGCTGTATCAATCCTAATCAATCCTATAAAATCTTTTTTTTTTTTTTTTGTAAGAACACAAGAATGGGCAGACTGTAAAACTGTGCTAAGTGCACTCTATTTTTGTGCAGCATGAACAAAAGGGCAAGAAGAGGGGGAAGGAATCCCACCTGGGTTTTGACACGATATGGGATATTGTTTTAACACAGCACTACAGGGCTTCATAAAAATGTGATATTTCTGTTCACAGTGTCCTGGGTTTGTTGGTCGAGGGAAAACACAGCTACCAGAGCATGAACTCTCACAGTTCCTCACTGGGGGAAAAATAGAGCGCCTCTCCGCAGTTTCCTACAACACCGAGTTACTACTGTGTATGATAAGACCAGATGCCATTAGAAATGCTGCCATCCCGGGAGTGGGTTTCCTCGATCTTTGAAGGTGCATAATCCTCATTAAAGGAAAACCCTGACCGTAGGAGGGGCAGCGCTGACATCAAGGCACCTGGGCATGACTAAAAGAGCTGGCCCCATATGCGGCTGCTGCTGAGCAGCAGAATGTAATTTAGTCGCACCAGCAGGAGCAGAGGTCAATGATTTTATATTAATGGGGATCACGACAGTTCTAAGCTGTGGCGTGCTTTGAAATAAGTGTTGTACAAGGCAGCAAAGAGAGCTCAGCAGAGGAAATGAGCTGTGTCACTGTCTCCTCATGCCTTGAAGCAAACACTGAAATGTTTAAAGTTGCTATAGACTTAAAGCCATAATATTTTACAAACAACAATTACCTGTTTTAATCCAAAAGATAAGTAGCTTGTGAATTATTACATCTTCTGACATAATTTGAACAAAAATAAAAAATGAAAGGCATATAGCTTTTAGACTGCAATCTAAACAGAGGCAGAAGTGGAGTAAATGTGATAAGTCCTTTAAAAAATCAAATATGCTTTGTAATTAATCATTTGCATGCAAGGATTATGGTCACATGGCATTAAATCACAATGCCTCAGTGAACAATCCATGTCAATATCACCTAACAAAAATCACAGATTCAACCATGCAAAAGGGTACAAGTTTTGATTAAAAGATCCTCTGGTGTTTTAATATGTACACTTCAGACCTTGAACTAAATTCACATTTAATCAAGCTTCTTTGTGAAGATGTAATGTGAGCTCTTCTGTGGCTTTTTGGAGGATTTAAATCTGGCCTTTCATGTAAGTGCATGACACAGCAATCCTTTACATGGATCAATACCAACTCAAGGGATACGTGAAGTCCTTAATGAGGTTTTCTGGGTGGGGGCTATTATTATTGTTGTTATTGTATTCCATTGGCACCAACAACGTGCTAGGTGCTGTCCAGATGTGTGGTGAAGACATGGTCTTTTCAACAAAGACATTTCTTTCTGAGGTGAGCCAGAATAAAAAGAGAGCAATATAAGTATTAACATTTTATAAATGGCATGGCTGGGGTGATAACCCAAGAAGAATTGAGAAGCTGTATTTTGAACTGACAAGATCTGGGAAAAAATTGTATGGAGAACCACAAAGGGGAATGCTTCAACAACTGCTGTAAAAGAAGTTGGACGCAACATTAACTAATAAAATGCTAAACCATAAAATTGTGAATTAAGGAGGAAACAGTGGAAAGGGTGCAGCAGGAGGTGGCGTAACAGTTACAGATTTGTCTAAAGGTACAAAACACACTGATCAGAAAGGAGGTTGTGTTGGTAACAAAGGGACATAGAAAAAGTTTTTAGGAAAAATACATTTTGACCATGTTTAATTGTTTTGATGGAGACACATATGCAAGGATTAAAGCATGATGCTAAACCACAATAAATAGTTAACAACAGGTGGAAATCAATGAAGGATGCCATATATGACTAACTGGAATATAGAATCGTATACCAAAGGAGTAGGTAGAGAACTCCTCTGGAGATAAGAAATCCCTACAGTCCCAGGGTGCTAACCAGAAGGGTCCAGCACCTGATCTGGTGGAAGTAGAGCAAAGCTGCAGCTGGGAGACATGCATAGAGTGCCCTGGGCTCAGGCAGAGTCAGCCTGATCAAGCACCGTGAAACAGCCTCATCCTATAGCCGTAATCGAGTGTGCATGCCTCTGCTTTCCTATCAAAACCACAGATGCTTTCAATGTCATGATTTCTGAGCATTAATAATTTCATGCAAAGTGATCCGTGTACAATATCAGCAGACATATACACAACGATTTGTGTATCAGCAGTGTTACGCAAACATCATGTATTATTTCCCCATTTATTTTGATACAAACTATATATATAAAGCCAACCCTGTGACAACTTGTTCGCCTGTTTCCATTCAAAACTACTGCCCAAAACAGACTGCAAGAGTCCAGTGATCCCAAAGGTGGCTGCCCAGGATAGAAAATAATAATAATGATAATAATAATGGTAATAATAAATTATTAAAAAAAAAGGAGTAAAAAAAAAAAAAAGAAGAAAAATAAGGATAATGAATCTAAATTGAGGCTTTATTTCAAAAAAAAGGTTTTAAAAAAATGTGTCCTTTGTTATTGGTTTTCAATCTCTATCAGAAGGATAGCAGCCAGGGCACCATGAAAAGGCAAGCTAGTGCTGACCAGCTGACTGGCAAGACCTTTGTTTTCTATGAGGAAAAGCCTATTATGAGTCAGGTACCTCCTTGGTTGGGGACAACTGAGCAGCTTTCTTCTCTGGAGGCAGTATCTCCTGGCTCTGTCAGTGACAGCCTGACTCCTATGACAGCAAGGGCATGGCAGCAAGAGCTGGACTGGATGCTGGGTAAGCACAGCAGCTGGCTTCTCAGTCATACCTGGGAGAACCGCTGGCACAATATCAAGGTCCTTCTGGTCCCTGCTCCTGGGAAATAGCTCCCTCACCTACCTCTCGCTACATGGAAAAACACTGCACAGGGCCACAGGCTGGTAGCCTCTGGCCAAGCAGGCAGGCAGAGGATGGAAGCAGAAGGAGCCCAGGAGCTGGATAGCACTGTTTGAGTGGGCTTTGCATCATTCCCAGCCCAAAAGCAGGGCTGTGAGATCTCCGTCTCCATCCCCTAACAGGGATCTTATAGGCATTAAGATTTCACTCTTGGACAGAAGCCTTGCAGGAAGCTGAGGATTGATTTGAGACACAGAACTTGGCTGCCACTAAATTTCATGGCTAACCCTTTTAAGCAGTTTTTAAAATGAGTATAGTATGAGCCTAATATAGGTGTTCATTAACTAATAATAAATTGTAATGAAACATAATTGACATCTATATGAGTACTAATCGGATTGATGATCACAGCCATTACAATGAACGCCAAATGGATTCATGATAACGACACACTAGCTCCAGAGTACATACGTTATGCTGAGAATCATTTATGCAGAAGATCCCAAGAAATAACAGGGTAATTTACCTCTCTTTTCCCCTGACCTACAGCTAGTGTGTGTCTCCTCTCCCATCTCCTGGACTACCATCTCACTTGGGAAGTGATCTGATGCTCTGGAAACCAGCAGAAAGACTCCAGCTGACTTGCATTGCCTTGGACAAGAGACTAGTGAAGGCAGTATACAAGGAAAGAATATTAAAGAACCAAGGAAAGTATAAGTAGCTTAGTTCAATGGCCATTGTCCAACCTGTGCACTAATAAAGGAATTTTTTTGAAGTGCAATTGTTTAAACTAATGGTTTCATGACAAAGAATACTTTTAGAGATTCAGAGGAATGCTTGGATTGACAATTGTTTGCAATTTCCTAACTTCTGAGTGTCATGTATTTTAATCTCTTTGTTCTTTAAGTTAGTTTTGCATGTCATGGTTTACTTAAAGTTATGTTACAGGTGTATGAAAGCATAATTTACCATCTCGGACACAAAATTGACCTGTTCAGCTTCTCAAATTGCAAGCTACAGAAAATATAATGTTAAGTGATCTGAATATGAAACCAAGTTAATGACCTAAAAATTGGCGTGTCTTCTCTCTGTTTTTAAACAACATGTTTTCTCCATTTCTGCCTGGAGGAAAGATTTTCTCCACTGAAGAACACATTTGTCATCTTATTTTTACTATGAGTCATAGTACTACACATATTGGAGAGAACATACACAAGGCCCAGTCACAGATTAGGACTGCACTGCCAAGGGACTGTAGAAACAGAAGAATAATGCCCTCTGTCCTGAAGAATATTTTTTGACAGGTGCCTATGAGTTCATTTAAGTGAATGAGAACAGCTGTCCAAGTAACTTGTGCTGCTTTTAAAAATTTCAGACAGAATTTGCTAACAAACGTTCTAAGTGAGCTTTTCTGTAAAATGAATATCATTATAATCCTTTAATGACTGAGGGTGGGATCAAGTTCACCTAGGTTAGGCACCTAACGAACCTAATTTTAAAGCACCCAGTGTACCAATCCTCATTAGTAAGTGCATGCCTAAATTCCCCTATGCAGTCAGTGGGGAGAAGTAGGTGATTTTTTCTTCTTACTTAAATGAGCCAAGGCCACAAATAATAATTTGCCACAAAAAGACAGGAGAGGAGAGATCAATATCCTAGTTCCATGTGATAGCAGGGAATCTGATAGATGTTAATTCACAGATAATCCCAGTAAGTTAATTGCTTCTGCATGGTAAGGGAAGGCTAGAAAGGAAACCCCGGTGGTTCCTGTCAACCTGACTTAGAAGACCGAAGTATGAATTCATATCTTAAACTTTTGACCAGGCTAGTTCTGAGCATATAGACATGATACAAGGTGTCAATAGTATAGGCAAAGGCAGGGTCTACTTCTTCAGAAAACCAACCAAAACAAAACAAATTTTTCTTCTTGAGGAATTATTTTCTCGCTCTTTCAGGCCACCTGCTGAAGCCTAAAGCATGGAATTAAAATATTGCAACAAATATAAATCAAAAGTCTTTTCAACCACCATTGGGATATCAACAAAGTCTTAAGCAGGGGGTTAGAATATTATTCTATTTTTCAGACCAGATTTTTTTCATAACCAGTTCATAATAATTAGATTTTTTAATCTTACATTCATTCGAGACACAAAGCTTGTCTCTCCCAGACATTTACTGCTAGAGTAGTCATCATTTCCATCTCAGCTTCTTAGAGGAAAGACATGAATGTAAAAAAAAAAACCCAACCCAAAAGATCAGGGCCAAAGATGATAAATCCATAATTTTCAGCATTAGAAGCATTGAGCATTTCATGCTGGAAAATAACTTACGAGGTCACCTAGTCCACCCTACTCCTCAAAGCATAGTCAACACTGAATATAAACCAGTATGGTCAATACTTTGTTTCTTTGGGTCTTGAAAGCCTTCAAGGGCAGAGATTCCACAACTTCTCCAGGCAGTCTGCTCCACAGCTCAGTCATCCTCACGACAAAAGAAATTCCATATATCCACACAAAACCTCCCTCACTTAAAATCACCCTCCCAGCATGCCAGTCCCCAGCATGTAGTGCTGCAGGGAGTTCTACTGTCACAGATGTGCCCTTGTTGAATTCACAAGGTTACCACCAGCCTATTCAAAGGCTCCTTGCCCTTGAGCAGATCGACTCATACCCCAGTTTGCTTCTGTCTGCAGGCTTGATGAGAGTGCACAATCTGTCATTCTGTCTCCAGGTCATTGATAAAGACATTAAACAGGACAGGTCCCAGGACAGACCCCTGAGGAACTCCACCTGTGTACTGGGAGGCCAGCAGTACAGACTGTTTTTCATATACCTCGTCGTTCATCCATCTAGATCAGAATGTCCCAATCTAGATACAAGGATGCTGTAGGATATTGTGGCGAAAGCTTTGGTAAAGCGAAGATAGATGACACCCACCACTCTTCTGTCATCCACAGACCTAGTCATTTCATTTTAGAAGGCAATAAGGGAGGTCAGCTCTGACTTGCCTTTGGTAAATCCATGCAGGCTATTCTCAGTCATCACCTTCTCCTTCATGGGCCTAGAAAAGTCTTCAAAGAGAACTTGCTCCATGATTTTCCCGGGGGTCAAAATGAGGCTGATCAGTCAGTGGTTAAATACCAGAAAAACCAAACTTTTGCATTCTTCTCAGAAATTAAAAAAAAAAAAATCAACAGAAATAAGCAAATGTAGCAGTACACAAGCTGCATTCTTAAAAATAGTGTGAAAGGACACAGTTTCATAGCTCTAGGCTATTAAACCAACTCCTCTCACCCAGGAAAGTTTCATTAAAAATTATAACCATATTTGTTTATACTTCAGCTTATTTAACATATCTACATAAAATACTCATCTTCCTATGCAAAGAATTCAAATTGAATACTATGGACTTGATTGTCATCTATGGTCAAGATGTTTTCTCACACATGTTAACACTAACAAAGGGCTTTAAAAAGAATATCAATTTTAGTGTCATGGTATGCCTTTTTACTTTAACAGGGTCTTCTCAGGAAGTCCTAAAATAATGAGATGAGGATACAATTGCTTTGATTTCAATATGTTCACAGTTTCTGTAGTATTATATTTCCATCATGCTAGTGTGTAAGATCACAGCATTAGGATTCTGCCTCATGACATGATAGTCAACAATTTTTTTTTTTGTATTACTAGTTCTATTGTCACAATGGAAAATACAGTAGTTACATTAGCCTAAACTGTTAGAAAATTAGGCTTCATTCATCTTAACAAGTACACCTTAGAGTATTAGAAGCAGAGAAAACACAAAGCATGAAATATTCTAAGATAATCTATGTCACAGATTTTATAGAATTATTTAATAACACTTAGTGTTCTTGACAGCATCTTTGTAGAATACTGCTGCCTTAAGAGAAATTTTAAAAACAAAAAGCAGGTATGTTTTAATCATATATATTTTTGATAAAATAATAACACACATGTACTTTTTTGAAAAAAAAAAAAAAAACAAAAACAAAAAACAAACAAACAAAAAACCAAAAAAACCAAAAACCAAACCAATGTCTAAATATCACAGTTTTGTGTGTCTAAATCTAACTCCCTGCTTAAAGAGGTCCCTGAAGTTTTTACGTGGTGTGATTAAGTTTATGAGCATAAAATGTATTTTCTGGCCTTTAAGGAGTTGGTTGTGATAAAGATCTTGATTCTTTGTGGAATTAAAGTGCTAGAAAAATTCATGAAAGATCCTTACAACAACCTTAAGTCTGGCCCTTCAGTATCAGCTAGGATTGTAATATGCCATAATATATAAATCTGTTGTTGAAAGACTTAAAGTGGTACTGTTGAATACAACTTTGAGGAGGCCTGCAAGAAAGTGAATTTTCTTCTCCCTCTGTGAGAAAGAGTACTGTCTTACAAGTCCTCATCACATACCCTCAGGTTTATTTCCTGTTTCACTTGTCTCAGGTTAATTAGTATGAAGTAATTTACATTTCTTTCATTCTGTACAAGAACCAAGTGTAAAAGCCTCTACTCAGAAGTATAAGAACCAACTGTAAAAGCCTCTACTCAGAAGTCATGTCTGTATGGCCAGTTCTGTCTGTTATACTTACCTGACCCTAGTACCTACCTCATGTAGCCTAACGGGCACTAATGCTGCAGCCCAATGCTTATGCGCCAGAGCACTGGGGACCACAGCTAAACCCAAAGAGACCATAGGTGCAGACCAGTGCTTAGTCATTTGTTATCACCTCCCACCTCAGATGTCATACCTGACTGGGAAAGCTTCTAATCAATTTTAATGTAGACTCAGGAGATGAGTTTTAATCAACCTCGATACTTTTATCTTTGTTTTACAGTTATGAAACATAAGACATTTTGCTCCTAGTTCTTACAGAAGCTAGAAACTGAACAGGCAGGCCAAATGAGTACTGATGAACCAAAGTATAGTTGAGTCCATGGTACACTTAAACTTGAGGTCAGAGAGCTAGCTGGATGGCCATGCTGAGATGGGCTTATGTGATGTTCTCTGCTAAGCAGGTTCACAGATTTCTAAGACTGCAAGGGAATGTCAGATCACCTATTATAGCATAGACTTCAGAAAGATTTATTTGTTTTTTCACCTTTACATTACGGTCAATATTTTTTTTTCTAAAAGCATATCATCCACAAAAGGCAGCTAGGCTATATGTGAAGTTTTCATATACCAAACTAGCCACCTCTGTTTAGGCTAGTTGCCCTTGCATTAAAACAAAACAAAACAGAGCAAAGCCTGTGTCATGCAATGCTTAAAAGATAATTAAAGAGAATTCGGTTCTGCATTGTGACACATACCTTTACTTTAAGCCAAATTTCAGGGTTTAACCTAAGACAATTCTGTCTTGCATTTCTTTCTCTTCATGGTTCAATATTAGCTCCCATCTTGAAATATCAGAGCTGAAACGTCACACTTCTTTAGTGATCAGTGGGAATCTCAGCATGGAATTTCTTACTTAAAACATCAGTTAAGTTACTTGACACTGACCGAATGTGTCCCCATTAAAATGACATTTCACAAATATTGCCCGATTAAGCAGTAGCAGTTGCTATTTGTTGCAGAAAAGATAAATCAGTTTCCTGGGAAAAGTGCCAGTAGATAGCTTGTATACTTTACTTACATACTGGATTCTTGATAGATTTGGTGAAGATGTCTTCATGTTCGTATAATAAAGGCCTATTATCAGTTCAACAGCAGAAAACTGTTTTCATTCATCAAGAAAATAGCAGATTCGACACTGGTTGCCTTTTTAAGTGAAAGATTGGACATATGCTATGAAAAAATTTCTTGCCATTGCAGAGAAGGATAGCACACTCAAACGTATTTTTAAATTTAATTCCACATCTCAATTCAGTTGTCAACCTCTTTACAGTAAATTACATGGTTACTATTAAAAAGCATACTTTGACTTGTTCCCAAAGTGATTTTTTAAAAAGTTTGAGCAAAATTCCTTCAGCCATTTTGGATTTATGAGAAGATTAAAAAGTAATCCTCATTCCCTCAACTTCTCTGAACAACATAGTAAAAAAAACCTAGTTGTGTTTTTTTTCCTCCCCCTGCAGGGATAATTCAAAAGTGGCTTAACTGCCAAACTTCAGACTTCCATGATTGTTATTTAATATTAATATTTCTTTCCTATCTAAAGCTAAGTGCCCAATTTGATAAGGCACCAAAAAAACACATTACATATCAGTCCCTGCTTTGAAAAAACACAGTGTAACAAGTGAGAGGAATTGAAGAAGAGTGAATGATGATAATTAGGGTTGTGACAAGGGAGGACAAGGAAACATTAGCAACAGGTTCTAGTATCACAGGCATTACTCAGGGCTTGCTAAGGGAAATATGTAACAAATAAAAAGTTCCTTGCTAAATTTAAAAATTAAATAGAATAAATGTATCAGACATTTTTCCCTTGGGAAAAAAAACCACAGGAATAAAATTTCTTCCTAATGATTCTGCTGCACAATTTCCACTATCAGTTAGGTATGAGAATGATAAATAGCTCTATGCTTTCTAATTTAGTTCCTAGAAAGGACAAAGGAGATTAAAGAGATAAGAGACACCTGGAATAATTCAATCCTAAAAAGTAATGGAAGAGGGGAAAGAGTCATTACTAGCTGGGGGAATCTCATGGAAACTCTCAGGTGTGTTTCCAAGAAGGAAATGAGCCGCACAGTGTCCAGACTTGAAGAACTTTTATTTACTGTATTGGTTCTCCACTAGCAAGTGCTCGCTACCTACAGGCCCTCTGGAGGAACTGGGCTTGAACATCAATATCTACATTTTTGACTCTTGCATGGACTGATAAAACTCTGGGTCTAAGAAAAGATGTTTCTTGAATGTCTCAGTGAGGAGGGAGAGGTTAAATGTCTGTTTCTGTAGCAATTCTAGGCTTATGAAAGAATTTAGCAATTAAATGCTGAAGCCTCAGAATTTTAAAAATTTTAAAATGAACTAAACTCCATCAAAACAGAGAATATGACCTTAAACATATTTGAAGTCCCATTTAAGCAAGCTGTCATGTATATTTTGGCCTCTTTCCCTATCTTTGAAAAGGAAAGCTACAGCTCTTGCTGGTACAGGGAGCCAGAGGCAGTGAGACAGATTTGCTCCACAAATTTTAGTAAAGGTGTTTCTTTAGCAGTGAGAATCAGGTGCAAGTTAACATACACAGAATGTCTTTCCTCAGCTAGGATTTGTGTGAGCCTTTTACAGATAGGAGCAAAAAATGTGATAGCAGCTATCCATTACGAAATTGGCTCTGTGGATTAAAATACACATTGATTGTTCCAGCCTAGGGAGTCTTTTAACAGGGAGAATAAAATTATTTTAAACAGTTCAAAAAGCGTGTCTGTGGTCATAGTGTCAGGTTACTTTCAGATATGATACTGCAATTTTATCCTCACTGTAAACGGGTTTCTTAGTTTATGATGGACAATGTAGACTACAATCCATCATCCTTAAGAGTCGATCACTTACATTCACACCTTCTACTGACACCCTTTAAAACATGGAAGGCAAGGAAGAGAAACCTGTGACAGGTTGGACAGGCCCACACTTTCACCTCCTAGGACCCTCAGCTGCAGCATTTTGTTGATTTGGGGATGCTGTTTGCTTGCTAAGGCTTAAGGCATGTGAGTGAGTGGTAGACAAGTGAGTGCATGGCAGATGAGGACATGGAGCAGAACCAAACCAAAACAAGGACCAGATGCAACCCAGAGTGACTGGATTGCTCTGCAGTGTGGCTCAGAGATCCCCAAGCAGTAGATGCACCCTTTATTTTTATAAATAAACATTTTGGCCATACTTTGGCAATGACATTAGAGAGGTCTGGTACATGGGATCTGCAGTAAAGGCTCTCTATTCTTCTTTCACATGCTGAAAATGAAGCAAATCACTGCATTACCTGCTGCTGTGTCAGGACTGCTGACATAACCATAAAGTGATGGAAAGTCCAACACTAACATTTCAGGCAGAAGGAGGAGAAGGAGGCAGAGGGAAGCCTTGCCTGGGTCCTTGGGCAACATCTGCAGGGGTTCAGGAGGCATCATGTCTGCAACCTGTTAAAAATCGGGGAGAAGTCAGGCAGGTTCCACACCAAACAGCTCCATACACTTTACGACTACAGTTTCTAGCTAAATCAATAGAAACAAGAGGAATTAAAAGCGATTGTGTCAAGTTTTTTAACTGATATAATTAAATAAGTTTTAAAATGCATCTTTAGTTACGCTGATGCATTCGGATCAGATCTTGGCCATCTTCTCCCCCTCACATACTTTCAGCCTGAATCCTCCTTGCCAAAGGGGCAATATGATCAAATCTGCATATTCTAATTTTTCAGAGCTCATAATATGAAAGTCTTTGAGAGTTGGTGGTATTTAGGTGCCCAAGTATCTAAGCTAGTTTAACACTGTTGAATCTAGGCCAAATAAGTGCTTTTAAGTTTTCCCCTTAAGCTCTTTGGGCTTCAGTTTTCCCACTTCTGAAATCAGAGTTTTGAAATCAAGATTTATGGTGGGAGAAAAATATCAGCTGCCTCTCACACAGAGATCTTTTCTGCTCTCACTAAACTGCCATGAATCTTAATTCTGAGCAAGAGGTTTTGAGATCCTCACAGCTGAGGATCACTGTTTTAGCACCTTCTGCAAGCTGAAGGGAAAAAAAAAACCCTCAGTACTGTCATTTTAAACCAGCCTATAACATTTCCCTAAGAAGTTATTTGGGAGGTAAAATTGTATCACACCAAACCACATCAGTCACCTTCTCAGTGAAAGACAAGAAAAATCTACTATTTAAAGTATAAGTATTAATATATTAACCAACACAAATCTTTGCCTATAGTGAATGAACAGTTAAATAATTAAGCAAGAAACAAAATCTAAAATATTATGTGCTGGACTAACTCCATCCTCCACTTCCCAGCCCAGTGAATTTTCCAAGTGTTTTTATCAGACATATTTGTTCTATGAAAATGAAATGTAGCTCTGCCTTAAAGTGCATCTACAAGACACACGTGAGAGTCAGATCTCAACTGGGATCTAAATTTTCCAGACCGGTTTTGCCACATCAATATGAAACACACCATTTTTTGTTTTAACCTTCTGCATATTCGATTTATTCAGCTTGCTTAGAACCCTCACTCTCCCCTGACATCCTAGATTTGAGAAATAATCACTTTGTGGGCTTGCAGCACACAGTTTTCTCTCGTTTAAAACACACACAAGAAGAGAAAGCTCAAATTTAAAAAAATAAAAACAAAGGAAAAGCAGAGGGAAAAGTGAAGGTGTTTCTGCAGGATACTCCCTGAGCTGCAAATATTTATTCTTGGCATAGCATACACACACACACAGAGCAACTGCCTCCTGCCTGCCTTCATCACTGCCCTGCGTGCATACACCCAGGGTGACTATGGGGAGAACCCAGGCTGGGGGCAAACAGAAGCAGGAACACGCTGAGTTGCCGGTAATGGGCTATTTAGCAGAATTCAGTTTCAGGTGGTCACCCCCAGGGTATTCACCTGGGGATAGATCTTGTAAGATGTTGAGCACTCAGGCCCCAATCCAGAAAATCATTTATACCCATGAGGAGTATACCCAAGTTAAGCATGCATTTCTGTGTGTTCTTGGATTCAGCTCAGATGGAGTAGTATTACTTTTCAAGAGCTTTTTATTCTGTGGCTCATGACAATGACCTTCACTCATCATAAGTACGTTCATTATTTAGGGTCAGAAAGAGGATCAGGTGGGAAAGCTTTCCCTCGCTTCCGATTTCCAAGGAAAGGGGGGACAAATCCACTTTTCCCCTCTTTGAAAGCTAGTAGACTGCAAGCAAAGAGAATACAGTTTGTGCACTCTCTGTTGCAACCTGACCTGTCTTGTCACTGAAATCCCTCATGCACGTCCTTGGAAGACGGGAATATTATTTCTTCATATGTACTAAATTGGGGAAGTTCATTGTTTTAGAAATCTGTCTGTAGTGATTGTTTTGGATACAATAACAAAACCACTTAACAATTCTTGTGTGCAGCCTTTCCTTTCTCAGTAGGAAGCATCCACTGTCCAGTACACTGATGCCTAATTGCAATCCTCAGAACGCTGGAGAGGAGAGAGGCCACATTGCAGTCCCTTGAGTCTTCTCTGTACGGTACAATTAAGTTCCTCTATGCACCTGTCTTATTTTCCCTTTCTTATGTCCTTTCCAGGCAAAAATATTTTGTCCTGAGGGATGGTTTTATATTTTGTTTTGTTTTAATTATCCGAAGTAGAATATGTAAAAGTCATTATTTTAAATTCTACAAAATAAATCCTGTTTTATTTATTTATGGTTAGAGAAAAGTTTCTGCTGAAGTTAAAAATAAGTCAATTTACCTGCAAGACAATTAAAGCCCTATTTATTTCTGAGTCAGAAATATCATTGGTTCTGGTATTAAATCGGTGAATAGAAAACTACACGGCATGCGGCTAGGGAGAGGGACAGCGTTAGCAGTCATTTAGTGTAACCACAGTAAAAGCTGAACAATCTGACACTCAGGCAGTGCTGAACTCAGGGAAAATGCAGCACTGACTCTCCCTGCTCACTTTTTTGTCTTTTTGTCTGTGATGGATATATAATAATTATATTTTACTAGACTGCCAGTGGAGATGGAAGTTCTGTTGCTAATGTAGAGGCAGTAAAGCCATCAGAGGAGCTTTAAGCAAATGTTATCTGTTTTACTGAAGAAATCAATTACACACAGATTGCTTAAACCAGTGACAGGCATAGTAAGGAGTAAAATCTGTTAAGCAGAAAAGTTACAGCCATCAACATGTACAGATTTACATGACATATGAATACAACTGGTCAAGAATTTTAGCTTACAAAAATTAAGAAAAGAGGGAAAAAAAAAGAAATAAAGTCTAGAAAAAATAAAAGGCACTTCTTTATGTTCATCTCTATATCTTATGCAGCGGACAGGCTTCATCTTTCTTCATCTTTCCTTTTGTTGGCATGGAAAAGAATTGGTCAGGACTCCACTACCTGGAAGATTGGCAATGTTGAGGGACCTGGGCTTTGCATGGATCAGTTGTTAATGGTCTGTCCAAGCTTGGTATTCATTAGCAATCTCCCTAGATTATTTGTGCTCCACCATTTCAGGGTATTTCTTTGGTTAAGAAAAAAATTTAATAGTGCTGTGGCCTCTGCATTTAATCATATTATCATCTCATTGTTTCTGGGTACAAAACAATTTCTTTTAATTCTAAAAGAATGATTTATAAGATGATATGCATGTTAGCACATATTAACAATTACAACAAAGCATGAATTGAAATTGCTTGCCACAGAATCATTTATCTTTTACTCACAGAAGAGTGTTCGCACATGGTTGTGTTGGATGGGGCCACTTTGCATCTATATTTTCATTTTTGAGGAACGAGAAGCTGACATCTCTACAACTTGTGAGAAAGCATTGTGTAACTGGCTGCTCAAAAATAGAAGTACTGAAAAATTAGCTACTGCTTCTGAAAGTATGGGCCTTAATGTTTCATAAGAGAAAAAATATATAACCAAAACTCCTTTGACAAAAAAATCCCTAGTCAGATCTGCCTCTGTCTTGGCTTTTGCACTGCTGATACTCAGAGCATTAAATATCCTTACAGAGAATATCACTGTTCAAAAGGACTGTCAAGACTGTTAATTACTCAGGTGGAGTTAGCATACAGCTCATTAAACCATGTCAAAACTTTCAGTCCTACTCCACTGTATCAGTCCCTTTAGGGGCTCTCACATCAGGATAATTTGATTCTTAAAAATACATTAATTCAGATCATACATTACACCAACAAATTATTCCACTTTCTTTGTAAAACAGCTCTGATCCAACCGAATTGTTACTGCAGCTAAGACAGATTCTGTAATTAATATGTAGTGGGCGTGTCTGGCGCAGGCAAGGAGCATTTGCAAGATGTACTCTCCAGCTAGCACTTAAAGAATGGTTATTGCCAGACTTTTAGAAGAAATCTATTTCTTGCAGTAGAAATATAAAAATATTTCACTATTTGTATGAAAGGTTTATTACAATTGTACAAAATATTCACAAATCCGTAGTCCGAACCTTGGGTGTGTAGGTGTGTTGTGGTTTAGCCCCGGTCAGCAACTAAGCACCACACAGCCGCTCGCTCACTCCCCCACCCTTGTGGGATGGGGGAGAGAATCGGAAGGGCCAAAGTAAGAAAACTCGTGGGTTGAGATAAGAACAGTTTAATAATTAGAATAAAACAGCAATAATACTAATATAATGAAAAGGAAAATAATGAGCAAGAAAGAGATGAAACACTGGAAGAAGAGGGAAAAAAAAACCCACAAAAAACCCCAAAACTAAACAACAAGTGCCGCAACCGCTCACCACCTGCCGACCGACGCTGCCGGTCCCCTAGCCGCGATCGCTGCCCCCCCCGGCCAATTCCCCCCAGTTAATATACTGGGCATGACGTCACATGATATGGAATACCCTTTGGCCAATTCGAATCAGCTCTCCTGGTTGTATCCCCTCCCCTCCCGGCTTCTTGTGCACCTGGCAGAGCATGGGAAGCTGGAAAAGTCCTTGACTAGTGTAAACACTACCCAGCAACAACTAAAACACCAGGGTGTTATCAACATTATTTACATACCAAGTCTAAAACACAGCACTATGCTAGCTACAGTGAAGAAAATCAACTACCCCAGCTAAAACCATGACAAGGTGTTACCTCAATTTTGCTCCATAACGGTGGAAGTTCTGTGAAAATTATCAAAGATCAGGTTCCCCTAACCCCAGTGCATGAGTTAGCAAAACTTCTTCCCTTCAGCAAAAAGGACCCTTTTAAAAAAGAAGAGTTAACATAAATTTTCAGAAGTTGCTTTGTGGTTTAGAAACCTACATCTCATTATCAGAGGTGTTCCTCATACTTAGAAACCTAAAACACATTTAATCAGAAGAGACTTTTTGAGAAGACCTCAAGTCTGACACCTCCAGGAGGAGGTCCAGGTTTTTTGGTGGAGTTTGCAGCCTGTGCAGGTGTTCAGCACTCAGGATGCTGGGGTCCAAGTGACACAGAAGCTCAGGGTTCAAGTTGTTTTGGAAAAGATCTTTAAGGGCACTTGAAAAAACTACCCAGAAGAAAAGGTCCAAAGGTGTCCATGTGTGAAATATTTGTTAGGGTTTGTTACAGTTGCCTTTTTTTTATTTTTATTTTTTTTTTAGTTCAAGCAAAGCATATTTGAACTAGTGAGTGAACTGACTGAGACTGGTTTTCTTCTAATATCTGCAAACCAAAGTACAAAATTTTGGTTTGAACCCAAGCCGCTTGGGTCCACAGTACTTTATAATTACATACATCCTCATTGAAAACAATCAGGGTTGATTTACAGGAGTATGAGATTTTCCTTATGAATATAATTGCATTTGGATGCAGTTTGCGAGAACTCCTTTTTCAATCATGGAACCAAAAATAAGTATGCTTTTTATTACTCCAATGTACTGAATAGAAACTAAGGAACCTGACAGTGGAAAAATATTTTGCAGGGTTAGCTGAGCTAGTTAGTATAAGACTAGCTGCAAATTTTAGAATGAGGACATGATTTTCTCATTATATTCAGTCACTCCAATTGGCTTCAGCAGAAAATCTTTGCATGGAATGTCTCGCTAGATCAGCCCAAAGTTTACAAGATCTATGACTGAGAAGTAATCATCTACTAGTGAGGAAGACCTAACTCTGTTAAACACATTTCTAAAATGACACTTCTAAAATGGTTTTCAGCTCTTGATGAATGAAAGCCATCATCACTGTTTTAAAGTCTAGTTTGTTGTTTTTAAAATGTACACTCCACAGGAGCCAAATGCTCATTCTTACCCTGCTTTGTCAGAGAAAAAAATTCAGAACAAAATGTAGAGGACAATTAAACATGCAGAACGCTTTCTCCTCCAAAATCCTCACGTTGGTAGAACTACAATAATCTTCAAATTTATCACACCAGACCTCCAAGTGTGATAACACATCTTTAAAATATGAACTTCAAGCTAAAATATTAAACGTGGGGTTCCTCCTCCTATAGGATAAGTGCTGAAATGTCACACACTATTGGGGAAAATGACCCGTAATTGTTTTTTTTCCTCCTACTGGAGCAGTTAGCGTGGCGTGCAGTGAACCAAATCAACAATGTGATTCAAGCTGTCTATGCAGCGTCATGGTGAAAGAAAGGATAAACTATAAAAACTACCCTCCTACAGCTCTTAGTTCTTGCTTCCCACACTTTAACATCTTCTGTCACCCCTGGCGCTGTTACTGACCCATGCTAAGCTAAACTAAAGGATGATAAGTTTGCTGCCTTTGCCCTTGTCCTAAGGGGCTGCACATTATCCTATCAAGCATCAGAAGCCATTTCTGTGGGATATTTGTCAACCTACGAAGTCCTTTTAGAACAAATGAAATGGGCAGCGAATTACAAAAATGTCATTCTCTAAAGGAAATGGATGAAGGCTTTTGTTCTCCAGTAATAAATAGATGCCATAGGCTTATAACACTATTTTTGTATTACATTTGACAGGGTTACTATTTCCAGTTCATTAAGGAAACAGCTTGAAAACTATTTTTTCATATGCTTTTAAAAATAATGTTTTCCCAGCAATAAATATAAGCAATAGCTCGCATAACATTAACTTCAACAACAGGATTCATTTCAAGGTACTTGTATTAGGGATTACTACATATAAAATGACAAGTTTTAAATATATATATTTTCAGCATATAGATGCTTATTTAACTGGTGGGTGATGAGGATACAAGCAATAATTCCTGTCCCCAGTTTTTAAAATATCTTAAGATTGTTTTTAACTTTATCTTTTGGTAGACCAATTTTTTTGTGCATGATGGCCTTATGGAAGCTCATGATATATATACCATAGGCTAAGGTCAAGCAAAGGAATAATAACTCACTTCCTTAAATGAATGCTTCAAAGTAAATCTTCTATGTTTAATAGCAGTAAACAGAGGTCAGGATGACACTCTCCCAGGCTTGAGAATAAAGCCTGTGTGTTAGTATTCTCTAAGAATTACAGCTGCATCTTTGGGTGACAAAATGTTTGTTAAAGTGTGTCCCTGACAAAATATTTACAGTGCTATGAATGTTGTACCTTTAAATTTTTACAAAAAGCTGAAATGAGACACACATATAGAAATACATATAATTGTACTTTGTTACTTTCCTTTGCCATTAAATATTGTGTTAAAATGCTTCATGGAGAATCATTAACTATTTTTGCACACAGGAAGTTCTTTCTGAAGATGCTAACTGACTAAAAAATTAAGTGATATGTGATATATTCACAGTAGTGAACTTTTCTGCTATGTCAGTCATAGCATTTAATATGTAATGTGTAATGTCTGATCATCCATTAATCAATTATTAAGGGAACACTATTTGCATCAAAGTGCTATAATATTTCTTATGTTTACAGCTTGTTTTTGCCTGCAAAATAGTCTTTCAGCTACTGTATTGCTGGCACTACTTATTGTTCATTACAAGTGAACATTTTGTTAATAAGAAGAGCTCAAAATTGATTTTGCAGGAAGATAAATCAGTAAACCAGACCATTAACTGGTCCCCTGCTTTGTAACTATTTCACTAATTCCAGACTAATTATATTCAGATCTTTATTAGTTAGATCTTTTCACAAAATAAGCTGGACCTGGACCAAATGTAGGGTGAACAGTGAAGAATATATTGATAAATGTACTTCTTCATTGTAGTATATTTTTCAAGACACACACCAGTGCACATTTCAGATTAGACTCTGTCCCTTAGTTATCATTAGTCAGGCAGAGACAACTAAACTTTACGATGAATAGCTCCCGGCAGTCCAGTACATTCCCTTTCTCCCCCTACATGTCAGAGAGATATTCTTTCATGCATGTCGTCCCACCCTCAGGTGAGCTTAGACTTTTTGAGACCTGGAGTAGCTGGATCCTGCCAAGGGGTAGTTTTGGGGGAGTTCAGGTCTCCCTTTAATTGAGGCATCTGGAATTACTCCTGCTTTTAGGCTGAACTGCTGAATTTCTTCTGCTGAAACAGAAATGACAGAGGTTTTGTTTTTTTTTTAAAAAAATAATGAAATAATTAACTAGACAAAATAGGCTTCAAATGAAAAGAGAAGTTTGATGTGCCACTTCCAAAATGCTTAGCTTATAGGCACTTCTAGTAAGAGTCTTGGAAATGATGGTTAAACTTACAAAATGTTGTTGTAATGGAAGGGGATACTGTGGTGGAAGTCCTTCATCTAGACAAAACAGGTCCAGTATTAAATTTCTTCCTCTGCCTGATTGATAAAGTGAACAATTTCTCTCCCTCTATGATTCAAAGAGGGACGTCACCAGTAGAGAGAAAATAACCTATACCTATGGCTATGACATTTTCCTGGGACACTGGAGATTGCCTATTCAAAATTGCTCAGGAAGACCAGAGAACAGGCCCATCCCTTCAGCAAGCTGGAAGCATGGCGTGACCATGGGGCTTACCAGGTAATGGAGGAATCACCACCTCTGGTGGGGATAGGTAGCAAACATGGACTTTTATTTCCTCATGCTGTATTGCATATCAATATCAAACCAAACTACCAGACTAGATGCTGTTATTAATCCCTACTGTGATTTGATCTGGGGAGAAAGATATGTTTTTCTTCCCCATTATCATTCTTCCTTTAAAGTGGGAGCCCTGTGAAACCATATTCCAAAGGGATTTTTGTTGCTCCTCTATTTTCAGGGGCAAAGCTGCTTTCAGTGTTAATAAGAGCTCCACACAGGCATGAAAGAGCACATTAACTTCACACAAAGGTTAAAACTTTCAGAATGTGTTATCTGAATTATCTTATGAAAAAATATTATGTCGTGTTAAAGGTTATTAGCAGTGTTGCGATCAGAATTTCAGGATGCCTGGATCCTGCTTTTTTTCTGAAATATTGAACTTCCTGCAGTCTTTATGGATTTCAGGCTAGATGCCAGCCCTCTTCACCTGTGAAATCCAGGCCCACCTACCGAGATTTAGCTGCCAAAAAGGTATTTTAACAGCTAACTTTAATGCACCCAGTTTTGAAAAAATCTGTCTGATTTTTTAACATTCATCACTGCCTGCTCTGAAGAGTTTGGGGATATTACTGTATGCTGTTGAACAGCTGCTGCATTTCACTCCAGGCATGTATGAAGTGATCACCATATAGTTTTTCATACCAATTTGCTAGGTTTGCATAGCACTCTAGGATCCCATAGATGAAAGGGACTGTATCACGGTTAGATTACTATTACAGCGAAACCTGCGCTAACAGGCACAAGCTAATCTTAATCACCTGTCCTAACACCCAGTAAAATTTTGGTCTCTGTGAAAGTTCCCTTATATTAGTTACGCTATATTATGTGACTACCTGTTATGATGGCCAAAATAATAGCGCGCTCTTTGGTGGCTAAGAGGATTTTACTTTTGATAATGCATAAACCCATGAAAAGATTCAGGAACAGGAAAAGACCATCTGGTGCAACAAGCTCGCCTTTGCAAGCACTCGCAGCACAGCTTTACTGAAAGTGGAGCTGCTATAATATTAGGCAAGTCTGAATTCTTTACAGGCAAAGTTTAATACGAACTCTCCAAGGAAAACACCCTGAATAGTAAACATGAAAAGCCATTTTAAGAGATATACTTATTTTACTCTGCCAATCTTACAGTTTCTATTACAATGGACCTTAAAACGCTAGCTGTAATCCCAGAGTCAGCTTCGGCTCTAGAAAAGCTCTTCCATAAATACTGAGGTGTCTCCCCGCATTACAGCACACGGTGTGTGTCTCACAACCGGCTGCTCGCATGGCACTTTGATGGACGGACTGTTACCCAGGGACTCTCACAGCTGGTAAAAATCAACGATTTGGTGAGTTTAAATTAAAGAGTGCATTCATACCTACCCACACACAGTGGTCACACTTACAAGTGTTAGATATTAGCGGGTCCTGTGGTTTTTCTTTCTTTACCCAGAAACCCACAGCGCAGGGTAGTTTCTCCACATCACTAAATAAAAAAGCCCAGTAGCTGCAAATGCACACACACAGTCACACACTGTGTTTTTATACAGAACAGACGCAAATAAAAACAGATATGTACTATAACTGTTGAGATTAATAAGTTCATCAGTTATTTTTCTAAAGGTCATAGCTAATGCAGAGTAGCTGGTATCATTTGTAACTAAAAAGTGAAACAGAAATCAAAAGTGTCATCACATTTTAAAGCAAGATTTTACTTACAAAATCATGATCTATAAAAACAATAAAAAACTCCCAAATTAAGTCACAGTTAACTTTGTGAAACCTTAATAATAATAGTAACACTAATAATAAGAATAACAATGAATTTGCAGTCATACTTTGCCTTCAGGTTTAAGGATTTCAATATGCTTAACAAACACTAAATATCTGAGAAGTACAAGTCCTACAGATAAATAAATTGAGGTCCAGACCACAAACCAGACTAAGAAGTAGGACTCAAAAATCCCACTTCAGTCACATGCAGTGACTACTGCACAGTTTCCCCCAAACTGGAGTAACCCATTCATCTCCAAGAAAGGGCTCAAATATGCAAAGGATTAGATTATGGTAGTGGTTTACTTGAACAACAAAACATTTTGCGTGCACTCACAATAGCAGCTGAGAACAATTGGTCTTCATCATGGCTGACAGTTATGAGTCTTTATGACTTGTTTGGCAAAAGGGGTAAAACAAATTAATTGGTTAGATATCACTTCAACAGGCAAGTAGAAAAAAGTTTTTCTTGGCTACCGATTCATGTATGCTGCAGCAGTGTGACATGTATAAAAGTGGGAGATATTTCCTTCCTCCCAAATCCTTTCACATCTCTAGATATACCAGAGGGTAATGACCATGCCATGAAATCAAGTCAGTTCTCATCAATTTCAGTGAACACTTCTACAAAGAGTGAGTCTGGTCCAAGAACTGCAGTTTTCATTTACCAAGACACCTAAAAAGAGCTAATATTTTGAGGAACCTGTGAATTCCCTTCGCTATTTTCAGCATAAAATGAAACTTGACTAAAAGTGAGCATTTCACAGCATTTGTCACAAGCCCAAAAGTGCAAGTTTAATGCTACCAGACAAGGGGGGAAACATCTACCACCTCACAGAATGTGTAACTTAAAGAAATGGACATTATTCCAAGGATGCCATAAATGGCATTTCACTTACGGACTCAGTAAGTGAAAATATACTATTAACATTTCACAATCCAGATCTGTTTTTGTATATGGCTCTATCCATGGCAACAAAATTAGAGGGAAAAAAAATTAGGGAAAACCCAACACACTAGAGAAAGTATTTATGTTCAGCTGTGTTCCCCTACCGTTGTCACACATTGTTTTTCTCACAGTAACTCAATGCCACAGGGCTATTGGCATAGAAAGGTCTCAGTTTAATCAGCGCAAAACATCCAAACAAGACTTAATCATATACATTACATGAGATAAACATTTACAAAATTAATATTGATGTTGCCTTGCCTATGCTAGCAAGCAAACCTGCCAATGTGGGAGGAACATACCATTTTAATAACAGTAACAAATGCTCTAGAGCCCCTGTGTGACTGAACCACTGACCTTGCTACTACAACCAAGTGCTTCAGTGCCTTATTTTTCCCTGGTGGTGTGTTCGTTATTTGTACCAAAAAAAGTTGCCTTCTCTTTAGAGAAAGAAATCAGGACTAATTCCTTACAAAGCTTGGTTTTCCTATGTTCAGTGTTTACTGAGTTGCCCTAAATATATATAGTGATATAGAAAAATGTTCTTCCCAATAATATTTCAGGAAAATGTAGTTCTTATTTATGTGGTTTTCATTGCTTTATCCTTAGTTTGTATATTAAGGTACCAAGGTGAAACCAAGACAGAAACTCACCTATTCAAGATCACGAACAGTTTTAATTCCTCCCAAAAGTTTGTACAGTGGCTCACCCACCCTTACCAGGGTAACCAAGCACAAACTGTTGACAAAGGAATCACACTTGTGGACACAGAGGCCAGAAAGCATTACTTGTGCTGAAGCACAGTGAATGTACTAGAGCTGACAAGGAACAGAGACCTCCAGGCATGGGGTACATCTGTACTGATGGTTTGTTCAGAGCAGAAATGTGCTTCTGAAATGAATCTCCTAACTTCTCCACTTACTGCATTTTGATATGCATCATGGAGTGGTCTAAGAGTGCCCGTGCTGCTTTCCAAGTAAACTGGCGGCACAAACCTATCTGCTCCAACTCTTACTGGATGCTCAGTTCACAAGACCAGAGGAGATGTAGCACATAGTAAAACCTTTGCAGGGCATACGCTGTGGAAAGTCAGGTCTTTAGCATCAATAGTTTTACTCCACAGGTGTATTCTTTCTGGGTTACACTACTTGCTAAAGGCAACATAACTTCTGCGAGCCACAGCCCCTCCTGCTGCTCATTTACCCCTTGAAAATATATGCAGGAGTATATGCGGGAAAAGAACTGAAAGAAGAAGTCAAATAGCTTCAAACAAAAACTAATCATAAGTTTCAACTTATTATCCTCTTTATTTTTAAGATGTAACATGGCTAAAGCATTTTATTTCAATACCCACCTAGAGCTGAACACACAGAAATAGTATAAATGAGGAGAAAATGAAAGGTGAATGGTTAGGAGATCTACAGTAGCACAACCACTTTTTCTTGCATTGTTTTTCCCATCCACCCTCTCTTCTGTTACTATTTTTTCACCAAATGGCTTATCTCCAAACTCAGTGGGCTTTGGGTCAATGCTATTGTAACCTTCACGCTTATGAAGTGGCTGTAATTCTTCAGGAAAACACTGACCACCTGCAAGATCCCCATTTCTTCTGCCTCCAGACCCAGCTCTGATTTTCATTTCCTTCTGGCCCAGTTAATTTATCAGCTTTCATTCTGTAGAAACTGGTTTGTTTAACCAACCCCAGCTACCTTGCACCCCTAATTTAACTGCCTCAGGTCTCCCCTACAAGGCAGAAAGCATTGACATGGGTACCCCTACTATTCTTCAGTCAAAGACTGCAGAGTTGCCATGGGACACATTCCTACAAAGATAAAAATGGAGAAATATGCCTTCTTCTGTCACAGTACACACACTTCTCAGTGCAAAAGAAATGCCACGTATGCTACCATTCATTTTTCATACTAGACTAGTGTGATAGATAACAACTCCCATTAACTTTAATGGGACCAAACTAATTTACACAGGACTAAATTTGGCCCATAGGAACTATATTAAATGTGATCTTAAACTGAGGTATTCAAAATACATAAATTAATATGTTTATATTTCAAACTGATGTTATAGTGCTCAGCCCATTGAAAAGGTCACTGAAACATTAAAACCTGTTTATTAATATCAAACAACAGCACATAAGTTTTTAAACTGAGGAAAAAACAGCAAACGTTGAAATTACTTCCAGCTACAGATGACCTGCCAGGTCATTTTCTATAGCAAAGAATGAGCAATGACCCTGTCACCCTGTAATGAACTATTTCTAATCTGCTTAAAACCATTTCAGGACCCCCTTGTGCGTATTTACTTAAAGAAGCCTAACTCTGTCCATCTCCAAGCACCTCTCCACACACCCAGACTTCAGACTATCCTCCTGGTCCACTTGCAATACTGTAACTTGTTCAGGCTTGCCAACAACATGCACTTTACTTATGTAATTTGAAGGGAAAGAGGGAAGAGGGAAAAGTGATCGCTGCTCCTGATGCAGAACAGCATTTTTTCCTCTTTCTAGTGGATGGGCAATAAAAGTCTTCTGAAGGCAGTCCAGGAGGCCCAGCAAAGTATGTGGCCCTGGAAAAATACATCCAAGCAATACACTGTGATAAATAACGGTGATGAAGTTGGGGGGGGGGGGGGGGCGGTTTGGAAAGGATTGCATTTTTTTTTAGTATATCATTTAGTATTTCAACTCAGTATATAAATTAAAAATGTCTATTACATAAGTGTGTATGTCTATGTTATATGTATACATTATACATATATGAATATATGTTTTCATGCAGAGCGCGTGGCAGGTATTCCTGTTCCTTCACATTATCAATGAAATCTGTTACTATTAAACATTCATAATCACATGTACATACACACACTCCAAATATCCATATTAGTGCCTACACACACACGCTTACACATGCACATACAAACACTGCAACATCGTCTGTATATGGTTATAGCCCTACAAACATGCTGCAGGATTCACATAGAGCCATACAGTGCTAGCATTATGAAAAGCAGCAGAAGCTGGCCCAGCTCTTCTTCCAGGGAAGTCTGTGGTAAGAACCTCACTGAACTCCATGGGAGCAGGGCAGTACCATTGCATCTAACAAGGCATCCTGACCACATACAAACAGCTTACCCATAAAGTGTATGTATGCATAAACTATGCACTTATTGCATGCCAGAGGAATGCACATCTGTATATAGCTACATAAATCTTAAGCACAGAAAATATATGCTAAGGCTATAAAAATTGGCATGCTAGAACTCAATGGGATGCTCACATTAGAGCAGATGAGGCGGGTATTGTCTGAGCTTTTGTGTGCTTTTGCCTGTAACACAGGCAAAAGACTGACTGAGCTTCCCTCTCTAGTTTTGTTTTTTAACTAAATAGGGTGGTGGGATGAGTACTGAACCTCCACCAAAGTGTGGAAAAAAGCCCACTTCAATCAACAAGTTCAGGGTTTTCACAATTTGCACATCATTGCAGGTGATAAAATATACATAGTGTTCACTTTGGATCTGTAAAAGGCTTTTCCCCCTGCTACAGCTCTAAAGCTTATTTTACATTTTAATACTTCAGACAGTAGCTTGTCCGGCTTCTTTTCATCTCTACCTTTTCCCCCTCTTCTTTCTTTCTCTCTTTCTTAAGCATTGTATTACATGAAATTCAGCCCTTATTTGGCAGGATTTTATGCAGTCTGTGGTGAGAGCTGAATTCTGAAAATGTTCAGGAAACACTGGCTAAGTGGGGAAATTTATTTGCCTGAGCCAGAGATAACATCTTTCTTACACTTCTTTTTAAAACACTGGCACTTGTCAAGCAGAATTCTCCTGTTCCCCCTTTCCCCTCTCTCTTGTAAACACACACGTGCACACTTATTAAGGATGCAGCAGAACTTAGCTGACACTATAAGCTGGAGTTTTTATTCATTCTCTTTCTACACCCAGTAGAAAGAAAAACCGAAGGAATTGGAGATGTTGCAAAAAAACCCAATTTTTTCCTTCCCCTTCCAGAACATTCAGCCCTTCTCATCCTCTTGTTTTTAAAAAATGATCTATGCCTCCTGTGCCAGCCAGGATTTCACATTTTTCTTCATTAGAAAATACATCTGTAAAGCAAAGTCAAAATTTTGGCATTTATTTTTATGGTCACAGGGTAATGTTCTTCACGTAACATAATCTAAAACATAAACAGTGAGGGTGAAGCAATCATTTCTCATCCAGGGCACAAGACAAAATTGAAGAGTAACAGTGCACACACTGATTCAGACCTCTCTGCTCACCCAGCACAGCTGCATGTTACGCATTTTGGGGAGGACAGCTGGGGGCAGAGCAGGTGATTCGGCAAAATCATTTGGGGGTGGTGAGGAGTGAGTCCGAGGACAAAATTAAAGGTGCAAGTCTATAAGGAGAGAGGTTTAATGCCTGAGCGCTTGTTTTGAACTGTGACCTAAGGTTTGGCTGGGCACTAACCACAGCATGCCTCATCAGCTCCTGTCGCGGGTACCCCAGGGTATACCTCCAGCAGGGAGCCAGCTCCAGAGCTGCATCCTCAACCACCAGCTCGCTCACACACTACCGAGACCCTGCCGAGAAATCAGCATGCAACCCAAGAAAGCATCCTTTCCTTTGGAATAAAAATTAATATTACTTGTCATATTTCATGTCTGAGCTCTTTTCATGCTTTATCCTCTGGTAATGAGGGCTAAATTACCAATATTAGTAGATTTTCATGGCTAGCACAGAAAGAGCTGTTACCAGAATAAATGTTTGCATTGCTTCTGTTGGACACAGGCTTTGCTAATGCAGCTTTGCTAATTATTTCTAAATAGGCAATAATCTGCATCCCCTAGTGCTGGGTAGTGGATTGGCCACGTACCTGCTATTTCCCTTATTTACATGTTTTACAACTTTATCAACTACACTAATTACACTCTGAACACTGTTTAAAATTTTCTGTTAATAGAGATACAATGATGCACCAGAGGATGTGTATTTATGCCATAATTACGCCTCTGTTCCTGCGATGCAGTCTCCAATTAGCTGTCGACGGTGGCACAAGCAGCTGCCTGATATTCTAAAGCAGTGAAACATCTGCACGGCGGATGATACGCTCACATGGATTTTTTTTTTTTTTAAGCCTAGAAATTTACACCCAAGGGAGTGCAGACAAATAGGAGCCTGTCATGTGTAGGGATGATTAGAAATCCTCACCATGGCAACATTGGAGCAGCCATGTCACAGAGTGAGGGGACACATGTCTAGATGAAGGCGCTAAAAACATTTGCCTTTTTTTTTTTTTCTGCTCCAGCATTCCCAACTTCCCTCCCTCCCCCTCTCCTTTTCATATTCTTCTCTTTGCATCTAAAGCCAACCAAAACAGCAGGTGAAAAGGCCAAAATCTGCAGCCCATGCAAGGAATATGACACAGTAGATTTAGTGTCAGGAAAACAGCGAGCAATCAGAGGATGCTGCCAGGCATCCCCTGGATATTTTCTTTCAGGTGGGGGAGGGAGAAGGTGGAAAAATAAAGGAGAGAAAAATATGGGCATCATTCAAAATAAAGCTCCAATGTCTTGATCCTAGAATGACATTTAGTAGATAACTTCCATTTAACCCTCATTAACAATTTTTCTCCGACTAGTTGACCAGCCAGCATGTACTGATGAGGGGGGAGGGGTGGGAAAGAAAGGTGAAAGCCTGGTATAAGCCTCTGTTCCCAGCATACCACTTCAGCATTGAGCCATTGTACGTATAGAAAGTGTCACAGCTGACAGACTCACTGTATGCTCACCTTTATAACGAAAATCTTAATTGTACCGACGAGGACGTTAATTTTATCAGGCTTCTTGTGGGCCATTACCATTTGCAATGTAATATTAATTTCATATAATAAAATCATCATAATTAGTCAAGGGTATCATTCTAGAATACAGGCTCACCTGAATTGCAGGGAGGTGGCATTGGTTTGGATCCAAACCTCTGGTTCTTACCCCACCTACCTCCACTTTCTGTGACTGGTCAAATAGGTATTTCCACCAACATGTTCAGAAAAGGCTCCAGAGCAGTCTAGGAATCTCACGAAGCCAGCTCATCTTATAAGATCTCCTTCGTTCAGTCAGATGGAGAATTTGAGAGACCAGCTGCGCTTGCCTGAAAAGAGCTCACAGCACTTCGCTCTCACTGGATCTTGAGCCTCAAACACCAACTCTAAGCTGCTGCTTCTACCTGTTTTTAAACAATCAAGTTTTAATAAACATTTTATTTCTAAACCACTGGCTAATCTCTGTGGTATTTAAAATATTTAGTGAGGCCTTTATTTTAAACACAAAATTCATGATTCTTAAAAGAATATATTTATGGTTTTAGTGCCCTGGGGTCTAACCGACCTCCTGAAAAAAAAATCAGTTAGAGCAGATAGCTTGTAAAAATTGAGTTACAGAGCTGTGGAGGGATACTTTGGTAACACAGCAGCTCAAAAGTGAAAGTCCCATCTACACCATCAGAGGCTGCCCCACCTACAGACACACCACAGATCTCAGCATCAGGCTTTGCTCTGAATCTCTCTGCCTGTGCCGTAGAATTCAGGCCCCTCGTGCTACTTCTAATTAAATTACAAGCAAAATAAGTAAATTAATGAACATTTACTGACTTCAGAGCACGTGCTCTAAATATCTTGAGAATGAGTAACTAAAACATTTTCAGAAGGTAATGAGGAAGTTTCCCTGTGTAATTACTGAGTGTATGCAGAGAAATTCTGCCTGGTGTTATAGGGTACCTATGTCACCATACCATGTGCATAAATTTCACTTGTTATTCATTGTGCATACCCTGTTTTGCTCAGTTCTCTTACAGGAGAGCATGATATTGAAGAGCCACTATGTGTCAGTGCAAGGACAGAGTTTATCTGATAAACAAGTCATTTTTGGAAACTGCAGATGCTCCTACTGTGAAGCATTAAACGTGGCCCCTCTTAGATACACAGAATGGGGTTCTGGTCGACTGAGCACAGGCTGATAAGCTCTGCACAGCTCTGAATGCTGTTTGCCCACATACTAATGTTAAACAAAAGAACTGCAGACTGCAGAGGAAGGATGCGGGTCAGACAACTAAATTGCTTAAACCCTTAGGCAGCCCTCTGAAAAGAAAAGGCATGAAAGAAGCTGATATGAGCTTTTATGCAGAATTGTTCTGTTTATTATCCCTGTTAAGAAAATGATGGCAAGTATCTTGTTAAACTATATATTCCCAAATAAGACAAGAGGACAGCCACCTACTAAACAAGATACAATATGCCATTGGTCATTACATGATCAGCCATAGATCTGTTTTACATTATTTTCAAATTATGAATACAATAAAAAGGCAATAATAAAGCTGTACAGATAATAACAAATGCTGTTAAATTGCATTTTTTGCATTAAGTCATGTGATTTGTCATTGGAAGTTTGCAGGTAATAACAGTCGGTCTTTGTAGAAATCTACTTCATGTTAAAATTTCACAATCTTGTATTAAAACTTTTTTAGAATACAATTGTTATAACTCTATTCAGCTACATTATGCAACAACTTAATAATAAATCTATGACAAAGTATATCACTGTGATAATATCTAAACTTGCCTCAGATGAAACAGTGATATGATTTTATTACAAGATTTCTCCTATTGCTAGCACAATAAAATATTGAAAAATAACACTTGTCTGGAAAAATGGAGTGGGTGGAAAGTGTACATGTCTCAGTGGAATCTGCACTTTCCCTAAAGCGTGCTTGGTTCGCTCACCCCAAACATCATGGTAGAGCCTTTGCCTTTCATTGTAGTGTGTTTCCCTCTCCATCTCTCTTAAACACACATGCATACATGCACACGTGCACATACATGGCACAGACAAAGTGGAGCAAAATGGTACCTAAGGCTTGAGATGCTGAACTCTACCTATCAGTAGATGAACCACTGGCAAAGCTGAAGAGTAGAGAGGCTGCATCCAAAATTTTAGTAGCCTGTATAATGCAGAGACTGTGAATTGCCTGTTTGTCAGGAAAAACAGAAGAATGCCTCACGCTCTGAGACTCATATCAGCTACAAAATTAAACCCTCTGCTTTTTTATTAAAAACATATATAAGACATCACAGGATTCCATTGTCATCTTCCTGACATATGCCTCATCTGATTACGCATGAAAACCATTCCTAAAGAGGCATTGCAAGAACGCACTGCGATTATCGATTTGAATACATACGCACAGTGCCACTCAGGATTAATGCTCGCTGCACTGAAAACTGCTGCTTCACAAATAAAGTAAACAAATTTATTGCAAGAAGTAGCATAGCCCTGGTCACCAGGAGAACAGCTTCACACCTGGAACTACTTTCATTCATGGAACAAGTGCCAAGACCATATCTTTCTGCAAAGTCCTCTTACGACCTAGAACCTGTATGGTGTCAAGACCCTTTGGTCCTTAAAAAATGCATCTTTCAGTGCAGCCCAGGATGTATTCCAGCATTTGCAGCCCTTCTTGTAGCACACAAGCAGTGGGGTAGGGTGCACAGCAGATCGGTTCAAACAAGCGGAGACTTTATTCAAGGGCACACAGGAGATGTCGCAGCTTAGCAGTGTAGAAGAAATGAGATCATTCCAACAATCAGAAAAAAGTCATTGGACAGAGCAGGTGAGCGTCTCACTTACACACTTCTCAGGTGGAGGTAAAATACTGCATTTCTAAATATATTTAAAAAAAAAAAACAAAAAAACAAAGAAGGCAGCACAAATACTGTGCTCCAAAGTGGTTTAACTTCTACATCCAGAAAGCAAAGTCAACCCATCAACACAGATGTTGTAGCTGTCCTGGAGAAAGAAAGAAAAGGTGGTATACTGCTTTTTAAAGTATCTTATCTGGTACTTACCATTTCAATGAAAGATCCCTTTCCTGCATGTGATACATATATCCTAAATAATACTGGTTTTTCAATATTGTGAATGGGGAAATTATTTAGATTTAGCAAAAGGGGATCTGTTTCCCCCCTCTAAAGAGATAAGAAAATGCATATTGAACAGAATACTTAGCTCAACAATATTTTTGGTTTTGTTTTGTATGCTTAAGTTTGTAAATTTAACAGTATTGAAAATATTACTGCAAAATACAAAATTGAAAGTTTCAATTTTGAAAATCACCTAAACAACAATCATAATGTTAATATTTATCATTGCCTCACAGGGCTTTTTGATCTGCACCATTACTTATTTCAACTAGATTTTCAGATTATCTTGGTCAACCCAAAGTAGCCTGACAAGTGGTAAGAAATAGGCTGCTTTTATCCAACACCCCTGCCCGATGAAGTAAGGAAGTGTAGCTGTCAGTATGTTCAAAGTGAGAAGCAGGATCAGAAAGATCAAGGCTGCCTCTGCATTGTAGATTAGGTTGGGCCAGAGAGCAAGTTATATCCTTGGACTCATGATCCCCAACCTGCCACCTGCATTATGGATTCATCTTACACCTAGAGTTTCTGGGTGCAAAAAGAGCTTGGATTTGAGCATGAGCTATTGTGGATGTGCCCTCAGTCATCTGAGCTCACACAGGCAGGAGGAATTTAGCCCTGTGCCTCTATCTACCTGAACACACGCATACAGAAAATTCATACTTGTGTACACAGGCTTACGCTATTATTCTTTGCTAATGCTTAGCACTTCCAGCTCCAGTTGTTTTTATGGATTTTTGTATACAGGTTGTATTCCTTCTGCAAGTAGAGCTTTTCAAATTGTTTATGTAATCCCTATGGTGGACTATGCAAAGTAGATGTTGTTAAAAGTGCTTTATTTCACAGTTTTGACTATTTTGAGATTTTAGCTGTTAGTAAGCCTGTCCCCTCCCCATCTTTTGTAGTTTGGTATCTAGCAAGGGATGACTTTAGCTAATAAAAGTGCATGATACCAATATGAATTGAGGACTACATATACACATATACCTCCTGTTGTTGCAGATTTATTGCAGAATAAATAGTCCAGTACAATCTGAAAGTTCCTCACAGCCACAGCACCTGGTACTGAACTGTCAGAATTAGTCTTACCTTTAAATGACAGAGTGTATGTACACTGCCTTTAGATTCAATTTATTTTTAACAGTAGGTGGTTCCCTAATTCATTTGAAGAAACCTTATATACAGCGAACAACCTTTTTCTGAAACTAAGACCTTTCTTGATTTTATTTCTCGGGGTGGGGAACAAAAAAAAAAAGGACAAGCTTTATGAATGTCTATCTTACTTTATTTTTCTTCTCTTTTGTCTTTTGTTCTCTTGGGGCATAATCCAGTAAAATGCTGAGCATCCTTGATATGTAATGTTTCCTGTGGGACTTACACCTTTCTGTATCAGGAACATTACTTACTTCGTCAGAGACAGACTTTATCATCCTGCAGAATAATATGTAATTTATTGGATTTTGCAAATTTAGAGGTTCACTCAGATGTAATGTATTTCTGTATGTTTCCAAATGTATGAAACATTCTGTGCATTTCAATGATAGCACTGCAAATTAATGAATCTCCAAAAAAAATTTTTTCTTTTTTTTTTTTTTTTAAAGCCAGATACAGCCTATCCATTGCTGGATCATATGAACTTTATCCCTCTAGCAAGCCTAGTCAGAAGAAAGCCTTGTACACTAAGTCCCAGATGGTGAAGAATTGTTTTTATATTTCAGTTAAGGACTGAAATTGGGAAATTTCTCTTTCACACCTCAATTTCTCTGTAGCTTGCACTATTATGCTCAGCTGTATTATAGAGCAAGAAGCCTTTAAAATATGTAAATTTCCAGATGAATTTCTGAACAGAGAATGGTCGTACAGACTCAACACATTCCAAAAACAGAGAATGTCAAAAGAAAGGAAACAGATCAAAACACTGTTTTTGACATTACTTTCAATTAAAGCTGCATCTGTGAGGTCCACATACGCTTGGTGAATTTTTAAGGAAAGAAAAGACATGAAGGAATTATTTTAAACTGGATGGTGGAGGAATACCAAATAAATGGCAAGCACTATTTCAGTACATTAAAATCCCCTCTGGTACTGATTTCAGAAGATCACTTTCACTGTCTTAATCCCAAAATTATGCTATTCTGAAAGGAAAATCTGACTTCCCAAAATTTAGAAAAAAACTCAGAAATCTTATGAATTAGATGAAACAGAATATTGCCTGCATTCTTATTGTACCTCAGAGCCTCATTATTTTTTTATACTGTCTAAGTCAATGAATGTACTAATTGATGGAGATTCTATCCTTTCTTGAAAGATATTCCATGGCAATTCCAGATTTTAAATACCTGTTTTTTAAGAGAAAAACTGAGTGTCAACACAACTGTACATTTATGCGAACAACTCCCTCAATACTGCATGCAAATGATGCATTTTAGCATTCAAATGAGCATTTAGGGTTTTAAGCAGAAGTTTACACACAAGTGTCTGACATATGTATTCCTTTATATATAGCTGGTATGAAAGAAGCCTATCAGCTCGAGTTAAAGACTAAAAATGAGACCAAAAGTAAGAGGAAAACAAGCCTTGTGGGCAGAAGAAAATGAGAGCAAACAAGAATGTTTAAAGGTTGGTCTTTTTCACAGAATAAGAAACTTTCAACAGAAAAAAAAAAGAAAACAACAAAAAAAAACCCTCAAAACCACAAAACCCTATCTTTTAAAATCTGGAGCAAAATCTTTTTTTATTTCTGCGTGATTTTACATTTTTGACACCTCTTGATTCTTGGAGCAGCAGATTTTTCCATGTCTAGGTCTTTGGTGAAACATTTTCCTGAGGGTCTGCCCCACTTGGCACAAAATTCCCATGCCCTGTTGGTACAATATATGCTATCCTTGCCAAATGAGGCTAAGAGCATTGGTTCACATGAGTGGCAGGAATTACCCCAGTTGGTTGTAAGATCACTTTGCCAACCAATTTGACCTGACATCCCCAACCGAAGTTGATATATGTGCAGTAGTTACTCAGGCTAAACTCCTGATCAATATGTCAGATTTTAAAAGTGATTGCAACAAAGTAGACTTGGGATTATGAAGCACCTGCATTCACAGAGGCTGTGGAAAGACAAGGCTCAGACACTTGTATTTTGCATGTCACGCTTGATGACATGATGAAAGATCTGAGCATAAGGCCAACACTTCCACATGCAGTTTAGCTGTGACCCATTAAGGAGACCAAAAATGTACAATATGCATAAAAAGCTGGCTAATAATGCATACACACACACACATACACAGGCTTCAGCTATCCAGAACACCAACACTTTTTGAAAACCACATGAACCTCCCAAACTGCACCATAAACATCCATTAACATGATAATACCCATTAATCCAGCCAAACACAACTCATTTGTCATCTTTCTGTTGCAACCCATCTGTGAGCGTGTAGGAAGGGGAGGGGGGGAATTCACAGTCTTATCTGTCGGGGGATTAGCTTCACAAGAAGGACTGATTTTAAGTAATTCTGTGGTAGGAAAAAGCTCATTTGTTTCCATTTATTGAAGGGCCTTTTTAGTATTGTACTTTCATGATCTTACTTAAGTCTTAAGCAAAGTATTTAGAACGGGGAAAAGAATAAAAATGTCATCCAGCATTCAAATTTTATTTTTGGTGTTTGCATTGTAACTTCCTTATATTTTCTGTTTTCCTTATGAACCAAGAGGTGCATTTTAGTGGCTATATCGATGACTGATCTGGTGGGAACTATTTCTAACTTGAAAACTCTGTTGTCCCATATTCTGTTGTTTGCATAGGTCTCTCCTTCCGGCTATGAAGAGGTAAATCCATAGAGCTGCAACCTAATAAAAGGCATCCTGGCTCTAGAAAGGTTGTGCATGGCAAAGTATAGATCAACATGATACAATCTCTACACAATGAAAATTACATGTAACTTAGCCTCTTTCTCTTACAGGTGTTGTTTCTATTCTTCATTATCACACATCTTCTGTAGGTCCCAGAGAGAGAAGCATCTTCTTTTCAACCTAGAAGAATAGAAGAGGCAGAACATAAACATTTGGTAAAACCTGAATGAGAGTTAATATGGGTTAAAACTACCAGAGAAAATTAAATCACCATAGAGGACAAAAAAAATCTTTTATTTTTATGCTTAGGATTTTATTTTAAGCATGAAAAACCAATGTAGGTGTAAGTCTTGTTTGACTCCCACTGAAGAATGTTGAGGCTACAGAGATGGTCCTTTCCTTCCGCTGCATTGTAAGAGTTCCTATGTAACTGCATGTTAATCAAGAATTTCTAACCTAGTAGTTGTGGAGGAGTGTAAAAGTATGTTTCTGAAACACGGAATTTGGTGCTACATAAAATGCAATGTAACCTCACACAGGGACATTTAGTAAAATCAACAGTTTTATTTACCAGCTCAATTTCAAAGGATTTTGGAGTGGTTTGTTTCCCTCTCAATTCATGAATAGTAATTCTGGCAAATATTTTGAAATAACACAGTATGAAACTGAAACAAAAAAGGGAATTTTTTGCATAAATTTAGGAATGCAGAAAAAGACTGTAGAGTAAGAGCCCAAATCTAATCTTATTCATGGAGTTCATGTACAAGAAGAACTTTGTAAACATATCCCAAAACATGCTATGGAGATAGGACTGGCCTTCAGGTGGGAAATTAATAAATGTAGTAATTAGCTGAAGTAGGTAATCTAGAATTGGCTTTTATTCATAGTAATGTATTTAGCAGTTTTGGAGACTTGCACATTTTTCTTTCTCTGTTAAGAATGCTCAGAAAAACAGTGCTAAGGTATCTGCATGACTACTCTGCTGTTTATGCAAAGATCAAACTGTAGGTATTGCTGAAACGGGTCTGAGGAAAATGATGTCTGATACAATCTTCAGAACTTAATTATTTATTACAGAAAGACCCTCTTTTATAACTGAAAACTTGTGTGAAGTTAGTACCTTCTGTTGTTTGGGGAAAATAAAAGATGTATGTCTGTATGACAAAGTGTATGTCCGTGTGTAAACAGTATAACTAAAATGGTGCAAAAAGATCTGGTGAGTCTGTAACATTTTGCCACTAAAAAGTAATACAAGGGATTTTTTTTTTTTATTATTTTTTTTTTTTAAAGAGTGGCAGTAGTATTGGAGCAGTAGGAACAAACTAAAAAAAATTAAAATTCCTAATGATCATGTTTTCAGCAATCTCATTTAATATTTCAGTTCAGCCTCCCCTTCATGATAAATTAAAATCTGACACTGAATTAGTCTAATTGATAAATACACCAAAATATCCATACCAAAACCTAAGTGTTCCAAATCAGAAAGTAAAACAACTAAGGCATTATTTTTGTATTAATGATTCTATATGTAGTAGGAAAATCAACTAAGGAGAGCAGGGTAGCATTTAAGAATGATCCTTTTAGTGATCAGAAATTCTAAGGGGAAGATTATAAATAAGGGAATGATGTGATGGAGGAAAGGCTCATTTGTTTCAGCATCAAATCTGCAATATCTGCTTTTCTCCCATACACACTTACACACTCCTGTCTTCACCAACGTCATTATTTTTTGTAATCAACAGCCATCTAATTCTTCAAAAACAGAAAATTCTTTAAAAACAGAAAAATTTCCTCTAATTATGGGCCCAAATTCATTGTACAAGTAATTTTCAGATCTCTGCAGTGAATGTGAATGCAAATAAAATCTCCCTTTTATACAAAATTGTTACAGTGATAAATTTACATTGTATTCATACATGAATGCAATCCCTGCTTAGTTTCAGCGAACTACATGTATTTGTAATGGAATTGTTCCCATTTAGGTACTTGTGAACAATATCCTTTATATCTTTCACATGAGAAGAGACATTATGAGTCCATTAATAGGCAAGATTTGTCCACACAATACTCCAGGGAATTTTCATGTAAATTTGCATACTTTTCCTAAATATGTATGTGAACTTGAAAGATGAGACTCTTAGACATTGAGGATCATTAGAGATAGACAGACAAACTGATCCTTCATCCCTCACAGACCTGGTACTACACATGTGGTAAATTGCATTTGCTGTTTCTTTTTAAGATGACAATCCTAAATTATCAGACTTCTAAAGCTCACTCAAAATTGGTAGCGATCATGAAGATTTTGTCTTTCCTTAATCAAATAAATACAAGTTTGCTTAAGCATTTAGGCACCTACACAAAAATGGTCTCTTTTTCAGAAGACCTGAAGAGAAAAAAGGACAGACTAATGAATGTTAGTTATGAGACATGGTCAATATCTTTGAAAAGAATCATGTCTCTCTGAAAAAAAAAAAAAATATCCTCTTTTATTTGGAAGTTTAAAATTAGGCAAAATGAATCTAGGCCAATGAACTGAAGTTTAACTTCAATAGCCTACATTCCTTTAACAATTTTAATTCAAATGGTCACGGTAAAAAGTCCTTAGAAAGTAACCTGAAAAACACACTTGAGCATCATATGCAAAACTGGTAAAACTTCCATTTTCATTTTTTTTCTTTGAGCTCCTGCCTGTCTGTGGTCTCCTCCTGTCTCTTTACTCACTTTGGCTGCTCTTAATTTTAAGCAGAGACCAGTCTTTCCATTCTGTGTATGACATCTGTTGTAACTGTATCTCGGTCCCAAAACAGTGCTCTTAAAACACTATTGTAGCAGAAATAATGAGTGGTGTGGTTACATTACAGGTAAACAATGCCAAAACAGTAGTGTGTTATCAGTGTTCACTTGTAAGAATGAATACAAAACTACACTGTAAGGAAATAAATGATGCTTTCAGTTACCAGGGCAGGTACAAAAGATCTCAGCCTGCACTCTAACTCTGCTAGATGAATGAAGCGAGGGATAGCCAAGTGGTAGAGACAGGTTCACATCCCAACACTCAGCGCTGGATCACTCTGTGGCCAACCAGCGGGCCCACTTCCATTCCTCTGCCCTTGGCGTTGGGTCTCCTCTGTGTCTCAAGTGGCTCTTCCAGTGCTAAGAAATACAAGTATTCTGTATGTCTGTTTTTTTCACAGTATCTGGAAATAATGAGAGGGTTGTGTCACAGCCCATCAAAGTGGTGTGTTCATCTTATCAGAGTCTGTACATATGTTGCAAGCCCTGGGATGTACTTTAAAGTGTGGGTGAAGTTTAAAGATGTTTCAGTGACTGGGGAGAGGACTGTGGAGAACAGTAGGAACCAAAACTGATGTTTCCTGGCTCACGCTACCTTTTGGGATCAGTTTCAGAATAAGGTATCCTCCAAATATTCTACTTTCTCTTAGAGTACATTGAAGCAGTTCAAGCAGGTACAGGCAGCAAACTGTCAATTAAAAATGTGGCTGACCACAGCTGCAATGTCTCAGTTCAGCTTCTTCTATTTATCGGTGTAGCTATACCAGAAAAATGGTTTCACAGGGATTATGCTAGATTAAACTATTCAAGAACTATTTGAGATCTAATGCCTATAGAGAACTGATAACTACTTGAGAAGATCCTGCCTTTCTAGTGTATTGTATATTACTGATGTGATATATTTATTTTAGTTACAAGCTATTTTTTTACTACAACCTACTGTATTTCAGAAAGAAAACAGGTGCTTTCATTAAAAGTCCCATAATAGAGAAGATGCAAGTATGTGCAAATTGCCATGGACAACAAGGAGAAAAATAAAAGAAAGTATGAATATCTGTAGACAGTTTGTGGTAAAGTTTGAAAGTGATATGAGAGAGGAGCAGGCACAAACCCTGTTATTTATTAATTGGATTTGTGCCTGCACCTGTTGCACACGTATCTGAAAATACCTGCCTTTGCAAAAGGTAGATCATTTCTTCTTGATACTTTTACACTAAGAAACCGATGTATAATCTCTTTAAGTTTTGTATTTCTGTGCATTTGATAAATTGTTTTGAACACTCTTGAGTCACATATATATATCTCGTTGCCCGGTTTTTCAAAATTCCCAGCTATATTATTTACTGTAGTCTATTGCTGGGCAACCCTGAGTTTTCTTTCTTTGATTCAAAAAATTCATATGAAAAACACATATCCACTGACGTGATGCAGTAGGCAATGTGGAGGGACATGAACAAATAGCTAGGATAGCCCAAGTGAGGGAAGGAAAGTGAAATCTGTCTAATAACTGCTTAATTGGTTGAAAAGAAACCTGTCACGAAGCATTTGTCGATACTCAAATCTGGTCTATGATTAAGATCACCTTTGTACCTGAAGGAAATTAAGTCAATGCCTTGGAAACTAAAAATTTCAACATGGATTAGTTAGTCTGCTATCTATAGCCAATTAAAAGCAGATGCAAAAGTACACTTCTATGTTTAAAAGAATGAGAGAGAAATAAACAGCTGCCAATATGAGGAAAAGGAAAGGAAAAGAGGACAGAAAAAGTAATTGCACAAGCTATTTATTGGAATGAAGAAAAATAACTTTGCTACATGACATGAAATGGTTTCTTTTGTGCAGATTTATTATTCCATTTATTCTTAAAACAAACCAACCATAGACATTTACCTTAGGAATAGAAAAGTTGCTTATTTCCTTACCATAGAGTTTAACAGAACTATGGACTGATGGTTTCACAAGGCATCAGTCACACTTCCACAACATTTGCTGATATAAATATAAAAGCTTCATTTTAAAGGATAAATAAAGCAACACTATTATCTAAACAGGGTAAAATTTAACATCCTTGTGGTTTGTGGAAAATTTTGATGTGCCTGCTGGCTTTTCAATAAAAATCAATTATGCCTTAAATGCGAGCGGTAGTCAACATACTACAGACTATAAATTCAATTTCATACTCAGAAATATGGATTAGCTGAACTTGATGCCCTTCCATTGATTTCAGAAAGCAAAAGCTGATAAGGTAAATAATAGTAAGAAGCTCTCTGACACTTCACATCAAGTTCCGGATTTCCATATTATTTTGTAAGAACTTTCCAGCCACCACAATATCCTCCTTGTGAAATATGTATGATGAATAGATATTATATGGATTGCTGATTCATCTCTATTTACAGAATGGATATTTGGCTTTTATAATGCAAGGTGGGAACTGGATAGGAAATGAATATACTTATTTCTTTTACCACCATGCAAGTTATATATCATCCAGGGTGAATAAAGCCAGTGAGTAATTACCGAGTGGTCTGATTAAGCTTATGTTCTCTAGACTGCAAACTTTTCTAAGTAATGTTTCTAGACGTAAGGTAAGCAAGAGGAAACCAGTCTCTTTAACATATAAGAAATTTTAAAGCTGCTGTAAATTTAAAACAAAACCATCTCTCTGCTCTCTGAGCAGAACATCTGAGACTAACGTGAATTACAGAAAATGTGCTGTAGTTTGAGAGGGAGAGAGGAAATAATGTTAGAACTGGGAAATATGGAAGGGAAGATAGTTCATGAACTAAAACTTTGGATTATTTATCTGAAAGATCCAGTCATATCTGAAAAAAATGTTTTCCCTTCCTGAAAGTACAGAACTTTACTTGAGCTATAAAGCTTTCAAACGGGGCTCAGTCATTCTCCTTTTCAAAAAAAATCTGATTCATTCAGGTTAAATCCAAAAGGCAGCTTAAGCAGACCTAGCCCACAAGGACTTGTTCTTACCTTCATTCAAAGGCTTGTCATTACTTTGACTCTAACTTACAAACGTTGCTTTCTTTTGTCACACATCTAGCATGTTGAAAGAGACACTGTCAACTTATATGGGCCTTTCTCAAGGAAAGCTGAATCCCAAGGAACATCTGTGATAGGCATATGGATACTAAAACTATTCTGAAATACCTAAACCAGTGCTTAAGACCTACTGACACGAATAAAGCTTACAACATTGCAGAACCATCAACATTTAAAATCTCAGCACTATGCAATTTAAAAGTAACTTAAAATGCCTAAGTCCTGTAATTTCAGGAACTGTTTTAGAAAATCCAGATCTTAATTTGCCCCCAACACATAATTTGCACATTATACTCTGTCAGCTCACTTCCACTGGTAGCTTCTGCCCTGGCCTGTCCCCAGAGGGACTGCGCAGAATCACATACTCCTCTGGCTGATGAATAGAGTTTGTCATGGTTCGCTACAGCAATCAGTGCCATCTCCTGCTTCTACACCTCATGGGTAAAGCATCTACTTGAGATTTAGAAGATCCAAATGCTGTTCTCACCTCGCCTGTTTGCTCTAGCACCAGCCTCTGAAATGGCACCATACCACACCAAGCTGAGGTGTCTCAGTTTTTGAAACACCAGCCATTTCAGCTGTGTTATCCCCTTCTGTCATCCTTTGTTGTGTGCTGTGGTCATACTGCCTCTGATCTGGACAGGGAACCCAAACTGATGAAATGGCACTGGACCTTCTGCCAAGGGTGTGCTCAGAGCCATTGCGCCTCTCCTTTCCTCTGCACAAGATTTCAGATGTGCCTTGCAGCTGCTCATGGTACCTGACGAGCCACATCTGGAAGACAAGCAGCAGATATGCAAACAGCAGGCGTTGGGATGGGGACTGGGAAACAAAGACCCCCAAGTGAATCCCATACTTAATGGGTGAGAGACACAGTCTGCAGGGGTACCTGCTGAAGTTGTTCGTAATGCTTTGTGCACTGGCTCCCTAATATTCGTTTACTTAATTATAATTCTAGTTCTAATTCTAATACCAATTTAATTCCTTCTTCAAATTCCCCTGCAGAACTTATTTCCAGCACAGGCCTCTGTGGATTCTGCCTTTTTGTATTGACTGAATGAGTTAATTCATACACCAAACTATTTTAGAAATCATTGAAAGAAACTTGCATTATGCTTATCTAACAGAAGCATATCAACTTATATTGTTATAGATAGTTTGCTTTCCCATAATTTCCCATCTTTCCCTCTGGTCAGTCTTACTGCAAGTCCTGATCTTAAAAGTCACAGCATGCAGCAGTTCCCTAACAGAACCAACTGAAACTTGATTTTCAGGTGTTCTGCTTTGGAGGGCTTATTCTGTAAAGCAATATATTCAACACATGTACCCTGCTACAACACAAGCTTTTAATTTTCATTTAAATGGAGGTATAATTACATACAGTTCTTGCACTGTAACTGCTGCAAATCACATCCTAAATACGCAATTGTGTTAAATCCTGATTAATGAAATTTCTTTGTAAGCCAGACATTCCATGTTAGATTTATATAACAACAACAAATACATCTAATGAAACCAAAAATGCTCCTGATATTTCCTTATGTTTTTCTGGTGTAACTAAAGTATATACAAGAAAAATATACAGCATTGTTTGTGAAAATATAATTCTTGTAGATACACTCAGAAAACTGCAAACATTCATAAACATCTCTCTCTTTGGGGAAAGAGAAAAGTGCCATTTAACAGGTGTTAGAATGTAAATGACATCTCATTAGTGACTTCCTTTTGCAGCTCAGAGACAAATAAAACCTTCATTTAAAAGCATTAGTGTTGCTCCTAAGGGTTTCTAGTATCATAATGTTTTGGTTTATGATGATATTTAGCCTTTTCTAACATTCCCACTTATTTCTACAGAATAAACCTGGGTCTGTCTTTAAAGTTAAGGCTCAGAATAAAACCAGGGGTTGAAGAAGACGACACTACAGCTATTCATACCTTTGTCCACTGCAAGTAAGTTGCAGGGAATTATTATCTGCATTAACATGAGAGAAAAAGAGAAGATCATCTTCATTCTGGACACCAACTGGACTCTAATTTTCCTCTGCAAGGTGTGAAAACCTCTATATGTTTCTTATGTGTAGGTTTTTACAGAAGAGTTTCTCTCTATCATGCCTTTCCAAAAAAATCCCTACAAAACAGTTTTGGAGAGGTGTTAAATTACTTCAAGTGTTACTAGAATATTAATTCAGTCCTTCTGGATTAGGTGATTGCTGCATACCACTTTCCATTTTTGTTAAAAAAAAATAAGAAATCAAACACTTCTGTAGTAGCAAGAGGGACTTTCACTCAGCTTTCTAAGGATAACTGCGGTCAAAGTCTATATTAAAAATGTGGGTGACCCTTTGGCAATGAGATTGACAAATTCAAGTACCATGCTGACTAACAATGCTTTTGTACACCAAGGGTATGAGGAGGTGGTGGAAGGTGAACAGTGCCCTTTGACAGACCTGGAAACAACATAAGAGCCCCCCTGGGCTGGTCCTCAAGGTCCATTTCCAGCTAGCCAGCACCAGAAGAAGGTGTATGGCTTTCCAGTCCAATGCATGACACACTGTGAATCAGAGCCTCTCCCTGTCCCAGAAGCTGCTGAATAAGTTACTCAGCTGACACAGTTTTTCCATTTTTCATTTCATTTAATAGGCTTATTTACTTACCAGAGGTTGTTGGCTTAACCATTGGCTCGTGTTATCTCTCACTGCTGTGATGTACCCATTTGGGATATTCTTCTGAAGATCTCAAAGATCATGGATAAGAATGTGTACTTTCCTACATTCTAAATTAGCTGTAAGCACTTAAGATAAAGCCTGAGGTACTACCTAAAAAGCTCAAGGTAAATGTATGCTTAAGTGCAAAGATAGAAAATAACAGTGAAAAAGGTAAAAAAAAAAAAAAAAAAAAAAAAGTCAGTGGTTTATACCATTTCACCATTAGTTTTCATTTCTATCCCATTTCATAAATCAATTTACATCCTCAGGGGGAGTATTGTTTTTAGTCCCAACCATTCCTGGGCAAAGAACATCGGAGTGAAGGGACTGGGGAGATGTTCAGCACTTGACAATGGAAAAGGGATGCAAAGACTGTGTGAAAAGACATGCAAGAAACTGACTCTTAGTGGATGGGAACAGATTAAACTCGCAGAAAATTCTGAATGCTGCAGGGAAGGCAAATAAGGAACTTTATTTACACTTGTTCAGAATAAAAGAATGAATGAGACTTTCAATGGCTCTGAAATGCAAAAATTAACGTGATGATTTTTCAAATGTATCTACTTTTTTGAGTACTGTAATTTGCACCTGTAGAACTCATTATCACACAATATCATTATATTTTAAAGTAATTCCATTTTGAGAATAACATTGAGCACTTACATCTGTAATGAAAATAAGAATGAAAATGAGAGTCTAATCATGGTCTACAAGTCTGTTTACACAGCTTATGCATAAAAGTAGTCAGTTTTAGTAATTTCTTTTCTAAATATTTTTATTTTCCAATTCTAGATTAAACCAAATCTCATTCAGTCAATTCTTAAATTATTCAGCAGGTTTGTCAACTATCCAAAAATTAGAAAAATGTGGCTGTTTAAAAAAAATTTAAAAGTTAACAGAATTAATTGAACTTTTTAAAAGTTTAGGTTCAAACTTTTGTTTTATAACACTCAATATATACTACTATCCTGAAATAACAAAAATCCTTACATTTAACCATAATTTTCCCATGGCTTTTGTTTGCATAAGCAAAGCACCTTATAAAAGATAAAGCATTTCTGTTAGAGACTTCCAAAGTATCAACATTTAATAAACACATAGTTATCTTCTGAAAGCCTTAAAACCTGCCATATAGAATTTAGTGAAATCCCCTAGTCAGATCTAATGGGAGTATTTTGTTCAGGAATCTTTTGACATCCTTCTCATTTTTTAATCAATGTGATTGTATGGAACATGCTACAGCTTGATAGACCACAATAAAGTATTAGCTAGCAAAAAAGAATTCACTGGATATCAATCAATAATAAATTAGAACAAACATTTTCTGAATAAGTGCACAATAACCGTGTGACCAATTCATTCCATATCAGTTTATTACTCAGCCAGTGTATCATCTACAATTAATCTAGAGATAGTAGTGGGTAAAGGGACACTGGATGAGGATTTTTTTGTATATGATGAGTGGAAAAATACTAAGTGGGTGTAGGAATTTAAAGCCTCAGACATAGTTCTGCAATATAGCCTATTTGAGTGAAGAATATTTAACAATAAAGATAAATAATCAGAAAATATTTTAAAAACTCAAACCAAAACAAAAAAAACCCTATCCCCTGGGTCCAAAAATATGGTACTGTGATGTTTCATGATTTGCTCCCAGACTCCATTTTTCCAGCAGCAGCTTGGTTTGCCCCAGAAGAAAGAAGCAGCAATTCCATGCAGCGAGAGAGGGAGGTGCAGCACACAAAGCTCTGGCATGATGTAAGGGTTTCTGCATTTTAATCTCTCTTCACTTGTAATCTCCCTCTGTGGTTCAAGTCAAACCACTTACTCCTTTTCTGCCACTGTTTCAATTTCAATACAATTTACTTATTTCCCAGGAGAAATGGAATGCTCATTTGTTATATGTAAAGCTGACTATAAAGCAAATACAACTCTCCAACACCCACTCTGCATTACTTTTGGAAATGTCTTTTAAAATATTGGCAACTGTGAGAAAAAAAAAAAAAGAACAAAACCATTTGGGCTCTGCATGTTGCATTCCCAGATGCATCAGAGATTACAGAGGTTTGCAGAAAAAAGCCACGTCTCTCATCCCAATGAACTCTTAGTGACTTTCCCCACCACCCCATGCCAGGACTCCTGATACCTTTGTGATTACTGAGGGAAGAGGTCTGTGACTAATATCCACAAAATCCCTAATGTTGTCATCCCTTGTGGTCCCCAAGTTGTCCTCTTGCATGTCACTGACTACAGTCAACCTTTCTGTAACACCTTCAGCACCTGTGACAAAGTGCCCCAGGTCAGGTACTGTCAGCCCTCTCTTCTGCCTTTTGCCTAAGGTAAGAAGTTTGTTTCCCTTGTCCCGAGGACCAGACTGTATTAAATATTCCCCAAACAGCCTTAAGATCCAAAAGGACCTTCAATAAATCCATGTTTATTTGAAAACAAGAAAATACCACAGCAAAATCAAAGCTAAACTGTTCAAAAACACCTATCCCAGGCTCCCCAGTGGCAGAGGTAGGTCCAAACAATTGAAGTCACTGAAAGAAAATCGGAAAATATGATGCTTGGATTTCCAGAGTCCTGCATCTCTCTCAGACTGTCAAAGACCTTGTACGACCCTCAGTACTCGGATGCCTCTGAGTCCCCCGGTGTCACTGTGCTCAGTCTCTTGAAGCTGGATAGATATCTGTCAATTATACTTTTCAGGATACTTTGATGTGGCCAGGTATGACCTTACTCATTACCATACCAGGCATGAAAGCATCTTTTGTATTGACAATAAGATTTGTTCATGCCATATGCAGTCTCCTTTCTTTGGCCTGGCTTATACTGTGTCATCCAGCTCAGTTTAATGTTATATTTGCAGTTTCCATAATTGGTATGGTACTTTGTTGTAATTGCTGCTTTACTCTTGCATCAGAACTAAGTGGTATGTCTCTGGTCTTAGAGTGAATTAATATGCTTGTACCGGCTTCTCAAATATGGAGAATATCCATCTTCAAATGCAGTTATTTAATGCTAGGTAGATTTTTATTGACATGGCACAGCATGTTACCTGAAGCTATGTCAATCAGAAATGTGGAGGGATCATATTTCATAACAATTCTCAATGAAATACTTGTGTAACAAACGTAATACTGCCACTATCCAAAATTGAAATTACTTAAATTACAACAGACAGTCTTTCCCTCATGCAATACCTTTGCAGGCAAAGTTTAATACACAATCTCTCCACATTCACTCCCCCTCCTCCCCTTACAGCGCCCAAGTAGTATATTCTTTAAAAGAGAGACTTGGTATTCATGGGAAGCTGGTTATTTTAGTGTCATCTTATTTCTGAGACACTAAGCAGAGCCTATATGGAGACTGGTTCTCCAACACAGCAGCTTGTTAAGGGGAGTTGAGTGACATCCCAGCATACATCTAGCTTCCTACTGAGTCTCCAACATCTGTTACTGCCTAACTGCCTGAAATACGTGGTGCTTTCTAAGAAAAAAAGTAAGGTTTGTTTTTGTTTTTACACATATGCTCAGCTGAAAAGTGTGTGAGCTGATCCCTATCACATCCTTGGACATCTATGTCATCTGCTCACATACTGCAAGATATAGACTGATTTAGTGTAAGCTTTGCTCTGCTAGTATTTTCTTAAAGATACAGGAAAAGGTAAATAAAGCTGGAAAATGATCCATATATACTGTAAGCATTATTATATAGGCAGAAAGTATGTTGAGTTGACCAAGAATTTGGGTGTTTTTTTCAAATAAACTTAGTGATGGAAGCTTAACATAGCTGTAGTGGGTGATAAATCTTGAGGGCAGATCCCAATTCTGGAAATGGGCACAAAGTTTAGGCTGAAATCCAAGCATACTGCATTAAACCTAAATATTTTAAGTCTGGTATATATCAGACAGCTAATTTGTTGGATCAAGTCATCATCGCTATAAAAACCCTATACCCTAGAACTGCCAACTTTAAGCTCAGAATTTAGCAGGGAGATGTCTGGCTCCCGTTCAGAAATATGGTGCAGAAGTGCCTGTGCTCCCAGAATCAGTCCCTCATGCATGACCACCTTCAGGTAGAAGCAGCCAGACGGGAATGAACAGTGCTCTGCATTGCAAGTCCTGGAAATATTCCAGGTGAATGATGGGTAGGAAACAGCAGTAAAATTTAAGCATTAAATGCCACTAAAGCATACATAATGTCAGAAATTATTGAATCAAAACTAAATCCTTTACATAAAATTCAAGGTCAGCTTAATAAGTAAAATCTGCTAACCTGTAAAAACTGGGGTTTAGCTGATCTGAGATAGAAAAAACAGTAAATTTCACGGTGCATTCCAATAGACAAATAATTTTGGAACTTTGCTTAGGAATAGTTCCAGCACTAAGAATAAAATCCAGCAGAAGTCAGAATAAAAAAGCACAGGATACAGACAACAGCTGGTTAATCATACTGTGTCTGATCTAAACAACAGAAGATCTAGTAGGTGAATCTTAACTGTGTTATATGAACAAAGTTTGGAAAACATCTTATTGAATGATACAGATACATTTAGATATCTATAAGTTGTTTTTTTTTAATAATTTAGTTAGTTACTTGAAAAATCACCAAACATCACTACGAAAGGAAAGAGAAAGCTGCTTGCTCAGTCTATTCCATTACTTTCTAGGGCCACATAATAAACTCAAACAATAAGGTTCAAAAGGCAACAGTTTTTATTGAGGTAAAGTGTGCTCAAAGAGGAGTTTGATTCTGAAGCGGTATGATGCCAGTATAATTTTGGTAGGAAAAATATTGCTCAGAATGAGGCATTTCTTAGTAGCAAACCGAGTCACCAACAATAAGTCACTTCTGGATTCTATAATTTTTTAGATTTTAATTGGCATCTAGTGCCAATCCATGTATTTGGGGATTATCTTAAAAGGAGGCATAAATAGGTCTTTACATACATCACTGACAGTCTGTCCTAGAAGAGTGTTGCTCCCTGGCAAGGCAGGTAGCAAAGTCAAGGGCAACGGTTGTAAGAGAAGTAAATCACAGCTAAGGGAAGAGGTAGAACTACAAAGGAAATACAACATTAATACTGTAGGAAAAAGATGTCAGAACTGGGGGAGAGGCAAGAACAAATGGAAAAAAGCTAATGCAATGTCAGTTAATGATATGCAAACAGATTTGTCCCATTCACAACTCCAGGCATCTCTGTTTATTGATATGACTAGTTACCAAAAAGAGATCAAATTACACTAAAATTTGACTGATGAGAAGGCAGACACTCAGAAAAACTATTTGTTTGCTTCAGCTTTCCCATAGGCGATATTCCAAATAGTCCCACAAAGCTATAAGCAAATGAAAAACAACAGGAAAAAGAAACTAAGAAATATAAAATTCAGAAAACTCCAAAACTTCTGTGATACAGCTGAAATATACCTGTTCACTGTTTATAATAACAAATAAAACAAATACAAGACACAAATATTTTTAAAATCTATTCTCAAAACACACCCAGCGTTTCTTTGTTTTCCAGGAGAGCTATGCTATCTAAAGTGGCCTGGTACACGAGCTTCTAAGAATTAATGAGAAGGATTAATACATATTGTTATGACTCAAAGCATTTTATGATTAAAAAAGAGCCCATTTAACCGTAATGATTCAAATTCAGCTGCAGCAGTAGCAGGCGAAATTCCCATTGATTTAAGCGAGACTGAACTCAGTCCTCATCTCTTATGCTTTAATAACACTGTGGGCCTGAATATGACAGTGCCTCTTACTTTGTGTTTAACCAAAACAAATGTCTTAAAGGCCATCATTCATCTTTAACCCTCAATAGAGTGCTGTTTCATCATTTTCTCCCTACAAGGTGTATCTCTTAATTCAAATATATGCAATAAAAAGCATTCCCAAAGTATATCATATCTAGTTAACCACATTAAGTATTCCCTAAATGGAAAGGTCATTGATATTGGATGGATTTCTCAATTGAAACAGAAGACTATATCTCAGAGGAATTTTTATAGATGACATTCATATGTCTTAATTCTGGATTCTATAATACAGAGTACTTTTTGATAGTTACATTAAACAGCATAAAAAGGAAAAAAACAAATTGAGAATTAAAAATTAGTCTCCCTCTTCATTTGTTTCATCTCTTATTTTAGATTTTGCTCAGTCAGACAGTCTAAAATAAAAATATTTTTGTATTAGGTGATCTGTGATAGCATTTCAAGAATGTACATGCAAATGTCTTGAAATCTAAATGTGATGCACACTATCTATGGAAAAAACACCATTAAACGAAACATGTGAAACCAAATAATTGAAACTTCTGGTGCTTGGCTGAAATTAAAAAGACATTTGTAAGACTTCATGCAGGCACTAATTTTGGACTTGTTGCACTATTGTATACCACGCAACATTCACAAATTTCATGAAGTATCAAGGTGGCTTCCAAATTGCTCATTTTTCCTTCCCAGAGATAAAGTTCTATTTCAGGGAACATGAAACCAAAGACATTTTCTCCTGAGAAGTGTCAGATCCCACTTAAGGCACCTATTATCAAAATACGTTTTCCTGTCATGTCATGATTCTATATCTTAACTGCCTCCAAAGTGCTAGTCCTGCCTCATATGCTCCTCCTGCATAGCTCTTATACCTGCTTACCTTTATAGGGAGAGCCCTGATGACAGGCCTTGGTGGCCTTTAGCTGCCCCAAGGAGGAAGAAAGAAACAATAGCACAGAGGAGAGCTTGTTTTAAAAGCATTCCAGCCCACTCCTGGAAACAAAGCCCTGGATGCGGCAGGGGGAGGAAAAGGCTACGGAAAAGCAGCACTTCGAAATTATGACTGTTTTTCAGAAATCTCTAGAAATGCTACCACCACCACTAGAGATACACCACCACCACTGAGGTGGTGATTAACCGCCTTGTTGATACTTGGGGAGTATGAAAATAACATGCAGTTGGTTTTCTGCTTTATTTTCAGGAATAAAGGAAAAATTGTGTAAATAGAAAATAGAAAAATATGGTGTAGGGGGAAGCTGGAGGAGTGCTCTGTGGCCCCTACTCTTATATCCAAGCCTGAAATCATGTGGGACAGCATCGCTTGCCTTGGGTGGCTCCTTCCTGTGGTACCTTCCCTCTGAACAAGCTTTAACCAACCGAAACAACCTGACTAGAGAGGGATCGTTTCATAGCTCTCAGACTACCCATAGTGCTAAGAGGTGGCAAGGAAACTGGTGGGGGGGAAGGGGAGGACCGGACAATAAGAGGATCTTTAATTCAAAGTGCTGGCAACCTTGTAATGGAGATGCTGGACAACTTCAACAAGGGCTTGAATAGCCTTTCCTTCATGCTTCTTGAAAAGACTGACCTGGCTGAAATGAATGGTGTGTTTGTACAAAACCAGACTGCCAAGGATAATTTAAAAAAGGAAAGGGCTTTCAGTAATTTGGATCATGTTTAATCCTAAAACACTTTTTTTAGGTACGACTGTAACATCAGTTCGAGAAAACTGCATGGAAATATGCACTGTGTAAGTGGTGGTCTTGTGTTTCACGTGAAAAGAGAGAGTTTATGCATGGTTTAGCATTCATCTTAGACCCTAATAGCAAACTTTGATCAGCAATATCTCTTTCTCCCTTCTGTTTAAACAAAGAAGGAAAAAGAATATCACAGTGCTCCTTAAAATGTACAAACCATTTCTTCTTCTGAGTTTGCTTTGCATCTCCATTGATTCTGCTGATGAGAATTCTGCTGCTGCTGCAGAATCACACAAGGGTACCTTCCCCTGCACAAGGGTAGTGGCAACAGCTTCCTCCGAGCGAGACCTTTCCTGCTTCACCTTTTGGGTCATGTTGCCTCACTGATATTTAAATTTTTTTAAATGGCTTAGCATGCACTTCTGAGTCCTAATCTTTAGACAAACTCTTGGTTCACCTTCTAGCCCTAGACTCCTCCAAGATCAGCCTTACATAAATATTGTTAGTTACAGCTACTCGGATCAGCAGAGACCTATTCCATTCAGCCTTTTTTTCCCCCTCCCTTTTTTAAAAAAGGGCAAACTGTTTTATATCGACAACCATCTGTGAGCCTGTCTTTTAGGCCATCAAACTCTTCCATCCATTACAGAGAGCCTTCCTCACCTCCGCTGCATGACAGCGCAATAAAGATGACATACTAATTCAATGACTTGTAATTTCAGCTAAACAAAGACAAGTGCTGCAGCTTCTCCTTTTGTGTTTTGGTGCCATATCGGTGAAGCCAGCTATGCAAACATAGCACTGGGAGCGTTTTATGACAGCAGTTGAATGGGGAGAGTAGCTTGGTGTTGCTTTTTTATGGGTTTTGGCTCCATGATATTTGGCTCGGTGCTGCTGGCCATTGCCATTGTGTCTGGATTCTATGTCAGCAGCAGCTAATTGTTCCAATAATGTTTATCATAGGGATCCACCAGGGAGCTGTATATGTGGAGATAAGCTACAGGGCAATGATACTCACTATCTTACTGATCTCTATACACAGTGCTTTTGCTTCATGCCAAAAAGCTCTTTAGGTTTCCAGTCTAAAAAAGAAAGAAAAAAAAAAAGAAAAAATAACAGCTTAATCATTGTGCCAACAATAGTGTCTAAGGGGATGTAATCAGGTTCCTCTGATAATCTTAGCAACACATGAAAGTCATGCGCAAAAGCTGTAATTGAAGCAGTTGGTTCTTTCTACCACCTGCTGTTGAAGTCACAGGTTAATCTAAATGAGGTCCCCTTCCTATGAAGTAGGATGCAGGGCACTTTTTAAACCATAAAAACGTCTTATGCAGGCTTTGCAAAATAATAAAGAAACAGTTCATTAAATGAAAAGTATTACGTATCCAGTGCTTGCTCAACATTTCATGCTGCTATCGGGTGCCATATCCAAGTGCCAAAGCCATTCTAATGTCTAAACCCCAATGCACACTTCAGTTTGCATGTGGAAATAGACAAAAAGAGTTTGTCAGGCAGATGCCCCCAAATAACTAGATGTTAGGGAGTCAATGTAACAGGTTGTAGGAAAGTGACTGCTTTTTAAGGCTTGTTTTTAACCCCTAGGAATAATGCAAAACCAAATGTCTAAGTGTACAATGACACTCTTTTATGTAGATACTGGTAGATAATTTGTGTTCTTAATTCTCTTACAAGTTCACATTACTTCAAGGACTAAAAAATAAATAGTTGAAGATTTGAGCTCTGAACTGGACAGTTTACAATGTTGTCCTACTGGTTTTTGTTCTGAAACCCAAATATGGGACAAAAACAATAAAATGAAAATGTCATTGTGGGTAAGAACTGCTATAATTACAAGCATTCTTTGTACCTTTTACTGTAATAAATGATTTATAATTAAAGGCTGTATTACCAGCTAACTATTATTCTGACTGGCCCTGTGAAGTTGCCCCAAGATCTCTGCCACACACATTATTAATCTGCTTAAGTATTAGGTGCATACACTCAGCAGAGTTAATAAAATGCTATAGCTTCATCTCCAAAGTACAGAAATCCCTCCCTTTTGGAAAAGTCCTGAAGGATTTAATAAGGATACCACCAGTTATTTCCTATAGAAATTACTCTGAAATAATTTACATAATTTGAGAAAATGATATACTTCCTACAGGCTTTTGAACCATCCTAAGGGATTCTATAGCAAAGATAGTACACTTTCTGAAATTCTATTGGATGTTATAATATTCTACTATATTCTAGAGAAATCTTCCATAAAGAGCTGTTGGAATCCTTCTCTGAAATTAAACTGATCCTGTTCCTGGAAACAGCAGGTTTTTGAGTATTTCTCCCTTTTGTTCTTCTCATACACAGTGACTATATCTGTATTAGCAAGTAGAGCTGCACAGTGAGAATGGATCTGTAGAGCCAAAAAACTAGGACTGAGGATCCAGCACACACATTATACATGTTTTTGGGTGGTGGTTAAAATGGGCTAGTTTTAGCCCGGTCCCATGGACCAGCTGCAGTGGACTAGGTATGTTCCTGGAGAATGTCTTCTGCTTTAGTTTTACATAAAATTGCAGTATGTGGGTATGTTTAATTTCACCTATTGCACAAACTAATAGATTAAGGCAGACATACCAATGTCTTCTGTGTATCATATAAACTATACACCATTATTACTTCATTGGAAGGAATTGTTTCAGTGAGAATTTGGTGGAGCTCAAGACAGAATATAACACACTAGGAATATTTCAAAGATAAAGTAAGAGATAAGCCTTCAAATGCAACTACCATCTACCACGATGACAGAATATATAACAAAGAAAGAAAGCAACAAATTTTGGAGAAACGTGGTTAAAAATGGAATTCCTTATCCATTAAACCCGGGCAAAATTTCTGTAATTAGTCCTATGTAGTGAATAAAGTGAACTGACCATTCACTTGTATTTCTTGGCTCTTCCAAGACTGTTCTGACAAGGACAATACCCCCCAAAACTTAAAAGTAAAGTTTTAAGTGTGTCTCAAGAATCTGACTTTCACCAGCTTAGAAATTTTGGGATACCCCAGCTTTCCCTGTGCTATGAGAAAAGCTAAGCATGTACTCAGTGATTCTGCAACCATCAAAAATAATGGTAACTGGAAGCAGAATATACCACAGACTGGCAGTTAATACGGAATATGTTGATCAATTGAGTTGTCCAGCCTACATGGACTTCTGAGGTCCCCTTGCTGCATAACCCAACTGATATATTTTCATCTTTCACATTCATCTTGCTTTCTGTTTTAGAAAGCAAGGTCTGATTCTGCCATCGTTAGTCACACTGAGTAGTACCTGACTCTGCAAGTAATCCCTATTGATTTCAGTATTAATTCTTGTTAAATGCTGTTCATACAGGAGAAAATGTGCCACTAAGGGGAAGCCAGAAGGATTCATGTACTGTTTCATCTTATTTGTAGCCCTCTTTTTTCCCCTCCATTTTAGTGTGTGTGCATTCTCCCATCTCCCTCACTATTTCAACCCTCCTGTTTTTGTCTCTACTCTTTTCTAGATCTTACTTGTTATTCTCTCCTTTCCTGTCCCATCCTCTCTTGCAGTCCCCTGTAAATCTCAGACTTCATCACTTACATTTCCAATTGTCAGCAAAAAGAGAAGACAGAATTGGTCCAAGTCTACCATGCTTTTTGTTACCCATTGCCAAACTGCACAAAAAGTTGCTGGAGCTCTATCTATACTAGGCAAGTTCCCAGTATCCCCCATCCCTACTTGAAACAGGCTGTGAAGGGCAAAAGTAAGTGTAGTACTTTCAGAGATAACATTCCCAAATCTACCTCTGGATGTAGGAGCAAGATTTGCCTCATTACGCGCTCTGCCTGCCAGTTTCCATACTCATCGCAGGGTTAACTCCTGTGACCTTGCTTTCTTAACACACATAAGAATATGCAAATTGAAAATAAACACAAATGCAACCTTCCAAAACAAAATGCTCATTTGTTTTCCCTCAGGGATTGGAGAGATAACACACTGTATTTGATGGCTAAGTCAAGTTACACCAATACAGGAATGGATATATGATAGCCTTATTCTCCTGTTTTACTGTTCCGTTATAAGTGAGTATAGATTACATCTACCATATTATGTTTAGAGGAAAAAGAAAATACTGTAAAAGTGCAGGAAATTTCCAGGAATACCCATCCTATTCAGACTGCACCGAAGAGGATCTATACAATGTATTTCAGAAATCTATCCTCTGGGACCTCACCGTTTTATTCTGTGTATTTTATGTGCTATGCAGTGGTTTCTAAGAGAAGCAGCAACCAGGTTTGGATGTGCAACTCAGATTCCAGCTCGTCCATATTCTTGAATGCTGAGTTAACTTTTTTTAAGTTCTACTACCATTAGGAATAATTCAAAATATATTGGCATCTCCTATTTTTTGTACTCGGCCTGAGTTCACTTTTCTCCTTTGGGAGATGAATATTTCAAGCTTCACTTTTCCATTTCACTGCTCTGGTAGCTTTCTACAACATTCACAGAGCCAGGATGGTGGATTTGCAACTTCTGAATGAACTATAATTGCTTATACCATCTTCAGAATATCAATCTTCAGGACTTCTCCTATTTACTAGTTTATTCCTAAAATAAACTTTGCTTTCAAACACCAGATGGCTTTTCCACAGCAAGATGGCTCAGGGTACTACCCATGTTTATTCCATGCTCTCAGAGAAATTTCAGTTCGGATTCTGCATAAAATAGGTGATGGATTCTATTGAATACATGGTTTTAACTTCCTCCTGTTTAACACTTTACTGTAATATGGCATTTAAATACTACCAAACATCTAAATGCCAGATACAGATAATATTTATTAAATAAACTGAAAGTGTGCCCTTACCTATGGGCAAAATGAATGAAATACATGCTCGATTTAGAACAAATGAGAAAAAGTCATGTGTAACCGCTGTGCAAATTATTTTTATAAAAGGAAAAGAAAACATAACAAATGCTAGTAGGCATTTATATTAGATTCTAGAAGAGCATCTTTCTGAAGGTTTTTAAAACAAGTAATTTGTGAGTAGGCAAACAAATGCATTTTTAAGGAGTTTTTAAAGTGAACAATGAATGTTATAGGAAACGGCAGCTGTTGGCCCCTCGTACTCTGTAAACCAAAGAACCCTACAATCCACTTAAGCATGATTATGATAGTAATTGTAGGGGAAAAAAGGGGGAGGGAGCCTTAAAAGCAGTCCCAGCAGTGCCTGAGAAATTTGAGTAAAATATTTTTAAAGCCCTTAAAGAGTCCTTATGTATACCTGTTTAAGAACTGGCTGTTTCCCATTCTATTTTCTGCACCATTAACACATTTGCCAGCTAAGCTCTGATGCCAGTGCTGTTAAAACAACAACGTGTGAAGCTAGGAGTATACAACCTGGATGTCAGAGATCAGAGCTAGTAACTGTTCTGGAAGCTGGAGAAAGGAAGAGGGAAAGGGTTTTGTTTGAGTTTTATGTTGGTTAAGTTCTATACAGAACCCACAGTGGAAAAAAGATAACAAAAGGATAGTTGTTAATTGTTTAAATTTTACATCTATGACATTTATGTTACAACAGATACAGCTGTTAGCCAGAATGGATTATCACTCCCTGAACAATTAACTTTTTCTTTTTTGAAAACCACAATACATCCGCTTATAATGGCAACAAAGTTTGGTCTCACCATAGCCTTTTCATTAAATCTTTTTCATTGTTGATGTCTAATTAAATTCCTCAAGACATTAGTACCTCTGAATAATGATTACTGAAATTTTTTTGAACTAGATTTAAGATGCCTATCTGCAAAGTCTTTGCTTGTAATGGGCTATGTAACTAAAATATATATGCCAGAAATTTCACACGCTTTCCAAGTATGTTAAAATAATTTAAATATTATATTTAAACATATTGTAGGTCCAATCTTCATCAAAACAAACATTCCTTGTGAACTTCAGAGAAGCACCTAGCAAAATAGTTTTATTTTGATGATACAATTAGCTCTTATTTCCTGCCAAATTAATTTAAATTCATTTTGAATAGTCAATTTGTTACCTCAGACAAATATGGTCAACTGTTACAACAAAACTCGATAAAGATGCTAGCAAGCTTTGTAGCCTCCAGCTCTATACTCAAAGTAACTAACTTGCTAGTCAAAAAAGATCAGCAGACACAACACTTATTTCCTTACTTTCCATTACTGTGAGATGTATTATACTATTTATGTTCATCAGGAAGCTCAGGGGAGGAATCACTGATGAAATAACAGCTCCTTAACCATTGTGAAGAAACGGTAAATGCTTAAAGCAGTTAGCCTTTAAGCTAACCAAAGTGTTGTCCAAATTTTGTCACTGGAGCAGATTTTGTCATAACCACATCTGAATCTAGTTGTTAGAGCACTTCTGCGGTCAGGTAGTCATTTTTCATGTGTTCATCACTGGTAAATAAGTTCCCTCTAAGTTTGTTGCTTACCAAGTAAGAGATGGTTTTAGATTTTCCAACACTATTTTCATTACATGGCTTTTACTTTATATATGTGTTGTTCAAATGTGTACTGTTTTCATAGCAGACTTCTGGCTTTTTTTTATGAGCATTTGCAGCAGCTCTTTAACTAGCCATGAATAGTATTATGACAAAATGTGAAGTTAACACCACAAGCAACAAACATTAATCCTGAAAATTCCACTTGCAGAAGTAATTAATAAATGCATGCATTTTGAGATTGGGAAACTCAGTAGTCTTTCAGAGAATTCTTTGTCAAGAAATCCTTGAGAATTCAGTTTTACTGTAGTCTTCGATTTACAAATGACTATTGTTTTACTCTTCATATCAGTATTCATACCTAGGAAAACTGTAGGTACTATTGTGAATAAATACTTATCTATCAAGGAGTATTCTGGGGTGAAGAATATTTCATTTAAGAAATGCATGTAAGAAAATTCTTATCCATCCTAACAGCACTGAAATGCTAAACTACAGGAATATTCTCTGATTTCTCACAGTATGGATCTACGTCCACAATTACACCTAGGAATTACACCTAGTCACAGCAAATATTAGATTTTCATCTGTCATAGAACTTCCTAGTAACATTTTTTTTTATTCTGATAACCTTTTACCAAAACAAACAGCAAAGTGAGAAAATTAATGAATACTGGAAAAGGTGCAGTATAGAAAGGTAATGACTTGATGTCTAATGCAGGTCAGCATCATGTGTATAAAGTAGCTTTAAAGTTGCCATGGAGCTTCTTAGTCAGGTGTGGGTCTGAGCAGGACTGGCCCTCCTACCTGCTCTAATTTATTCCACCTGCAAATAGTGCCCCAAGTTATTAGCCCTAGATAGGTGTCGTCTTAGTGCTATGACAGACTGGGATGTAAATGACAGCTCAATCAGCTTCATATTAGAGAACAAGAGAAGTAATATTATAACAAGAGAAGCCAGACTGCAATCTGGACGTTGTGACCAGATTGTAGTGAAAGAGGGATTTACATATCACCTCGTGTTATACGTCTATCCTGTTCAGTTTAAGTTAGGAGACTTATATCCATGGGTTCTTTCTGTGGGGAAGTGAGAAAAGAGAGCTGCTACTTGAACCTTTAAAAACTTGCAGAAAATGCAAATGTCTGCATTAACTCCTGTTTGTAGTCATCTGGAAGAAATGGGAGCCTTAAAATAATTCTATAGAAATTATAAATAAAATCTTCAATGCAATGTCTAAATCAAATTAGAAAAAATGGAAGAGTTGGAGCAGTTCACTAATTTCAGCTGCTCCATTTTGGTAAAATCCTGCTATCGCAGAAGAGAGGAGATATGAATTAATTTCTTTACTATAAGCAATTCCTATTAATTTCTGTGGAAGCTGCATGAATCAAGGGTAATAGACCACCATTAAGATGTATGAAACTGAAAAGCTGTTGACTTTCAGAAATCAGTAAAACTTGGCTGGCTGAAAGACAAGTTAATATATTTTTAATTAGATCTCCATTTGCTCAAGATAAAGATTGCAATCTCAGTGTGAAATGTATCTCAAAATATCGAGCCAAATGTGTGGTCTGAGAAAAGCTATTTCTTAATGTGCTAAATATCTACACCTGGACTAAGGGATCTGACTAAACAAGAAATCTTTGCAAGACTGATTACCTAGATGGTATGATATCTAGGCACTGTGTACCTATTTAGATCTATGTAACGTCTAGCACGAAAATAACGTAAACAGTAATAACTATAAATAGTCTAAAATTACCTTGCAAAGCAGAACTGCTTGCTATTGGTTAAGAGAGAAATCCTTTGACTGGTAAATAATTTTAAACTTTGGATAAATTAACTACACCATTAAATTTTAGTTGTTGCTAATAAGCATTCCAAAGCATGTTATTCACACAAATGCAACTTGATATGTTGTGATTTGAAGCAAGTAGAAAATAAGGAACTATTGGCCCTAGTTCAGCAAAACTGTCAAAAGCCAGTGATGAGTCAAAGGCAACTCTTTCTCACTCTGAAGACTGAAACACCTCCTCTTTGAGACGTGTTAGGAACAGCAGGCTATCTGCAAAAGTCACATTGTCACGGTGAGAACAGAAACCTGGTGATATGTGATATCCATATATTTTCATCCCCTAAAGAGGCTAGAAAATCCATCTGATCTACCTACAATGCATCTGGAAATAGGAAGATAGATCTCCAGTTCCTGTGGGACCACATCTCTGTCTTATGGAGCAAGCCAAGAGCAAGTTGACCAATTTCAACATGTGCAGACAGCAAGTGCACTCTTCCACGGTGACTCAGGAGTGGTCTAAAAAAAAAAAATCTTTTTATACCTTACCTCTTGGAAGAATGCTCTGTGTACAGGCAGGGTGGACCAGAACCGAACTCCTCACCGGCTAGTTGAATTCCCAAAGGCTCAAGGGCTGCGTGAGATTATACAACTGGCAAAATAAAACTGATGCAGATTCTTGGATTAGCTGGCTGTGAGGCAGGGAAGTAATGATTTATAGTGTTCATGCTTCTCATTTTAGCTTGGATTTTTCATGAATTTTAAAACTGTCATTGGCTTCATTTGGCATTTGCTCTTTTCTCACTACATACACTCTACCACATACATAATTTAGAATTCCGCAACCACAATTTAAGTTAAAAAAAAAAAAAAAGAGATTCATTTTCTTAGAGTCTTAAGACAAAGCTATTTTCTGTTTTTTTAAAAAATCTAAATAAAGAAAAAATGAAGTGTTTTAAAGAAAAAGAACAGTATTAATCAAGCTATGCAAAGGAAACTACATTGTCTTCCCTTTTTCAATACACACTCTATTTTAAATAGGTGCAACCAAAATATCTGCAACCAAAATTTTGGGAGGATGAAAGGTAAACCCAGCCAGTCTGCATTTATTTTGTATTGGTTGATCACTAAACCTCTTGTCTTATGCTTGAACCTTGGTACACTGAAGACAGATAAGTCCACTGAAAAACTGCATGACCTTCACTGTAATAACTGTTCTGCCTCCAAATATGATGTAGAAAACCAGAAATATGCTGGTACCAATACTACAGTGAATATCCCTGGAGCTAGGTGTTTTAGATAAGCTCCCCAGCCTTGAATTTATCCAACTTTCATATCAATACTTAGTAGGACATTTTCAGTTTCTGTTGTCCATTAAGGATGTCAGGGATACTGAGTCACAGGGAATGCTGTAGATGGAGTTCTGGGGCAGAAAGTAGGAGATGGTCTACTGGCTACTGAAACAACTACCAGATTTGTCACTTGCCTACGTAGCAGAAGGTTCTAAAAAATCCCTCTTGCACATGCTAGAAAAGGTGTTCATATGCCAAGACTATTGGGCTTAAAGGAGAAAAGGTTTTAATCCCTGAAGGCTGGGGGCAAAAGACCAAAGTAGTTGAAATGTGTCTAGGTTACAGAAGAAGTATATTTTATCAGAAGAATATATTTGAAAGTCTGACCTTTATGATGAGAAATACAGGCCTGGCACTGACAAATTATTATGAGTAGTAGCAGTCCCAATATCATTATTAGATGGCACTGTAAAGCCCACCTTGAAAAACTCAGTCCTTCACACTGTCAGTCTGTTCTCCAGTAGTGTAGTTCAGCCTGGGATACATGTAAATATGATTGATCACATTTCTGAGTCACAGAACCCTCATTATTATCACTGACTTATAGCACCAGCTATGCAGAATTTGCATCTCCGATGAATATTTGGGATACCATGTGGTGAGCCTTGGGCAGAATGATCAAAAGCTGGAGGTATTTTTCACACAATTTCTATATCCTTGTGATGGATTTTTCTGGCATTTTCATGTGAGATTTGGAGACATTTTTCTGACTAGACGACAGGACCATGTATTTAAAGATTCTGCCCAAAAGTGACAGTTGGCAATCTACTTGTAACAAACATCCCACTGGTTTGGGCAAGAAATTAAAGATACTTTTCCAGTAGTAGTGCTAGTTTGAGAGAAATTGAGATAACCCAATAAGAAGGAATCAAGATGGAAATAGTAAAGATTGCTCTTTAGATGACCTTTTCTAAATAGTATGTAAGATCTCTCCCATTAAATTAACATATTTACATAAATATTAAGATTTCATACTGAGCAATAATCAGTTATTTTACTCTGAAGCAGACAAAAGGAATTATTAAAAATACATCAACAGTTTGGGGTAAACAGGAAGGATCAGCTTCGTCTTTCTAAAACACCGGAGCCTCTTACTTGCCATGTACTACCCAAAACAGAAGCGTAGAACGGAGTCTGAGCATGGAATCCAGCGACCCCAGAAGGCAAGGTCTGCATTAAGAAATTTGCAGAGCAGTTCCCCACACACATTGAATCTACTTGTTTATTCTGAGTAAATAGGAAACAATTGAAAATAAATGGTACTTTTTGCACTGAAATACACTTCCAAACATGTCACAACATTTTATGCTCTGTTCTGACTAATATGATTAAACATCTAGTACAATAATTAGATTAGACTCACTTAACAGCTCCACTTAAATTCAAAGTCCTTCCTCTGTCCAGAGTATAAAATACGATGTACTAAGCTGTCTGCAAAATTTCCTGATTATTAATCCTCTTCATATCTATCTGAGAGAATAGTTACTACAAGATCAAGATAAAAGTCCAAAAAGCTGTTCCCTTTTGCTTGCCACTAGAAAAGTATCTTTTTGTCTACAAAGCCTCAGACAGCCACTGGGGCCAAGCCAGGATTCCTGTAGTGAAACAATCGACTTGGCATCATGTTGACACATATAAACAACAGTCTGTCAACAGGCCTCACATTAGTGACAGAACATTTTTGGCAAAACAGTAGCATCCTTCTGGGCACTATGGCAATAACAGCCAGTAGCATCCATTCATGCCTTCACTCTACAGCACAATATTAATTAAAAGATTATAACAGTGACACTTATCCAAGAAGCTAAAAACCCACAGAAATCTCCATGCAGAAGAGTAGAATGTTTATTGAATGAGAACATGCCTCTAGCTGCTTTTTCATACAGTAATTTTAGACTTACACACTGTATGTAACCTCTGTCAGTTCACAATTAGTGGATAAATGTAACTACTTGCTTGCAAATGGCTATATGAAGTGTATATACACACACATGTGCCATCAACTTATGTAAATCAACTCCTCTCTAGCCTGAATAATAAAAAGCACAAAACAAATAGCATTGTTTAGGAAAATAAGCAGTGTTGTAGGTTTTTTTCCTTTCTTTTTTTTTAATGAAGGCCTAAATTAAAAGAAAATTGCTAGTTTAGATTTTTTTATATTTTGCCTTCTTTATGTCCTCTTTAACACCTAAAAATATATGTAAGGGAGTTTATATATATGCAAAATATCCATCAATGAAGTAAAAGAAAATATAAAAAATATTTACGCTAGTTGATGTTTTTATTATAACTACTCTGCTTTTTCATATTTTTCTAAGTCCTTAAAATATGACTTATGCTTATTAATAATCCTTTACAGTCAATGGACCAAAATTAGAGGTAATGTATAGAAGGGAACTTGGAAGGGTGGAGGAACATCAATTACCTGTTGGCAACTGGATGGAAGTTTAAATAGGAAGAAAATATAAAGTGCAGAGGAAAGTGGATGGCATCCAAGAGCACCAGAAGTAGCATAACATCAGTTCTGGAAACTGTATAGCCAAATTAGTATGGTAGTTTGTCTGGGCTAATTATCCTTACTGAGATACCCCACACTGGGTTGCACAGAAATGCCCTAAGCTCACGTGACAAGAGGCATAAAGTATACAGCATTCACAGGCCCAGCATAGAAACCTAAAGAAACATGGGGGAAAAAGGTCAGGAGAGACCTTTAGAGGTCATATAATCCCTCTGACATAGTATTTTATGCCTAAATCATCATCCTAGACAGATATTTGTCCTTGGCTGAGCATTCAGTGGTGCAGATTCTATAACTTTTTTGTTCATTTTAGTTCAGTCCCTAAAAGCTTTCTGAGTAATATATCATTTCTTACCCTAGTCCCATGGAGCAGTGGACTTGACTTTCTCATTGCACTAATTTTTTTAAGTATCTGAAGGATACTTTGGCCTTCCTCAGGCTAACTTAAACCAGTTATTTTAATCTCATGGGATTCACAGCAACAAATCTGTTTGTTGGGAGGTTTAGATTGGATATTAGGAAAATTTTCTTCCCCGAAAGGGTTGTCAAGCATTGGAACAGGCTGCCCAGTGAAGTGGTTGAGTCACCATCCCTGAAGGTATTTAAAAGATGTGTAGATGTGGTACTTAGTGACATGGTTTAGTGGTGGACTTGGCAGTGCTAGGTTAACGGTTGGACTTGATGGCCATAAAGGTCTTTTCCAACCTAAACAATTCTATGATTCTATGATTCTAAATATGTGAATGTAAGGACACCTATTGCCAACAGCAACCAGAGAGTTGAGCTCTTTCTGAGATATGATCTGTCTCCTTTTGCAAGGTTGGATGGTAATTTGCGCTTTCCCATTGAGTTAAACCCATAAATCCTCCCCTCTGGAAGGAAGAAAGAGTTAATTTTCTTTTTTAAAATGGCTGGTAATAAACTTACAGTTAGAGCATACACTTCAAAGTGTGTCCCAACTGTCAGACTACAGGTTAGACAGGGTCTCTAAGGCAAAATAAAGAGAAAGCAAGCAAGAGTATGTGATGTTTCACACAGAGGCATTCATTTAAAAAAGCCATCTGATTTTCAGTTTCTGCTTGGAGGCTTCTTTACGAATTGCATCCTCTGATTTTTTTAAAGTAAAATGCAGAATCTAGAAAAGATCATTCTCTCACAGGTCACGTCCTTCACCACTGAGCTTCGTGTGCTCTCCTTGTCCCTCTTGTGTAACCCTTGCATTTGGAGCTGCCTAGCAGCCCTGTGTTCAAGGAGGTGGTAAAGGGTGCGATAGCCAAACCTGGTCTCAGCCTGGTACTTGAGTATTCTTCTGAGAGGAGCTTGTTGTGAGAGGGTTTCAATCTCTCTGGTCAGAGGGTGGCTGAACACATCTCTCCCATTTTCAGGTGCAAGTCTTCTAAATCTTAGAAATATTATGTTGGTTATTTTTCTGAATCTGTGTCTTCCAGACTGAGGACTTAATTTTTAGCAATAATCGGAAGAACATAGCCAAACACTTCTCTCTAGCTCTCGATTAAGAGTCACAAAATTAACTATTTTTGTCCAGATTCTTCCTCTGCTCCATGTTCATTACATACATGCCAGTAATGCCTGATGAAATCTAAAATAACACTTAATTGAAAGAGAATGTTCTTCTGTGTATGGGAGATGTGACCTACCTACAGATCAGCGCAACTTCACCGCAGCACTTGAGACAGTTAAAAGGACAGGTTAGATTCCATTTTTAGCCAGCATTCTGTATCATAACACACTTCCATGTGCTCATATCAAAGCAAAGGAAATATTTATTAACTTAATGAGGGATGGTAGGACTTGCCTCTGTAGCCCCTTTTAGCTATCTTTATAGAGTTTAAAACAAAGAATGAATATTTAGGCAAAAATAGCAAAACCGTTAATGTACAAGGAATAATTATATCCTTAGCAAATTTAAACAGCTAGGATGATACTAATTGAAATCTAGAATTTTTTGCCCTGCAGGAAACTTCAGCATTTCTGGAACTCTGATTTCAAACAGAGATTTTGAAATTCCAATATTTTGACTTTAAAGTGTCAAAATCAAATATGTATCTTTTTGGATCAACAGAAAAACTTTTTGCATTACTACATTCAAATATTTTATTTTGATGTATTTAACCAGTCTAAAAGACTTTGCTTCAAGTAAATTCACAGTTGAATAGATTTTTCTTATTGATACCTGTTGCCTATATCTTATAGATATTACTGAGTCTCTGATTTTCCATACTGAGTACTTAGACTCCACATTGCTTTGACGGCTTAATTCACATGGTGTCCCTAAATTTGCTTAGCTCAAAAATTATGTATTTTTCTGTCAGTAGTGTAATCAGCTGGAGTTCTTCACCCATCAATGTAACAGCAGTCTGGCCTACAGCTGCTATATCACAATGAATTACTATGGGAAAGCGCCAATTAAGCACTATTCAACAGACTGGAACTGCACATTTTAGGGTCTGACCTTTGACCTAAAATGACATATCTTGATTTTTCAATAAGAAAATTCAACCAGGGAAATGTGCCACAAAAGCAAGCCAAACCAGAAAACCACATGACTTTGTAGAAAATTTATTTTCATGGAAAAGAACTGCTCAGTCAACTGTGTTTCAGAGGTGGTTGAATGCTGGAGTCTTGCAATAGTTCATCTACTATCCAATGAGGAAGGGAAAGGATGGGAAGGGAAGCACTAATTAGCAAAATATACTACCTAAGATTCTTCAAAGATACATATGTAAAGGAAAGATACCTAGACCTCTCTAAAATTCAGCTGCTGGGCTTTCACATGTAGTGCTCTCAAGGTCTGCGAAGTTATTCTTGCAATAAAAGAAAGAAAAAAAATAGTAGCTTAAGTTTAGGCAGGTATTTTCTGGGCTTGCAATTCTTACAAATAGAATGCTGTTTATTTTTTTTATTTTTTAGGTTTTTTATCCACTTCCCTCTAAAAAACAAAAGAATACAAACATGCTTTTTTGTTACAGGGTTTCAAATTTTCTCTCCTGCTTCTGGGTCTCAAAGGAAAACGTCACAAGAAAGGAATTAAAATGACTCTTCAGGGTCTCAGAAAACATGAAATAAAAATGCTTCAAATGATGAAATGTGTAGAGTGATTTGTGGTGGTTTGTGAAAGTTTTATTGAACGTTAACTAGCAGAGTGATACTGTAGCATTCGGTCTCGATTCCCCCTCTTCCAGCCTTTTCTCTCCCCCGTTGTTCAAATGTCATAAGCTTTTTACATTTCAGCTCAGTTTCTTCTGACATTGAACAGAAGTGAGAAGGCTGAGAGAACAGCTTCTAACACTATCATTTTTCTCTTGTCTCACTATCCCTATATTATACGTGGATGATTCCTATCCATGGTAAGTTAGATAGAAATACAGCTCTGAATTATGGATCTTGAAATTACTCGATGCAGAGCACTGTTGGGAATGCCCCATTGTTCTTTGTATTTCTCTTTGGGAATTTAGATACTCAACACTCATTGATTTTACTGGGGCCTGTACATGCCTACATCCAAAACACATATAACCAGTGAGAATAGTCTGAATATGGTTACTTTTTTTTTTGTTATACTAAAGAAAAAAATAAAAACAATGCCAATTTTGTGAACAATCAATCCCAAATTCCCTTGCTTAGCATCCCTAAAAAGAATTGTAGATATGGTCCTGTTGACTAACAAACACTTTTTTACAACCCAGTTTGAGAAAAGCTACAGTTGCTATTCTGATTAGAATAATTTATTTCTCAGGATTCAGATTTTCAAACACAAATGTTCAGAGATTCAGAGACAAATTTTCATAGCAGCAGGCATAACAGTGTACTACGTATGTAACTTTGGGACATATTATGCAATGTGATTCAGCATATTTCTTTTTTGTTCTGTGATATCCAAAAGGACACCACCTACAGTTCTCAAAACTTAGTTTCAAATGTCTTAAAAAACTGTTGTCGTGGTTTAGCCCCAGCCAGCAACCAATCACCACACAGACACTCACTCACTCCCCCCACCTCAGTGGGATGGGGGAGAATCGGAAGAACAAAAGCAAGAAAAGTCGTGGGTTGAGATAAGCACAGTTTAAAAATTAAAATAAAATAGTAATAGTAGTAATGGTAATGATAACAATAATGATTATGATGATAATAATAATAACAATGATAATATAATTAAAAAAGAAAATAATGAGAGAGAGAAATGAGACCTGGAGAAAAGAGGGAAAAGGAAAAAAAACCACAAGTGCTGCAACCGCTCACCACCCGCTGACTGACACCGCCAGTCACCAAGCTGCGATCGCTGCTTCCCCCGGCCAACTGCCCCCAGTTAATATACTGGGCATGATGTCACATGATATGGAATACCCTTTGGCCAATTCAGATCAGCCCTCTTGGATGTGCCCCCTCCCCTCTCGGCTTCTTGTACACCTCGCAGAGCATGGGAAGCTGGAGGAGTCCTTGACTAGTGTAAGCACTATCTAGCAACAACTAAAACATCAGTGTGTTATCAACATTATTTTCATACTAAGTCCAAAATGCAGCACTATACCAGCTACAGTGAAGAAAATTAACTATCCCAGCTAAAACCATGACAATAGCACCTTTCATCCAAAACAAGTGACCTTCCAACTTTTGTGTACAACTTAGATCTGGCAATCTCTTTCATATAACCTTTAGTTTTAGACTGTAGTGGGTATTTGCAAAATCTAAAATATTAAGAGGAAGGCTTGTCATATGCCATATCCTGACAAACAAACAACACCGTATTAGTATACTTTAAATACCCATGTATATACCTGGTAACTCAGAAAAGCATTTAAGATTTCAGTGTGTTATGGTTTAGCCCCGGTCAGCAACTAAGCACCACACAGCTGCTCGCTCACTCCCCCACCCTTGTGGGATGGGGGAGAGAATCGGAAGGGCCAAAGTAAGAAAACTCGTGGGTTGAGACAAGAACAGTTTAATAATTAGAATAAAACAGCAATAATACTAATATAATGAAAAGGAAAATAATGAGCAAGAGAGAGATGAAACACTGGAAGAAGAGGGAAAAAAAAACCAAAACCAAAACTAAACAACAAGTGCTGCAACCACTCACCACCCGCCGACCGACGCTGCTGGTCCCCGAGCCGCGATCACTGCCTCCCCCAGCCAATTCCCCCCAGTTAATATACTGGGCATGACGTCACATGATATGGAATACCCTTTGGCTAATTTGAATCAGCTCTCCTGGTTGTATCCCCTCCCCTCCCGGCTTCTTGTGCACCTGGCAGAGCACAGGAAGCTGGAAAAGTCCTTGACTAGTGTAAACACTACCCAGCAACAACTAAAACACCAGGGTGTTATCAACATTATTTACATACCAAGTCTAAAACACAGCACTATGCTAGCTACAGTGAAGAAAATCAACTATCCCAGCTAAAACCATGACACAGTGGAAGCTACTGACTAAAAAAAATAAATAATAGTGTGGCTTACTCATAAAGTACAAATAAAGACAACTGTTCTGGAAATAAACTATATACTGTCCTGGTGTTTGTCACATTCTCATTGTCTTGAAAATGGTCAGTAAGAAAGGCCAATGTGCACTAATTTACTAAAATCAGCTTTACTTATCAACATCTTAGTCAATCTTGACCACTGTAACATTTCTTCTGTCTTTCAAGAGTGCACCACTTGAAGTTTTTAAAAATGAATTTCAAATATGTCCTAAGAAGTACTTACTGCAATATTTATTATCTAAAATGAGTGACTTTCAGACTCCTACATACCTTTGATAGGAACTTGAGTCAGGGAAGATACCTAGCAAAGACACAGAGCCCTTAACTTCCAAACTCCTCTCTCTTTAAGCTCATCTTACCTAAAATGGAATATATTTTGCCCTGTGGTCATGACTCTGAAAATACATGGTTCTGTTCAGTATGTTTCCTTTATATTTATTTATTCGGTAAATCTTGCCTATATAAAAATAAACAATAACTACTTACAAAAAAATTTGGTCTGCCAAGTTTTTGCAGTCATTGAATAACAAAAAACTAAATTGTTTCAGAGAGTGAAATTTGTCTGAAATCAAGAGTGAGGCACTTCATGGGACACACAATACAAAACTTGGACTTCTCTGCAGGTTCAGATTGGATAAAGTACTTCCATTACTTTTAAGGGAAACAGAAATATGCTGCTCCCATCCTATTCAACCCAGTCTTTTTGACAAAACAACTGAACAGTTCACAAGTTTTTGGTTTCAAAGATTTCATCAAGATGAAATTTTTTTGTTAATTTAAAACTGCTGCCATGTCTCCAGGTAGTTAGCTGTGTTTCAGAAATGTGTACCTCTCTCAAACTGTGCTAGGGTTGCTGAATGAGCAGAAGAGCATTTGCAGTGGGTTCAGACAGTTGTAGCCTGGGCAATGTGGCTGTTCTGCTGCTTTGAAGGTCTGGCACATCCCCTGCACCCCCTGCCAAGCACCACAGAAGCATTTACAAATCAAAAAAAAAAAAAAAAAATTGTGTTTTCAATCATAAAACTGGCAGCCATGAACTTTTCAGTTTTGTGGTACATTTTGTTTTGGTTTTTAAGCTGGAAAGCAAAATGTTTGATAGAAATTAGAATAGTATTCATAGTAGATACTGTTCTGTTGAAAAAAAAAATCTGTCCAAAAAAATTTTTTAAATAAAGATCAATAAGGCAGCTCTAAATGCATATCATGCTGAAATACTTGTGAAAAAAATTGACAATGGCTTCAATTCTCAAAGAAACTTCAGAAGTCATAGAAAGAGATTTGGCTAGTTTTTAGTTCAAAATGTATGATATTTTTTCAATAATGGTGTCAGTTGTAAGTTTTAATGCAATAAAGTCCTTATAAGGTTAAATTAATCTATATTTAGCACATACCAGTAGAAGCATTCTTTTAAGTTTCCACAGGAAATGCTGAACTCTTTATGGTTCACCACACTATTGTCCATGACTTTGCTCGTACCTTTGAATTTGCTCGTAAACTTCATTTAGAAAGGTATATTTAAAAAACTAGAGAGTATCCTAACATCTGTTTATTCTGAAGGAGCTCTAGGGAACAGTGGAACTCACTTGCTTTTAATGTTCATATGACACACACAGGATGCTAAATGCATATACACAACACATGCCATTAAATAATAAATGTTACTTCATCAGCAATGTCTTCTAAATGAGGATGAGAAAGGACTACATAAACAGTGGCTTAGGCTGAGGTTTTTAGAAACACCCAAGGCTTCTAGGCAGCAAATTCCCATTTAAATTCAGCGGAAGTTGGGACTCTGACTCCCCTGAGCTCTATTAAAAATCTCCCCTCCCCCTTGATTCACAAATGCAGTTGCTCCATTAGTTTGATTTTGATTAATTAACAGTGCTTTTAGGCTTTCCTTGCATGAATTTATCAAATGTTACCAAACTGAAATACATCAGTTATTTCCTCTTTTAAGCATAAAGGAACTCGGCGGTATTTCAAAGTGTTTGTAAATGATGGCTTAATAGCTCCTAATGCATCATGGCCCAGTTTTTACAAGTTGATTATGAATGCTCATGCAGTTTAGAAAATCAAATGGCAGCCCTTACAACCATGGCTCATGTTAACTGAATACGTAAATTACACTCTTTATAGCAGGGTAATACATATGACAATGCTAACAATTTACTTCTCCACGGTTGGGGCCAATGTGACAACCTGTTCTGTGGCTGGGTACAAGCACGGGCAATAACACATGGTGTTGAGGAATGCTCTGTGATACAACTCAACAGCAGTGCTTCAGCACAAACTGCTTCTGATGGACAGCTGTTACTTGTCAAGGCACATCCTAGGGTTACTGATCAGGAAGAAAAAGGGTATGTGAAAACTATCCTTTAGTAATAGCTGATAATCTGATAACGTATAAGCATATTGAAACAAAGCATGGAAAAATGGAAGGCTGCAACTTTACTAACAAATACCTAAACAGCTGTTAACCAAAATACACCCTGTTCCTCAACTGGCCCCAAGAGAGCCAAATTATGGGGGATTCCCACTGCTCCTTGAAATTTAATATACTTCTCAGGGTTATAGTACATTCTAATTATATGAAAACTGAGTGTTGCCTAATAAGCCTAGTAGTTCTGGATGGAATACAAACATACCTAACATGCCAAAACGAAAACAAACACATTGTTTTCCATATACAGACAAATGGAAGAGTGAGAACGACTGTAAATGGACACCCCATGATCAGTAGTCCAAATTCTACGTTTAATTTTCTATAAACAGTGCAAGTGGGACAAATTTTGATTCTAACTCACTAAGAAAAAATTCTGCTAGGAGAGGTTTACTGTTGGAATAAAATTGCCATGCTGTCTGCCAGACATGCAGTCTGGTGTTAAGGCTGTGTTGCAAAAGAATATCTGTCATAGGTCCAAGACCCTTAGATATTTTCAACAGTTAAATGATTACCTGTGCTGCAAGTCCTACCACTACAGAGTCAGATGACTTCAGCTGGAGCTTCTGAAAGGCTTGGATCACTCTGGAATTACACTGTTTTTGCTTTTCAGGGGCATGCAGTCTATTGTAGTACTTCATATTTTCCTTCTGAACTTGCATTGAGTCATGTTGAAGGGCTTCTATAGATAAGTCAGCCAGAAAAGGAAGGTCAAAGAAAGTGTCCCCCCATGATGAACACAACTGGCAAACTGGTGACAATGGATGAGGAAAAGGCTGAGATACTTAACAAAATGAAAGGCCACAAAAATGAACACCTCTCCTATGAGGACAGGCTGAGAGAGTTGGGGTTGTTCAGCCTGGAGAATAAAAGGCTCTGGGAGACCTTATTGCAGCCTCTAAATATTTAAAGGGGGCTTATAAGAAAGATGGGGTCATACTTTTTAGTAAGGCCTGTTGCAACAGGATAAGGGGTAATAGTTTTAAACTAAAAGAGGGTAGATTTAGACTAGATATAAGGAAAAAATTTTTTATGATGAAGGTGGTGAAACACTGGAACAGGTTGCCCAGAGAGGTGGTAGATGTTCTGGAAACATTAAAGGTCAGGTTGGACGGGGGTCTGAACAACTTGATCTAGCTGAAGATGTCCCTGCTTATTGCAGGGGGATTGGACTAGATGGCCTTTAAAGGTCCCTTCCAACCCAAACTATTCTATGATTCTATGTTAAGAGTGTTTTTGCCTCATCGGTGAGGTAGCAATACTATTATATTGGGTGACACCAACATCAAGTAAATAGAAAAGCACTTTTCCTTTATCTTAGTTTATTTCCTGGGCTGCAGATAAATTAATATGTGTAACTGTTCAAAACAAATAACTTTCAGGCAGACTGGTACATTTTTCAATATCTCTGTTTCAATATTTCATTATGTTTTATGAACGTCTGACACACCCATTAAACAAAATGTTATTAGCAAAAGCAAAAAGTGAGAACAGATTTCTTCTTTTTATTAATTATTTCTATAGCACTATTGGGCTGAGCAGTGTTCAGAAACAGAAAAATAAATTGATTGGTGCCCATATGATTCTATCCAACACAAAGCTTATAACATTCCACAGTATCTCTGCCTTGTGTTTTTCTCACTGAAAAAAATTTTTCACAACAGAGGTATAAAGATTTAGCATATATATGTCAAAAATACTACTGAGAATATACTAAGAAAATGTGTAGGCAGAAAGGAATTACTCAGCTGGAATATGACAGTTCACTGTGGCCAGTGTTTTTTACTCTCCGCAAAAATGCCATGAGTTCTTTGGTATTTAGATGTGTTTGCAGATTACATGGTGCCTCTAACAACCCAAATTTTTAAATGCGATCCTCAGAAACTGGCTTAGATGTGACTCAAAAGACAGAGTGACTCTGAAGCATTTCCTTGAATAAATGACTGAAAGGCTGCTTGACTAGATTTCAACGGCAGGCTGTAAGGCATGTTTGTGCATGTGTCTGTGTGTGTACATGTGTATATAAACACCTACTGAGGCATGCAACAAACATAAACACCTGTGGAAATAGGCTTCTTGAGTGCAATACTTTTCTGTATCCCAAACACTGTATGGAACGAAAGAGGATGGAGGCTACTCAATATATGAAAAACTAAAGGGGTCTGTTTCTTTTTGCTGAATGCCCTAAAGCTCTGTAGCCTGCACCTAACCCATCAAGGGTGAAAGGGCTGCATGGGAGGCAACTTCTCTTCTCCCCTTCCTTCACACCCTGCCAGCTGAGCACCTGCAGTCCTTGTCCTGGAAACCTGGAAGCAAAGTTCTTCTCTGTCGTTGCAAATCGTTCCCATAATTTATGACACCGTTTTGATATTGTTCAGTATGCTCTGCAGCCTACCCTGGTGGAGTTGTCTGAGAAACAATGTTTCTAATTTCTCAAGACTGTAAGATTTTTTAAATGGCATTGTATGTAAATTCTGGTTTGGGAATCAGGAAAGATCTGTATTTTATTAGAAGGTACAGTCACTTTCCTTATTGCTTTTCAGCAGGCAGTCTGAAGTGTTTAATGCTTTATTAATGGAAAATTCAAATGATATTTTAAAAGGTGTTTTACAGGTATCTGTTTTTCACAAAAGTGATATCACTACAGTCTGTAAGTGGAAGTGCTAAAACAGTCAAATCTCTGAAATGGTCTAGCACACAATCTTCTATATTTTCAATGCATTAGATAAATGTAAACTCTCAGAACCTGATATGTTTCATATTTTAAACACTATAAAATCACTTTTTTCATAGTCAGATCAGATGGCTTCATGGAACTCTAAGCTTGAGAAAAATACAATGAATCTAAACCAAATACTGCTATCTGGCCAAGGTCTTATTTATTCTATCCATCCAATTACTGAAAGTGGAAACACTGGAGTTATTTCTATGGGATATGGTTGGGATTTTCTTAAAGATAAAAAGCTCAAGGGAGATGGGATAGGATACGCTTTGATTTTGAAGGAGGAAAAATGAGTTTACCATAACTAATTTGAAAAAAAGTTTCTAGTGACTTGTAGAATCAATTGGTATGCTTCAGCTAAAATGTAATAATATCAAGTTTACAGAATGAAGCATCCTACCTTAACACTTTTTTAAAATTACCTCAAAATAGCTGTTGGTGTCTAAAAATGGGATACTTTAACTACATCTGTTTGAAAAAGTATGCCATTTTGCGTTACTGATTGATTTCTATTCTTTTTTAAATTATTCTGTTTAATTTGTTTTATCTTTATAGTTTAGCTGATATAAAACATTTTGCACCTACCTTCTGAAAAGTTTTACAAGACTAGTCCAAAAATATGGACCTGAAACTGAAAAGGGATGTAAAAAATAAGAAAAAGTTTGGAGACAGTTTATGGCAATGAAATATATAGAATGTCATGACAAAGGGTCATTTTACTTATCCTTTTTTGAATACGCATGTATTCATAACAGCAGAATTGTATACATTTTTCAAATATGGAATTTATTTTGTGATTTTTTTTTCCTGAAGAACAGTCAGTAAATCAGAAATTGACGTCTCTTTGTACATCCCATAGAAAAAGATCTCAGGTATTAAGGTTTGTAGTTGATTTAAATAAGAGCAATAACTCATATTAACAAACCTAGATATTACAATTAACAATGAACTAGAAATATCAGTGTACCAAAGAATTTTCTAGTTGATCTGCTATACTTGCAAGCATACATTAAGTAGCAGGGAAGACCTAGTTAAGGGAAAATAGCATCTTGTCAGTATTCATCTTTTATGTAAACATACAAATGCCAAATCTCTTTGGTGAAAACTATGGTTGACCATTTTGTTCTTCTGCCTCAATGAGCCCAACTGCAAGAAGGGTAAGGCTTGTTTCGTGAAGATAGGCACAAGACCATTAAAATAAACCCCTCGGGAAGCAAGGGCTGTTATCATTTTTTTTCAGTGCAAAGCGTATATCCTACACAGTGATGAAGAATCCAAGAGGTCTCTAGCTTAGTTATTCCAATGTAAATTGACTTTTCTCTTGTAGTATTTGTCTGAATGTGTATAGCTTTGAGTTTTCAAACATGGAATCTCATTACACTTTATTCTACTGGATTACAGAACCTTCTACAACCAGAAATATCTTCCTTACACAGGTATTCACAGATCACAGTCAAATCATCCCTACCTTCACCCTGATAAAATAAATTATTTTAGCTTGTTAGTCTTATTATAAAACAAGCTTTCAAGGCCTTGAAGCATAGTTCATCTTATTCTCCAATTACTGACTGGAAAACAGAAATGACTCCTCTCAGCTTGCTACACAGCAAACTTTTTATAGATTCTATCACAGGACTAATGTTGGGGTTCATTTATGTCTTCTCCAATGCTGATAACATTTGGTTTTTTTATATCAGAGGCATGATAATCAGATGGTGACATTAAATGCCACTGTGAATGGAGATGAAGTCTGATCTACAAAGTGGTTCTAATGTACAAAATGGAAAAAAAATCCCTGCTTTATTCTCAAAAGGCCATGGTATGTTCTTATTGCATTATTTCACCACAACCCATCACTTATTAACTCAGCACAAATCCATTTCTGAAAATTATTTAAGTTTTATTTGTCATTTAGAAATAAGTAAACCAGATAGTCCTGTTAAAATGTTGTGAGAGGAGTATTGACTACCACCAAAAAGACTAAAAATATTTACTTTAGATATATCTAAATTATACATCATAAATATACATCACATACTGAGCATTTATATGTGTGTTTACATATAGGTTGAAATTCAGAAAGGCTTGCCTTATTTTTGAAGCAAGACAATATTTCCTATTTCTTAAATGTCTATTAATGTTTGAGCCTTATATAAAAAAATCAAAATTAGGCAACTTTGCAAGATCAATATTTGTTATAGAGGCAAAAAGAATTACATGCAGAAAGAAGAAAATGTGGTAGGAACCTTGGGAAAAAAGTCTAGTACAATAATAAATGAAAATAGTTTTATCATCTGGTATAGATATTAGAAATATTTCTCTGCAGATGATAAGTGTGACTAGAATAGCATCCATTTAAAAGAAATTACATTACTGGTTCATCTCTGATGGCTATTGTGGGACTGATATTAGAGTAGTACTATCTGCAATTTACCTTTTTTAACTAATAGCTCTTTGTTTTCTGCATGGATCCTTTTAAAATCTCTTATATGCTTTTAAGATATCACTTACCATTTAATCACTTTCCACTTATTCTTCACTCTCCGGGCTCTTCAATCTTTAGCTACATTATGATTTTCTGCGTATATATATTCGAGCATGTACACAGATGTGGTTTCTTACCAGATCTGTCTGTCTTGACAGATATACAATATTTTACTTTAATATTCAGTGTATTACCAGAAAGATCAGGTTATTTGTGGGGCCTTTAATCTGTTAAGTCCCATAGCAAAGGTAGCCACAGAACCTCCTGAGACTTGCAACATGGTCAAAATGGAGAACTGGGGTGGAAGAGTGCGGGGAGAGAAGGGACAGTGAAGTCAGAGGGCAAAGGAATGGAGATCTCACAAGATTCCAGTTTAAATGCTCTGTTTGTCTGTGTAATACTACCTTTTTTGTGAAGTAAAACTGTACAGTGGTGGGCAGCAACCTCTGTGGTGTGGTCTTTGAAAATAACCCACAGAGCAGCTGTGTATGTCTATGTGCAATTTTCTTCAGAGCTGTAGGCCATATCTGGCTACCCTTGTGATGGGCAAACTACCATAGCACAGGGCTGACCCCATAATAAAGAGCTCTGTATTTCAAATTATTCCAGGACAGTATCTAAACAACTTTAAAATAGTAGACATCCTCCAAAGAGGTATGTGGGTCACTGTTTAAAAGGCCCACCAGTACTTTTGCCCCAGCATTGCTGCTTCAGATCATTTACTGTAAGTGTGTGCTTAAATGCTGTGTTAAACCAGGATCTTAAAAGCTATGACTGCTGTAAACCTCTCAATTGTATTGCCAAAAACGGCTTCTTTTGCAACACTATTATTACCGCTAATATAAAAGCAGATGAAACTATTAGCCACTTTGCAGAGAGATATTATTCACACAAAGATATAAAATCCTTCTGAATATCCAAGGGAAAAAAGGTAGTTTACTGAGTCTTTAGCGTATGGATTTTGGATTAAGGTATAGCAAATATCTTTGTTATGATGAAAGTGAAACGTTCAATTAAATTCCAGGGATAAACTCAGGAGCAAAATTTGCAAATCCAGTGCTTCTCTGAGGCATGAGGCGATGTCTGTAAAGAATCAGCAGGCTGGCTGTGGAGGAACTAAGTTAAAGCAATGCTGAAGAGCTCATTTTCCCCTATCACTGCAATCACAATTACACCAGTGCTGTTAGGAGACTCATTCAAAACAGAATTCAGGAAAGCAGGAGCATTCAAAGTGGCTCAGAGTCCTTTTTACCCCCTCCCCACTCAAGACACACTCTCTTAGGCATAAAATGAGCCGACCATAGAAATGTTTCCCCAAAGCACAAACATAAGTCCAGCCCAAACAGTTGAGCATTTCTCGGGATGCTGCCCGGTCCCCCCATATTTTGCAGGTTAGATGGGAAGGAGCTATGGAAAAAAATAATTATTTCAAATAACTCTTATTCCATCAATCAATATATTCTATTGCTCCATACAAAAGGCTGCAGAGAAGGAACAACACTACCTTACACATCTTTGAAAACCAAAGTCAAGCACACCTGGAAACCCAAAAACAAACCATGACATTGTGAACCATTTTTGGACCTTGTTATGCAAGGTGCTATGCAATAGCCAGAATACATGAAGTCTCCCTATTCCAAATGCTTATACATGTATACATTAATAGCATGAAAGTGCTTTCCTGTCCACATTGTGTTTTTAAATGTACTTCAGAAACTCAGTACAATTCGAACAGAAATGTACGTAGAAGTAAAGTCATTATCTGCAGTGTCACTGTTGCTAAGAAAGTAAGAAAGCATTTTGTACTTTAGAAAGATAAAAGCTGTTACATACATCCAAACGTACAAGCACATGCACACACATAGACACAGAAATAAAAAAACTACTGCATATATTTTCTCTTGGATTGAGCACAAGAAAAATAATGTTTGAGCCTCTTTATACTTCCAAGTTACTCTCACTTTTACAATTTTTATGCACTAGCCTTCCCAACCCATATCTTCACAGTTCTCCATGGTATAAATTGGTGGGTGAATGTCGAGTGGCCATCTACTTCTTCTTCAGCTTCTGTGATGCTGAGCTTCGTTAGCACGCTGATCACAGGATACATTTCTTGGTTGGGCTTATCAAAGTATTATGGAATGTTTATCAACATGCTTTTCCCTTCCTTCCTTTCTCCCCTTGTCCCCTTCCTTCATTATGACTTCCATTATGATCAGGTGGCTCCTGCAGCCAGTCATTGTACATAGCCAGGTCCTACTGCAGTAGCCCAGCAATTCAGCACCAGCTGGCAAGCAGGGGCATGAGGACCAGCTTAGCAAGCCTGCAGCAAGCCCTTTAGGTCTCAGGTGCATAGCTGGAGGAAGCAAGAGGGGAGAGCAGTTCGCCTTCTCCTTGCTTCTCTAGCCCAAAGGGGCTGGAGACAGACATCCTCCTCCATGGTCTGCTGGAGGGGGCAGAGGAGTTGCACAAGGATGCATTAGTGTGCAACCTATTTCTCTTTACCGAGAAATACCTAGGGATATTAATGCTCATAATAATGTAAGCTACACCCATAAAGTCAGAGGGCTTTGATACCGAGATACCTATTTCCCTTGCCAGAAATTTGGAAAGTGAATGTTGCTTGCAAACTCAGAAAGAGGAAGAAATCTACAGTAAAGTCCAGCCAGCAATGACTTTATATATTTGGACTTCTACACAAGCAAAAAAAACCAGGATTGATATTTTAAAAAACACAGATGTCATATCAAAAGTGCATGTGGAGGCACATGGTACTTGAGGCTTAGGAGTTATTTAGGGTAACCTTCCCTTTGGGAAACTTGGGCAAAGCCTTCCAAAGAAATGCCACTCTATGTACTTACATACATTCCTCAGTAGCAATGACTAGTCACTAAAGTCGGTTTTTAAAAGGAAATTTTTGTCATTAGTAGCACATTTCTATTTCTATTGCACACACAAGCATGCATATAAGACCCACAGAAGAAGCACAATGCCTGGTCTTTAAGCCTGATGAGGAAATGCCGCAAGACCCGCACAATTTCACACAAGCTGTGAGAAGAATAAATGCCGCTGGAAAGAGCCCCATTTCCTACAAAATTCAAAACATTCGCTAGTGTTACTAAAATATATTCACAGAAATATCATGTATTCAGAACTTATTTTGGATCACATGATATAAAAGTGGTTTCATGTATGAACAACTGAACTGAAATTTGTTAAAATGCCGGGATGAATAGCTGAGGATAAAAGACAGTCACAGGTAGCAGTTGAAGTTATTGGGCCTTTTTAAGATTACCTGTGACACTAAAACTAATTGCCTACACTCCAGCCTCTTTGAGTTGGTTCCTATAACAGGAGAAGGGAAATATCCAGCCATTTATCTCACCCACCATGTAAATGTCCTATGTAAATTAAAATATTGATCCTTGCTCTTGGTTGGTTCAGCATTCCCCATTACAGCTAAAATTTCACATAGAAGTAGAAGTGGCCTCGGTAAGGGAGTGCAGTAAGATAGTTATTAAATTCACATTTTATTTCTTCCTATACATATAAAAGTTTTTAACATATTAGGTTTCAGGTTTGAAGGTTATTTGTTATCAGGTTTCTTAATATTATTCTCTGCTTTCAAAAGTTCAGAATGGACAGGAATCAGGGAAGGGGTTTACCAGTCTGTTCAATACCTCTATTATCAAATTTGAAACAGGTAAGAATTTTATATTAACCCCAGATAAAAGAACAATTAACACTGAAGCTGACCTCTTTGGGTAAGAATGATACACAAGATGTGCTCTCTCACAACTGCTCAAAGAAAACTTCAATAAACTTAGAACATAAATACTTAAAACAGATGTGTTAGGAAACTACATCATAGCTGCAATTTTAAGTAACCTAAGAACATACACATTTAAAGCATATAAGATACTTGTTTCATGTGAGTTTCTTATGACATTTTGGGTATCAGAAATCTCATCACTGAATTACAACTTCTCAGAAAATCAATTTTATCATATCTTATCAAGACACAGATGAACAAAGAAACAATATTATTTATTTTTACCTTTCTTCCCAAATTTTGGTGATTACTCTTTGGATTAAAAAATCAAGACAAAAATAAATTAATTTGCAATATAGCCAGCAGACACAGTGCACATTGTCAACCAACAGTACACATTGTAACCAATAGTCTGTCTATAAAGCCATCCTAGTTGCTAATATTAACAAGGCATTTGTTGTGCTCTTTTAAAAAATAATTTTTTTTGCCATACACCTTTCTGCCATACACAACAGCTTTTCTGACGATGCATTGGATTGGTGATAGTACTGTCCTGAATATCATGCTACAGCAAAAAGAAGAGTTCCTGACATGCTTTACAGCTATCTAGTAGTTAAAAGAGCAGCAGGAAAATTTAGTGCAGAGACACTGAGTAAGCCTACCCAGATAAGGCCACAAAGAGCGCAAATTGGAAGACTGCTAAGGTCATTCTGAATGCTAGTGATATGGTGCTTATGTGCAAGTGTAGCAGATACGCTGAGATGGATCCATTTAGGGATGGTGGAATCTGTCTGTCAAAGGTGGATGTCAGCATTCAACTGACACAGGGGTTCAGCTGGGAAGAAAACAAACACTAGAGTGTAAGTACAGCATACAATGGAACTAATTGCTTGTGATTCTAATGGTGTGTGCTGATAAAGATGACAACTAAGAGAAAAAAGGTAGAAGGGATTTAGTTGATAAATTCTGCTCCTGGGGCTAAGGGGAGTTCTGAAGATGTGCCTCATCACATCATCCATCTATGCAACCTGGGTGGGAAAGTTCATGGTGCAGGAGTGAGATGAGTTGTAGGAGTGGACCAGAGTTACAATTTTCATTTGATTCCTCATATGGTGCACTACGCTTCAAATATAAAAATGAGGGGAGTAGGCCTATAGGCTATTCATCTGTGCTAGTAAATTAAACAGTCCCTGGAATATTATTGAGAAGTGGCTCACAGTCCTCCAAACTCTAACCTATGAAAATGGCTCACATCAGCCAGTGGTCTCTCAAGGACTTCATGGGTGTCATGCAGAAGCTGGACTTTCCAATGGCCATAGCTAGCAGGCAGTTTGGGGGCAGTCAACCTCTTGTGGAGGATAGCAACATTTGCACATTGAGTTTATTAGCATAGATATAGTCATAGTGCCCCTGTAACTAATAAATTCTGGACTGCCTCTTACTCTTACCTTTCTACCATGCTGAGTCTCTGACACAGCATTTTATCCATATGTGTTGACAAGAGGCATGAAATATTGCTCTGAAATTCTATCTAGACTTAAGTATTGTATTTAGAAAGCATGCTTATTTCAGTCTCCCTTTTTAGGTTTATTACAGGAAAGCAGGTCTTGTGAATAATCTGTTTAAGACGTCAGGTCTTCACAGCTGGAAGAGAAAGTTTTGTGGATATTACTTATATATGGGATAATAATTTTAACAGCACTTCATGTTTTCAGTGCAGGATCCTGGGAATCTGAGACACACCTGAGGATTCACTAAAGAAGACAAAAAGAATTCTAATAAAGAGAACAATCTGAACAGCTTTGGCACCTCCTGGGAACGGTGTGGCATGCACATTGGTTAGGTATATTGAAGGCATCCCTAAATATCTCCTTTTAAGGACTTGGTATTTTGCCACCTCAGGACTCCTACATGTTTCACACAGTGATTGAAAATTATTTTCAGAACTCCAAGACACTATGGGTAATTACAAAAGAAAAAAAAAACCAACCAAACAAACAAACCCAAAAGGGCAAAAATCACAACTTTTACTAGGAAGGTGTAAAGCCCACTTAGTGGTATCAATAAAATGTTCCACTCTGGAGCTAATCCTCACATATGATCTTAAGAGATCTGATAACAGAGTGGCTGTGTTTTGGGTGGCAAAACACCTAGGAAGGTGTCCTGTTCATTCAGATAGAAGACAGGTTTGGTATAAATCATGGCTCCAAGCTGAAGGATCAAAGTCCTACAGTTCAAAGATGATAGTGATCCCAAGACTGCTGCCTCAAAAGAGAAAAAAATACCCAATGTGTAGGCATAGTAACTGATGGTGATTGGACCCCAACACCTCCTGTTACACAGTTGCTTTAAAAATCATAGTCCCTGTTGCTTGCTGAATCTGCCCTCATGTCTGGGCAGAAGAAGTTGTCCTTGGACAGAAGAAACAATTGTCATATTTTCTAAGCAAGTAAAAGAGGGACAAAATTAGAAGGCTCATGTGGATAAACTTGCTTCATTACAGAGAAAATTCAATGTCAATTCATGTTACAAGTATATCAGTAGTGAGCTGATGAAAACTGTCTTCACCTAATCATTCACCTCGTGTTGGCTTTTCTGTAGTCCGCATATTTGGCAGGATGCATTACCCAGAAACACCGTCCATGTAACGAAACTAGGAAAGCAATGTGATTCATAGCATCCAGCACATAATGTATTTTGTCATTGCTTAGCTGATGTTCTGATGTTTCAGGTCCGCTTAGAAAGGTAACCAGCTAATTACCACTAGCCTTTCAAACACAGGTGTGCAACATCTTGAAGCCTAGCTGTGTTCTTAAAAATGATTTAAGTGTCTAGAGCAAAAACATAAAACCATAATTCATTCCTTTGAAAGAGCTTGATTTTGTACTAACTAGTATTCAGGCGATTCAACTGCATTTATTCAGAAAGGTTTAAAAGAAGGTGGAGGGGATGATTCATAAAGGATTTGCTTTGCCTTTCTAATTGAAAATTTCAATGCAGTTAATACTTTTCACTTCTCCTTGTCCACTCTAATCTTATTTATTGTGCCTCTGACACCTTCCATTATCCTTCCCCTGACTCGTTGTTTTAGATGAAACAGTTCTACTGCTTTAACACTGAAAATGATATTATTTCTGTGCTATCAGTGGCAACTTCCTGTGCCTTTATATACACAAATTAAAGAGTGGGTTATCATTAATTATGCACTACAATTTTTCCTGGCAACTGTCTGAAAGTGACAAAACATTTGCTTTTGTCATAGTTTTATTAAGTGAACCCAAATTGAGCTGCTGAAATTTACAACTCTTTACTGTGTTTTTAATTTGCAACACAGGGTCAGGATCATGACAGTGTTTTTATTTTATTTTGCACTTTATTTTCAGTGATCCTTGTAAGGATGTTAATTAAATTGTTTGAAGTAAACTGTTTTTATCGTTCCAACAACCTGTATTTATTGCATATTAAGGAGAAATTTCTTGTTAACATTACTTAATTTTCTAACAGTTCAGTTTAATAATGGAAAAAACCTCTACGCTAGGAAAGACAACTGCTTTAACCAGAGTGATAATGAGTCAATTTTCTCTTAGAAAAGAAAATGAAATTTACAGCATATTCAAACTATAGTCAGGGGAAACAGCTAAGTATATGGAATTTTTGCATATGCTTATCAGTTCTGGACATGGAAAATACTTTTTCATTTATTGGCAACATGACTGAGGATTTTCCATCCCAAATGGCAGCTGTCACAAACCCTGTCCCCACTCTGGGAAAACCAGATTAAACCATAATAAAAAACCAACAAGTATAAACCTATGAAAGAAACAGTTAAATCAGAGGCTTATCTCAAGAATATGACCAGAGTGACCAGCAGAATCTGAGTGATAAGGTCTGGTGCTGCACTTGACTACACTCATGTAAAGCTTTGCTCACTTAGATGGGAGCACATTTCAGTGCCGCTCGCGGTGGGTAGGGAGCATAACCCCGCCTAAAACATTGTGGAATCTGGACCATTTTGAATGAGGACTTGCAAAATTATCCACAGCGCTGTGGATAAAGGGAGGTGAAGTACAGACAATGCTTCACCCCCCAGGCAGTCTGAGAGGGGTAGCCAGGATTCCCCACAGCATGCAGAGTTCCCTTTTCCATCTACATAAATATTTTTAGAAGGAGAGAAGCAAAACCAAGGGCATTTTTAACCTATTCCCCATGTAATTCTTACGCTAGCACGAGTTTTGCAAAAAGGACTTGGGTGAGCTGACGAATGCTAGGTTAAGAAGAGCTTGAATTATTTATACAGATATTATACATTGTGTAGCTGTATTAATAAATATATATATATTTAATCAATGTAGTTACTGTTGTGATTATATACATATATAATTAGGTTAATTTTAACTGTATTATTATGTATGTATTAATAGAATTATGCAAACAATGAAAATGTATATAATATTTTAGCCAATAGAAGTCTACAAAAATATCAGAAAGTCACAGATTTTCTATTTTTATACATGACTGCATGAAAAACAGGTTAGTAAGTCTTATTCAGAAAAATCCCAAATTCTGACAGAAAAAATATTTTTTCTGAGGAAAATATTTTGAATGAATTTCTTGAAGGTTAAGCATGTCAGTTATATTTTTGCTCAAAATGACAAGAAGACTGCAGACCCTTCTTTCTGACCTGTGAATGCTTATGAGCTCCAGTGGATGTAATGCTTTATCCATAATTAGGTGGACAAGAGGAGTTAATTAACAGTAAATTAAGAAAAGTTCATAATATTCAAAACCAAGAAGGTGACATACATAAGACCAGAGATAGAATATTTGTGTTCATGTGTGCTCTACAGGAATCAGAGATCACTTAACTTGTTTAATATAAAAAGGGGAAAAAAAACCTATTTAAATCGTGTTCATGTTTTCCTTTTCTTTATGCAGTACTTATAGGTGTCAGAATAAAATATATTTAATATTTTTAATTTGGTATTAAAAAATCAATGAGCCTCTCCAGATCATCTGACCTCTCATCTTGGACTCTTATTTCTGAATATTGACGAAATAAATGAAAACACTTCTGGTTGGTAAATACTAGCAGTCCTTAATAAGCCTAACGGTTAGGGTTGCAGCTCTTATGTAGTAGTAGGAGCCGTCCAGTATCTACAAGTGTGTTTAACAAATTCTTTACCCTCTCCATACTCCCTAGTATCTTAATTTCATATTTTCTATTGGTACTTTCAAGTTATTCTGTCATTTTAACTTCCAGCACTTGAGGCTAGAAATAGAATAATACATTAAAAAAAGTGCATAAGGGTTTCATGAAATGGTCAGATTCTAGTCAATGGTCTTTGGCACTGAACATTCCTTTTTCCACTGAGCTACAAAATTCTGCCTAGATTCTGTTTATAGAAATGTAATGCACTTTTTTTTTTTTTCTCCCATAGCAATAGTAATTTTACTTTGATCTCATAGCAGCCAAACTATTAAATGTAAGCACGCTCATAAGCAAGGTACAAGGCAGGCACAGCCTATGATTTCTAGTAGAAGGTCATAACCCAGATTTTTTTTTTAAATAACTATTACAATGAGGAACAGAGTATAGCCACAAAAGGAATAGTTATAATTTATGCCTGACTTACTTCAGCAGAATATAGTTTATTTATAAACTGCTTATGGCAAACTCTGTATGCCCCTGTTCTATGCATGTGCTGAACTGTCTTCTGGTAAATTATTTAAATTACACCTAGCAGTAATTCCTGAGGACTTTCATACTTCATTTTCTCTATTAATGTAACAGGGAAAAGCTGCTTTGCAAGGATTGCTCTAAATTCCCAGAGTGTGAGTTCCAAACTCTGTATGTGTTGCATTATGCCTGTCAAAAAACTTGTCTTCTCCTGAAATTTATTACTGAAGTCTCTCCACTAGAACTACTCATTGAAGCCTTACGGAAAGCTCATACATGATTTAAGAAGCTAACAGCACTGAAAGAAATAGGTCAGGTAAAAAAACCCTGAATTTAAGCTACCTTCACTTATTACTTATGCAAGATTATGCATAATTTAGCACACTGCTGAATATGCAAGGGCAGAATAATTGTTTACCAAAATATTTACTCTGTGTTCGTACCTGTGTTTTAGTGAGATAAGGTGATTTCTCAGCCCTTGCTAATCACTTTAGAATTAGAAAAGGATTAAATAAGTTTTTGATTATGCTGATAACTGCATGACATTATATGTAAACAAAACTCGTGTTTAACAACCTTTTTCAAAGAGGATACCTCGTACATTAGACATATCAGGTTGTTGAGAGTGGGAAGTTTAACCTTTTTAAGAGGTCTTCTTCTCCTTTATATTATCCGTTTAACCCTTCCCAATCCCAGGTGTGAAGGAATATAACAAATAATGTAATGTCCCAGTCCTACCAGCAGCACCACAACCAACAGAGCTTTTCTGATCTTCTAAAACACAGGTGGGGATTCAAGGAGATTTGGGCAGGGGGGATAGTTTTCAAAACTGAAGCATACAGAAAAGCACAGATCTTATACTACCTGACACATAAGTCTTTAATAACTCAAGTGTCAAAAGAACCCTCAAAACTTATTTTTTTTAAAAAATGCTGCTTTTAGTTTTATGCTTCAGAAAAAAAGTATGTTCTTCAAAAATAACGCACAGTATGTGAATATGGATAATCATGACAAAAGTGATAGCTTATTAGAGTCTCTATAGAACTTCTCTTCATGTGAAAGTAAGATTAGAAAGGATAGACACTCATGTGAAAATAATTATTTTATGGATAATGAACATTGCAAATGTAACAGCTTTGTAGTTTTAAAGTTGAGGAAACATTCTGTTAATCCCGTTCGCACATGCAATCCTCCATAATTACTTTTCTAACAACACACATTATTATACATGCGATCTCTAAATTGAACCACAGATAGGATTCTCTCGTCTATCAAACTCATGACACCTAGACTACATCTTTGAAAACTGATGCTCTTCCTGTGATCAGAAAGCAAAATGGTGAAAGACTCACCAAATAGTTGGAAAGAATGTCAATAAAGAGGATTTCCATTCAAAAAATATACCCCTTATAGGATATATTTTGTACTACTACAGAAAAAGACCTTGCTGTTCATAGAATGAAATGACTAGGTCCACTCTGTGTATTCCAGGCTGCTTGTTTCTTCAGTGTAGGCATAGCTTTGTGTTGAAATTTACTTGAAAAGCTTAAGGCAAACCATAGGATTTATCACTTCAAACAATCTTCTTGTTAAGATTGTTCCAAAAAGGAACATGAGACTTTTGCTTAAATCTTTGTGTTTTCTACTTAAAAGCTTCAGAATGACTAATTTGTCACAAATACAAAGCTAAAAGAGAAGGCCCTTTCCGGATTTAAACATCAGAAAAAATGTCTAAGCTGAATAAATATTATAGCAAAAGTCAATAAATATATTCACCTCATGCCTGTCTGCAATCAGGAAGCCTATTCATGTTATGTCCCTTTAAATTCTTCAGAGGTGAATTACACATATAGGATAACTTTCACTGCTGCAGTACCATTGTCAGTATTTAAAATTAAAATCTATGCAGTACTATCAATCCAATTAGGAAAGTTCATTTTTCCTCTTTGGCTAGAAAGACGACTGTTTCCATAATAATGTCTCAAAGTCAGACCTGATTAAGGCAAGAAATTTTGCAAGTTAGAGGTCAAACCAAATATGTATTTTAAGGTTGAAAGTCGGTAAAAGAAACTGAGCCTCAAAAGAACAAAAACATTGCTTTGAGCCACCGTAGATATAAACAGCTTAGGTGAGAGGCAAAATCCACCTTACCTATTGAGAATTCAGCGAGAATTCTCCCTTTCCTTCAAATGGTCTTACTTTTGTTATGTCTTAGCTTAAATTGTGGTGGAAAGACTGTCTTCACCCTTAACTACCAGATGACTGGCAAAGAATAAAAATCAAAAACTCCTCATCATCTTACCTAAAAAATAATTCCACTGCAAATGACTTTGATTATTCATCCTAGACACAAACCTCTAAAATGCGTTCATAACACCTTCTCCTGTAGTCTTCACAGACAACTTTACTCTGCTCTGTCATTCAGCCTTTCTTTTCCCAGATGTACACAAGACCTGCCTGTAACATTTGGTTGGATCACAGGACACCCCTAAGCTTTGTAACTTCATTCAGCTTCGAAGTAACGCTTGGACACACATCTATCTTGCATCCTCTACCAGCTCTTGTGAAACGGAAATCCATACCTTTAAAGAGTTCCTGAAGGGAACAACCATCCTCATCAGCAACAAAGAACTGTCATTGGCATAATACTAGGGCTGCTTCTGAGGACTGGTCATTCAAGCACTGCTCATCATCCCATGGACACTCCTTGAAGCAGTAGAGCTGAAGTTCTTGGTATCGTACTGGTGTGAGATCAAGAAACATAAATTAGCATTTGGACTTTATCATATAGGAAGCCTTCCAATGACTAGCAATGTTGATATGATAAGAAGATATTTCTTCTTCCGTCACCCAGTTAGGAGGCTGAGAACTCTTCTTAGAGTCTTTCAAAGGGAGAGAAAATCAACTTACCTTAAATAGCATGTCCTTAGCGGGAAAAATATAAGATTAATAAAACCTGAAACACTGTTGCATAACAGAGATTCAGCTGGTGCAAAACTGCATGAGCACTTTACCTCACAGCTTGTGTCAGTTCTGGTCTGCTGGATGAAGAGTGGGAGAACACAATTTACAACAGCTTGAGAGAAACAGGAGTGGTGTCTATTACTTTTCTTACAGTGCATGATTAGCAAATAGAGCTTCAGCTTGTCTCCCTCTCCCACCCCAATTCAAAAAGTGAGTTAAAAGCCTTTAAGATATCCTTTACCTTGTCCCCGCATGCCTGGACCTTCACCTTCAAGGCTGGAAGCACAAGAGCTGCCTTCGAGATCTGGTTTGGTTGCAGGAGGAATCTCACTTTCCCACTCCAGAGACAGATTTTGCTGGGGCAGACTAAATATGGTCAATGTGTGTCCAAAGGGCAACAAAGCTGGTGAAGGCTCTAGAGAACAAGTCTTATGAGGAGCGGCTGAGGGAACTGCAGCTGTTTAGCCTGGAGAAAAGGAGGCTGAGGGGAGACCTTGTCACTCTCTACGACTACCTGAAAGGAGGTTGTAGTGAGGTGGGTGTTGGTCCCTTCTCCCAAGTAAAAAGTAATAGGACAAGAGGAAATGGCCTCAAGTTGCACGAGGGAAGGTTTAGGTTGGATATTAGGAAAAATTTCTTCCCCGAAAGGGTTGTCAAGCATTGAAACAGGCTGCCCTGGGAAGTGGCTGAGTCACCATTACTGGAGGTATTTAAAAGATGTGTAGATGTGGCGCTTAGGAAAATGCTTTAGTGGTGGACTTGGAAGTGCTAGGTTAATGGTTGGACTTGATGACCATAAAGGTCTTTTCCAACCTAAACGATTCTGAAAGAGCTCTGGAAAACTTGGGGAGGAGGGGGAAGTGAAGCATAAATTCTGTCTTATAGTTGCACATTCTCTGGATGTGCTTTCAAGAGTTTATGAGAAAGCTTAACCACTCCTGCACACACAACAGGGGTCTGCACAGTCTGTTAGAAAGGATGTTTCACTTTGGTCATGCCAGCAGACCCTGTGCTTGTTCAGTGTTTGGACATTGGAGGGACCAGCACAGAGGGTGAAGGTCAATGCAGGATCAGGCCTTCAGCTGGCTAGGCAAAGGATCTGGCTATTGGGCTCAATACCAGTACCAGTACCAGGCAGGTGTAGGCAGCAACATAAATAGTCCTAAGTCCTGAACATTAAATGATGCCTTATATAAAAATAATTAGTTTTCTGGTATGTTACATAAAGTATGTACTTCAGTCCTTTTCTTTGGAATCAGAGCTCTTGAGTACTGTATGCAAACACAAGCATATACATCCGAGCTGCAACCTTGCCTGAACATTTTGGGTTTGTTTGGCATCGTGTTAATTTCAATATGTCTTGAGGACTGGCTTTTATTTTGTTAACGTTTATACTCCCACACTGTTCCTTGTTTTTAACCTTCCCCGGAGTAAATTAAAGTATTTAACACTCCAGGTGCTGGATAAATTATCTGGAGTCCTATTCAAAAGAACATATAATGGAGTGTATCCCAATGATCCATCATTACACAAGTTTGCATTTAAGAATTCCTGGTTCTGCTTCTATCCCTAGGAAGTTATTGAAGTAACTGTGTAACCTCTGTGCAATGTTACTACAGTCCTCCAGTAGTACTGATTCCACCAGGCAACATTTTTCAGGAAAGACATAATGCAGTCCTATTGCTATTTATTTATTTATTCATATAAAAAAACCAAAGGTTACCAGGACACAAATACAATAAATAAAAAGCTGGAATATTTATCAGTGGCAGGAAGTAATCAGTAGACTCTGCTATTCCCCTTTTCCCTAAAACAGTGAGTACTTAATGAGATTGTAGCTTTCATAGGGACATAGTTATTTAAAAAAAGGCCCTTTTCCAGCACTTATTGGGGGTGTGGGGTGGGGAAGTAATGCTTGAAGACCACAGTTTGCGTGTTGCCTATGTACCGTTTGGCTTTGCTTCATTATATTGTAAATCATAAAAATCACAATGGTTCCTCCTGACTGGGAGGATTGCCTGCTATATAAAAGGACCCATAAATCAAAACAGGGTGATCTCTTGGGTATAACTGTGTTTTTCTGGATCAAATCCACTTAGAAAGGAGGGAAACAAATGCTTTGTTTAAAATACTAGTAATTAAACATATTTGCCCCTCAATTCTTAGAGAAGACAGAGTATGATCATTATAAAGAAGCACTTAATTTTGTCTTTTAAACAGTGATATGTCCAAAAATGGGATTGCCTTTTAATATAGAGATGTCACATTAGACTATTGCTGACCTCATGGAACTAAAGAGGGCCATATTATCTTCCTCATCATACTGATGTCTGAATTTCCATGCTAGATTATCAGTAGTGGCCCCCTCAGCTTTTCACACTTAGGTCACTGGTTCAATTCAGAGGCTATTCGGTGACCCAGCTTAAATAGATGAGAGGTCTAGTGCATAGTTAAAGTATGTTGATGGTAAAGTATAGTGTATGTGTGCACAGTTCTTTTTCCATACACTTCATTTCTTCAGTTCATCTGATTATGTTAGAACTTATTCTTTTCTTACAAAGCCAATTATAAAACCATACCAACCTATACCTCTGTATCAATTATAATGGAAGGAGAAACACAGGACAAGGAGAAAGGATGAGAAAAAGGAGGCTTTATGTTCATTGTGAAATAGTATTTGTTGTGATTATTTTCTTATTTTTTGTAGACACAGTATTATTCTTTAGATAGCATAAATCCTTATACTTAAGGAAGTGATTTTTGTAACACCAGCTTCAAAGTATTGTGGAATCACAGCAAATTTGGATATAGTAATGGATTTTATGAAAATAAGTGACTTCATAATTTTTGTTCCTCATGAAAAATTCATATACAAGTCATATTAATTCTGCTTTATCCACCTTTTGCTTCCATATATTTAGCATATTTATATATTGATGGTAGTCCTATATATTGAATTTCTGAGTTCTTGTAAAGCAAAAGACTACTGAAATTAACAAGCACAAAACTTCTTTTTCAATTCCTTGAGATAGTAAAAAGATTTTCCATTATTATCTGCTTCTCACAAAGACTTATTCACAGAAGTTCACACTCTTTAACAAGCAAGTTTTGTTACCTTCTGAGATTATTCTGTAACAGCTCATCACAGTAAGTGGGGGTTATTTTGGTGACTTAAATACGTTATAGCAAAAACAACAGGATGATCTTGTTAACATTTCCTGGTATAAATAAGTGGGTAAGAAGGAAGATAAAATACTAGAAATACATTACAATATGTGTCACATTTTTACATAGTTAAAATACTCATGATGGGTTTATACACTTACATAGTATATCATATACACCTGCATAACTGTCTAGATTTCTTTTTTCCATCTTGGATGATTTCATTTACCAAAGAAAATGTTCATACATTCTAAAATCCTCAAATTCTTGTAACATTTAATACAACAGTACTTCTGTCACTTCTATACTGACAATTTAGTTCAGCATATTTGCAAATTAGCCAGGTAAAAATGAATTGTGATCTTCAAGACAACGCTTAGGAATCTGATGCTCCCTACCTGCTCTTTCACCAGTCTACCCACCATGATGTCTAAAGATAAAAAGATTTCAGAAAGGAAGTGCATGATCATGAAGAAGTGGCAATGAATATTATTTACTACAGCATATTTACTGAAGTCAGATATATATGTTATCTCTGTGGAGCCTCAGAGGAAACAAAATTAACTGATGAATGAGTGCTCCTTCTCTACCTTTACATTTGTAATTGGCTTTTCAGAGAAAGGTTTCTTCATTTGTTAAGAAGACCTCAACATACTTCACTCCTCCTAGATGTCAGCATCAGGCTTCTGATTATACTTTGCTCCTGGCTTGATGTACAGAGCCTGTTAGCCCCTAACATATCTTTCTGCCAGGATTTATTTATTTATTTAGTTAGTTATTAGTATGTGGCTGGTTTTCAATATGCTGCACTCTTTACATTGGAGAGTGTTTAACAAAGCATAACTGCCTTCCCAAAGCTTCCTGGATCATCTGAAACTTATTGAGCAAGACAATATGTTCTGAATGTACCTGTTATACCACAATTAACATGAATCTTCCTTTATCTGATTGACTTACAACTTAATTTTGAAGAATGCAGCAGTATTTTCATTTTTTTTTTTTTTTTTTTTCTGAAAGGTGTGGCACATAAATTGCACTAAATCTCTCTATAATCTCCAATTTTCAGAAGTGCCATTTTCGGAAATTACTTAAGTAAATTTTGCCCTTGACATTAATTGCCCTAGACAGTTACCAAAACTATCCAGCCCATTCAGGACCTGAGTGATGCTGAGAACATGCATAGTTGGTACATAGGTTTCTGAAGTCCAAGCTTATTCTGCCCACATTTTTCCCATAACCAGGGAGTGAGTGCACAGGGCAGACAAACCATAGCTGACACAACATGAGCTGGTTTGGGCCTAGAAGATAAATTAACAATTCATTGTGCAAATAGACTCTTCCCTTACCCTTAGACTAAGATGACTATGTAGCTCTTGGATCCCCAAATTTGGAGCATCTGAAGGATTACAGTTAACGGTTTGGGTCTCCAGTACTTTGGTTCTCCAATTTATTGTCTGGATATGCCTTTGTTCTCATTGATGTTGCAGAAAGACAGGTTCTTTTAAAAGTTTATTTTGCAATGTGTAGCCAAGAAAATTTTGGTTTACAAAAATAGTATGCTGAAAGTAAAACCTAGCTACCTAGATGCATTATTTTTACAAAGTGTCAATTAAAGCATGCAAGGTGTTTTAGGTAGTTGGAATTCAAATCAAGAAAAGAGAATTTAGATCAGTTGAAATAGAATCTTGCAAAGCTTTTTCCAGGAAAAAAATAATGCTTATTCTTCCTGACTTGCTAGAATAGGATGCTAAAGAACAGAATATATCCAGAATATATATAATTTGATCTCTGAAAAAAAACTTACTAGGAAAATGTGATTTCAGAGCACTCTGCCTACTGAAAAAGCATATGAGAGTGCTTACCTCCCCATGAAGGGTTTGTTAATAGTAGCATCACACACAAGATGCACAGTCAGGAAGTATTTGTGCTGATTGTCCCCACATCCTGGAATAAAAAATCCCTGCTACTTTCAAGAAATGTTGCATTACAAACTTTCAAAAGGTACAAAGCGTACAGCTGGGCAATTTGCAGTCCTCCCTTTATCTTTGAAAGGGCACACATCTAGCATTAGTAAACTCCCAAGGGAGTAGGAGAACTCATATTCAGACACATCAGTGCCTACATTTCTTAGCCTCTTTTATTGTGCCTCCTGCTTTCTTGTGTGCCCAGTGTATGCACTTTTCTTTCCTTCTTGCAAGGACAAGGAGGGAGGGAACTGACTGAATTTCACTCTGTCTTCCCATGCACCATTGGTTGTCAAAAACCCAAAGACCACCTTGTCCAGTAGTGATGGGCAAACTAAAAACACCCTAAACTTCTGCAGTTTTAAACCTGGCCTTGGGTTCTGTACTGGAATAAATATAAACCAAAACTCAGAACTACAGGAATGATTCTTTGTGGGTCCCTTCCAACTCAGGACATTCTATGATTCTATGATTCTATGATTCTATGTTTCTACACAACTGTGTCCACAGTGAAGAGACTGGTATGGCCAAAAACTCTCAAGGTCTGACTAAACAAGATGTCAACCTGATTTCAAGATTCTGGAGTGTGTAAGACATGAAACTGTGAAAAACTTTTTGCATCTATATAGGCTGAAAATAATGCACAGGCATCTCTTATTCCATGTACAAGTCTTTTATGCACAGTGCAATATTGTCTTTGATTCAAAGACCAAGATCTGTCTGAGTCTCCTTAATAAAGGAAATAGATAGTAATGGTAAAGTTATAAAATGAACAAGGTAATTGTTCATGTCTAAGAAGTAAACCAGGCCTACATTTGGGTTGTTGCCTTTGGTCTTAATCAAGAGTACAAATGAGTCTTTCTCAAGTTATATATGGTATGACAGAAAACTTATAATTTTGCATGAGATGTAATTAAGGACTTTATACAGATGCAAATGTGGCTGGCCTGCACTACACAGAAAATATGAACCAGCCCAACCCTTCAGCCTGTCAGCTGGAGGCTACCTGGATTACCATTAGGGGTCTCCAATGACCTTTAATGCTTGCATTTATGCAACTGGACTGAGGCCTTAATGCCTACCTCTGAGGCGGTGAGTGTATATTGCTGTCCCCCTCTGCCCTTTTTAAGATAATAGAAGAGCATTTAAATGAAATTAACCTCATGGTTGAGTTTTAGTCAGTTTACACTAAGTTAGACTGGTGAACTGTCTTATACATTTTGTCAAGTGTCAAGTTTGGGGAGAGATAAATTTTAGTGTATAAAAATACATATCCCTATATCTAATGTACCCTGAAATGTATGAAGCAAAATCCATTTTAACTCACGTCCTGTCCACATTAGCCCATATCCTCACTATTAACTTCGTCTTTAATGTCATTATTCACATGATGTTTCTGCAATGTGATTTTAGCATGCAGCTATTTAGACAGAATTAGGATTACTTGCTGAAGTGTTCAAAGAAGCTGTCCAGTTACACTGCATGATAGCTGGAGTAATATTTTGTGCCAGCATTTGTGGACACATATAAAATACGTCCTCCGTTAAAACAGATGCAAGTGATTGCAATTTAATGCTACTCAAGTATAACTAATTAAATAGTTTAATTAGCTAATAAGGATTATATTGAAATGAGCAGTGCTTAATGAAATGGACAAAAATGCTGAATACCGTATTTACATTGCATTACATAGGACAAGGCTTGAAAACAAGTTCCACTTCCCTATTGAAGTAGTTACATAAACAAAAGGTTTTCTATTCTGCATTTTCTATAACCATATTTGCTTTAATTAGTCTGTACACATAATGGCTGTAGACGCAATGAATAGGTAAGATCAGATTACCTTGGCTGTAGCACAGATGAACACACTGGTGATCACACCCTGTTTGAAAGGAGAGAATGGAGAACGGTGGAGGGTAATCATGTGGTCTACCAGAGCAGTGGTACTTTTTGTGGGTCAATAAGGGAGAAATTTTGCTTCTAACACTTCAAGTAAGTGTATTTTTCTTGATATTTAAGGGAAAGATTTTAGACTTTGGAAAGTTATTATAAATGTAAACAGAGCGCATTGTCTCCCTGTGCATAGCTGCCAGACCATCATCTCTATCTGATGAGAGGATGTACCTTGACTTTGGTCCACTCATCCTCCCCATGCAAGATTACAGGGGAACTCTTTTAGGTATGAGAATCCTGATAAAATGATACATCCTCTGTCTGCTGAAATCAGTAGTGAGACCTCACTGGATTTCAATGAAAATAGCATTCAGGCCTAAACACTGTCATATTTTGTCCTTCCCTTTTTGTGAAGGAGGTTGGAAATGCCTACAACACTTCAGGGCAGTGAGCTTCCCATTTTCTTTTCCATAACATCTGAAAGTTGGTGCGCATACTTCACATGAAAAGTGTTTAGAAAAATTATATTAAAATACAAAATCAGGTTATAAACAAGGGTCCTTACTGGGGGATACTTCTCCAGAGAACACAGTTCTCTATACTTTCTGGAAGGCACAAACCCATCAGCAAAAGGCTTGGGATCCCCAGGCAGAAAGTTTATTCACAGCCAGAGCTAGTCAAATAATGGACATATCAAAACCACTGTGTCTGAATGATACAGTCTTTAAGTCACCATTCGCACTCCATATGCTGCCCATAGTCCCTCTGCCTGGGCTTGCAAAGTCCAGATGCTTTTGGTGCCCTAAGAACAGTCATGGACTTTATCTTCACTACACATGACCAGAGAGCATATGTCAGTTTATACCATCCCATAGATGTGTTATTTTCAGCTGTTTGTTGAAAAGTAATAAATAAAACACATTTTGAGATAGTATTTTTCTCTTATTTTTTTTACTAATATCACAGTCAGTGTCTGGATTTGTATTCCAGAGATCCTGAGACAATTAATCTGAGAACTGTGTTGATTCAAGCAATTTGGGGGATTTATTTAATTGTCATTCTTTTGCTGTGCAAATGAGATGTACAAAAATGTATTTAATAGACAATATAAATATTTTTAAAATATTGGCTAATCAGAATGATTTGTGTCAGGAATCCAATTCACAAGTTGCAATTAATATTCTGTTTACCAATTCATGCTAAAATAAACACTAATTATGGCACATGTTTGCTTCATAAATGCTCTGGTTTAGGTTGTTAAGAAATGCTTTGTGTAACCTGACTGTTTTTTATTTTGCAAATCAATTGCACAACTGCTTGGTCCCATAGAGAAGGCAAAGCTATGCCACACATGGTGGCTAAACAGCATATGAATTAAACTCCATATAAGCAAATTTCTTTGTAAGTCATTTATATTGTATGGTAAACTTGTATCCAACTAGAACAGCAAATTAAAACATTAATCACATCTGTAAAATTTAAGGCCTTGTGCATACAGAAAAAATATTAGGGAAATACATTTTCCTGTATTGCTGAAATAAATATTCCACATATGGAAGCCAGTCTAATCCTTCTCATTATAGTGTGGATGAAGATGAACATTAAGCCCATATAACATTTCTTTCAGAATTAGTCGATAGCTCATTTTAGTAGGTAGCACATATTTCCAAACCTGAAATGCCCACATTCAATCAGATTTGCAGTCTCTTTCCCTTTGCTGCTGAAGCTTTTCATCACTGTTAGGTAACCACTGTGATTATTCCGTATCACATACTGATGAGAAGGCAGAACAAGCTCTCTCCCCAGTGCTGAGCAGGTTGTAAGCTGTGGCAAACTAACTTGCTCTGAAATTATCAAGCGTTCCAGCACTCCTTAGCATTACTAACATAGGCAGCCTGCCAGCCCCCTCTCCAACATCCAAATCGTCTTTCTCTCTTAACCACATTTTTATCCATCTGCTTCACAAAGCAGCCCACATGCTTTGACTTACTCTAGTATTTGAGTACAATGTGAGTTTACTTTAAATCTAAGCCTTTCTGTGCTATTTCATCAAATGTGGTACTCTCCGTGGATGGTTACCTAATTATCACTAGAGCATGGAGTTTAAGCCCAATAAGTAATGCTGGCTTTATCACCTTATTACTTAACACCTTAATACCATATTACTGTTCTCATTCATGACTGAAACCAGCCTGGACCCTCCTCCCTGTCTCGTAACCACATGGGGATACAAAATATAAAAAGACCCACTCTCTTGCACGTGAATGGGAGGTGTAGCGCACACTTGACGATACTTCGGAAGGAGCGATCAAAGTGCAGTTCCTCTGGTCCCTCCCACTTGCCTATTCCACCTCAAATAAAAGGAGGCAGAGCCCAGGCTGGGTATGAGGAAGAGGCAGCTAAGTTCAGGTACTTGGCAGTTCATTTCTGAAGGTGAGCTAGGTACCCCTCTGACAGCAGCTGGGGTCTCTTCACCAGTCCTATGACTTGTCTTAATTCATTCAGCAATAAGAAGCTGTTGCAGACAGTTGTAGCTATATTATGGGTTTCCCTGCAGGCTGACCCATCCTTTGTTTCCCCCATGAAAAATTTTATTTATTTGACTTTAGTCTGACTTCTAATCAACCTGTATGCTTCATCATTCACTGGGTTTGCCAATGCTTTTGTTCAGTGATTGCTTTCACTTCCAAGATGCTCTGAGTTTTGTTACTGTATGCAATGATCAGTCCATGGAGTTCTAGAAAAATCAAGAAAATTATATGACTAACATGCCCTTGCTTGCCTGAGAGCTGGGAAGGTACATCCCGTAAGTAATATTTGGAGGTATTATTCAAGCAAATAAACACTTCCAATTTCTTTTGTCCCATTGCTGTGTTTAAGTGTTTTCTTTAAAACTAATTTAAAATAACTTACACTGAAATGATGATTGGCTATTAACTTTAGGGAGAGTCATAAGAGAAAATTCTTCTGCTCTCAGAAATGCAAACTGATAACTCAGTTCAGATTTATTTACACAGTTCTGCCAATACATGTAGATTGCCATGTGTTATTTTAGTAGTTGGATGTGCATACAGTATTACAAAAACATGAAAGATTAGATTTTTGAAGTTACCATGTTTTTTTCAAAGGACCATATTTTTAAAGTGGCATCTAAGGCAGGATGTATTTTTAAAGTAGCATCAGGAGAGAGATACCTAGTGGGACTGTCAAAAGCATGTTAAATTCCTAATTCCAATTAAAATTAACAGAGATTAGCTCCCTAAAGACTATAGAAAAATTTGCTAGGTACTTCTCTCACCGTCAGAAACTTAAAGACTTCTGAGCCTTTTACAAAGGCTCTTATCATTTAGGACTTTTTTTTTTTTTTCTTTTTTTTTCCCACAGAAAAATGTAAAGTAGACTCCACTGTGTTCCTATCTGGGGTGGGATACCAAACTGCAGACCTGGAGTCCAGTCCTGAAATCAAAGATCACCAAATATAAAATGTTTAATATATGAGGATTTATGAAACATCTCCATCACACCATAAGGACCATAAACAATCTGTTTAAGCAACTCAGAACTAGTCCATCTGGGACTAGCCTGTTGCTTTGCCCTCAGCAGTGATGCTGTTAACAGTTTTGTGCTTTGGGTGAAGAACCCAATGCATGAATGCCATCTTTTCCTGACAGTGGCTTCAGGTATGATCTGCAGAGGCAAGTGTTTCTGCCTGAGCTTTTCGTTCCCTTCAGTTCTGAACCACTGCCCCAGCAAGATCCAGCTGCAGTGAATAATTCCTACATGTATTCCTGTACCACCAAGGTTTCAAGTGGCCTGCTTGTATGGAAGAGTTGTACATGTTGCAAGACTCTGAAGGATCAGGATTGGGTTTATTGTTTTGTTATATTGTACCACGTAAACACTGCTAACATTCTATTAAAAATCTGCATTTAAAAAAGGATGTATGAAATTAATTACCTTTCTTCTTTTTATCTCATGTACTCCTACACCCATTTACCCTGACACCTTGTTGGTAGTGTAGACACAGTAATGTGCACACAGATGGGATGGCTGCTGCTTCTTTAAATCCACCAATAGTCTGTGAACCAAACAGCGATGGGAAGGCAAACGCTAACCATGTAATGATGAATCTGATTGACTAACCACTCATTTCAGTATTTTACCATGGTTGTATTTCACTGTCTGTATAGTATCTTATCTATTCATCAGTGACATAGGAAAGTAGAAAACAAAATCACCTGCAGAGCAGCATATGCCTTCCAAGGGACTGATTCAGAAGGGTGCACAGGGTGCCTTGGTAGCTTTGAGGGATGGTGCCATTGCCTGGTGTAATCTGATGGAAACCTTTCTAACTTGTTATTTCTTCCATGCCCCAAAGTTGTGATTCTCAGAGATTTGCACTCACCTACCATTTTTGTCCCCTGCTGTTTCAGCAGAAAATCACAAACATTTTAACTGGCATTTGCATCCTCAGTGGTAAATTTTTAAGTTGCTCCCGTGAGCACTTTTGCACTTGCTCAATTTTTCTGTTGCAGTAATTCCACCAGTAATCCACTCATCCTGGTGCAATTAAGCTTCTGTAACAGTGTTGGCAAAACTAAATAGCCCTTTCTGAAGGTCATCTTGAAAGAAGCAACTTCCAGTGCACCTCTGTCCCACTGTATTTCCACCCCATAGGTCTGGAGCTGGCAGATCATATGGCAGCTTGTGGATCCTGGTTATGATAAGATAAATTTCTTTTAATCCCCCTTTTGAGTTTTAGTTACCAGATTTAAATCTATGTTTTATGATTTTTATTTCATTATGAGAGTTCTTTAAATTTAAGTGTAAGATGCTTTTGAGCCTGGGCCTAATGTTGGCCTTTTAAAAAGGGAATTCCACATAATTGCAGCACCATAGTACTGAGTACCTTGACCACTATTACCATTGTACAGTGTAGGCATCCCCTGCCTTCTAGCTGACTATGTGGTTATTAAGCATAAATATCTTTGTACTGGTAATTAGAAGAAAACAGTACAATAAATAAATTAATAGGAATAAAAATAAAATATGGACTGAATTTCAAATATAAGACAGGGCACAGAGCTACTGCTAATGAATTGAAATTACCATTTTTGATGAAGGCCAGACTCCTTTTGTTTGAGGATACCTACAAATAACTGTTTCCACACCAAAAAGTACTATATTCAAGCCTAAAAGATGGGCATCTATCTCCTCAGTGGATTTCCATGCCAAAATTTATGCTAGGAATTTGATTTAGAATGTGATCATAAAACCCCAAAAGCATGCCTCCTTCCTTTCTCAAAAGAAGGTGCATTTCATGCTGACTGTGCAGAGTTAAAATAAATAACACTTTTCTGAAATCTGTGTTCATTTGGATAGCCCAGAATATTTGATGCCATCACTGAGGCTTCTTCTAATATGCTTACATTACTAGTCACTTTCTATGATGCATGTACAAACCACAAAAAAACAAACCTCTTTTGTTTATGACCAGCAATATATGTCCTGCTTCAGTGGCTTTGCCATGCCACCCTTCCCAAAAAATTAAAATACTATGGTTTAAAAGAAGTTTTCACAGTCTCAGGGCTGAGGTGATTATTGCTTTTGTATTGAACAAGCATTATTTTTTTATTATATAAACTTATTAACAAGAGGGGTTAATGAAATCAATAAGTTTAGTGAACTTAAATTCCTTTGGCAAAATGTTCATATTCATAAACTGGATACACAACTTTGGAAAGAGTGTAGATGCAGTAGGCATGCATACTATCTTATTTAAATGTCTGTATTAAACACAACCACTCTCTGCTAAAAATGGGGAAAAAACAAACAAGTCATATTCATCAAAGTAATTGTGTAGGTACTTTCGGTACCAAAATGCCTAGAATGAAAGATTGAACTGCTAACGGCAGCAGTGACAGCCATGAATCATGGTAGGCTACTTCGGGGCCTTTACCACCATAAAACAAAAGATGTAGATGAAAAATGCTGCAATTAAGTGATTTGATTTCTGCCCCCTTTTTCCTACTGCATTCGTGCATGGCTGCACAGCAAAGATTGATGGGAAAAATTACTCTACGTGATCTCTGACAGAGCCTTGGAACAATTCTATAAGGGGGAAACATACAAATCAAACCAGCTTTCTTGTATTCAAACAAAATAATACATATAAAGCAAATACTTTAGCCTATATCCAAAGCACCAACATTTGCATGCACACATAAATTTTTGAGAAATGCTCTGCTATCAAAACCAAACTCATGGATTTTCCAGCTAGTTGGGTAATACTGATATTTGTTTAAATAAATATTCAATCAGTACTACTGAGTGGCATCCTAAATATGTTTGTGCAGTGAGAAGAACAAATTGCACATACAAATTTATGGAGGTGAAATGTTCTTATCTTTTATATCAATATGTTATTAATAAAATACTCTCAAAATAAGATAATAAGAAAATCTTCCTGCATATTAGACTCCACTATCATTACCATCATTTAAATGGACATTTTCAATGGGCATTTATAAGTGAGTGCAGAGCAAGCGTATAAAGGATTTATATCTGTGGTACTTGTGTAGAGGGAAAACGTTATAATATGGCTGACATATACTTTAAAATACACTAAATGTGCAAAAGGCATTGGATAAAATAAACAAGCAATGTTAATGCAAATGGGAGGTGACTGGTTCTACCGTAGCCTGCTCTACTGATATTATGTGAGATTTATTTCCTGATGAGAGAGTAAAGACCACACAGATCCAGCCTACTGTAAAAAATGTGCAGTTGATTTTGCTCAAATATACACAATGGAATCAACTCACTGAAAAAAGAAGTGTAGAGATTTGACTCCATTACACATAGAAAAGCAGAGACTGAACAGACAGACCAGGGTATTGGTAATTAAAGTTAGGTCTTTTTGCCAAAGACCTAATGTTGCATTATGCTTAAAAGAAATCCTGCTGCAGTCCCCTTTCCAACGTCAGATAATATTTTTCATTTTGATATGTATTTTTCTCAGTATATTGAACATTTCTTCTTTCCCAGAGATTCTGTTTATCCGCAGTGCATAAGATCATATATTTTGTTTCTGCATGTAGCTGACTTATTCAACTTTAGATTTTTTTTTCTTTTTCTGATAAGCAGGTACAAGCCTCATGAGGTTGAGACTTCATATACATAAGCCTCTCCACCCTCAGTAGCTTTCTACCTGATTTATGGGGGCCTACAAACCATCCTCCATGACTAGAGAAGCAACTTTTTCATTTTCAAAGTTAATCCAGTTCTAGGATGAATTAACTGCTGCATAACACTCTGACAGCTAGACTGTGCTTTTATCCAGCTAGCTAGCATTCCCTATAACTTCTTATCCTGTAAAATAAACATTAAGAGCTTTGGCCTCCTGATTGCTTACTATTGATCACTTTTATAACCCAGGACACCTTATCTTCTTTCAGCATTTTACAGTATCATTAACTGTAAAACGAAAGTGAGTTTCTTCTGCCAGCCTATTTTTGTATAGGGAGTTAGCACATCCAGAAAAAAAGCTGATAGTGGTTTTGTGGTGACTTACACAGCTGGTATGGCTCATTAGGTCCACCCTGGCAATAATGGGAGTGAAAATATCCTTTTGGGATAGCAGGCAGAACTGGGGTCTAGGAAGACCTTTGAGAAAAGGCTAGGTGCATTTGGACAAGAGGATTATATTCAAAGAGGTACCTGTTTGCTTTTATACTTTGGGGCAGTATCCAAACCAAATCTCAGGAATTTCTTAGGCTGCAAACTCTGAGGTAAGAGCCAGAGTTTATTATAAAAGATGCTGAAATGGTCAGTGCCATTTTTTAGACTTTACTGCTTTATGAATATTAAATAGCTTATACTTAATGCAATATTTGTGATTAAGCATAGGATATTCTACATCAAGTTATTTTAATTTAGCAATCTGAAAAAGCAGAAAGAGTGGCTGACTTAAGTTCATGACCCTGCAGTTTTCTCCTCTCCTGGACTAGTAGGCAGCAGGTAGCAGTCCTCATTGCCCAACTGTCCCACCCAAAATAGGAAAAGGAGGAGGGATAAGGAAGGGGAGGGGAAAAGGTGAAAATGTGTTTTCCCTTCAATATTTCCCAAAACAGAAATATTGTGATCTATGGAGCAATCCAAGAAATTCTGCAAGGATCAATCTGGCATTATCCACCTCTACGTATTCCTCTGGGTAAAGAAGACATGAACCTACCCGAGGGGGCTGGGAAACATTCCTCAGGCGTCAGACATTTTTGGCAATCAAGGAAATTGAGTGGCTGTTACCTTGCTACAACCATCATTTTTAAAGAGTGACGGCCTTGTTTTAGCAGGAAAAAGGTTCATCAACTGCATTTGCATTTGTTGCTTAGAATACCACTCCAGAAGGCAGAGGCGTTGAGAGGAAGCCACGCTGTGTTGGAAAGTGTGAAAAAATAGACATGACATGCCAGAAGCACAGGTCAGCAAAGCTACATTGCTACTGGATAAAGGACAGGAAGATGCTCTGAAATAAAAGGAAGAAGGAGAGGGTGAAAGGAGGAGGAGGAAGCAAATTTCCCAGAGGCCTGTGCAGGGCGGGAGGGCAGATGCTGGGAGAGGGGCTGAGAGCCTGCTGGGAGGCTTGCTCCTGGGCACTGGGGACTCCCCCAGGCTAGAGCTGGCATCAAGGGACCCTCACCTTTACTCTAAAATTATATTTAACTTTTTATTTACTGTTTGTGACTTTGCTTTTAATCTCATAGCATAAAGTCCATATGTTTTTCCATTGAGTGTGTTTGAATTTAAGAAGAAATGATGAATTAAAGAAGAAACAGGAACTTAATTGCGAAGATGGCATATCTGGAGTATTCAGTCTCTTCAGAGGAAATCAAACAGAATAGTTTGATAAGGACCCACCTCACCAAATGCTTAGGGTTGAAAGGAATCTCCTTTCAAACCACGGGGACAAGTGCAGTGGCTGTTGTGGCCACATGCTTGTTTTGGGGAACACATTTCCTCCTGCACACACAGGCTGGGGGCCCTCTTGTGAAGAGCAGTAGGATGTGGGAGGACACCTCACATCCACCAACAAATCCCAAAACGCTACAATAGATCATTTACTCACAGTAGATTTTCCAAGCACAGTTATTTGTCCAATGTCTTAAAGTGCACAACAATGTACTGTAATAGTAAAATACAGAATTTTCAAACAGTTCACATTAAATTCAAAGTAGGTTGTTTAGCTTCATGTGATCTTGAAGAACTATGTTATTTCACTGTTTTGTCACTGTCCTGTTATGCATCTCATATTCCCCATCTTACATTGTATGCTTTATTTTAATGTGTATTGAACCTTGCATAGCACAAAGACGAAGGCCTCCACTTGTGATTATACAAATAATAAATAATAGTAATAAGAATTCAGATTGCTCTCAATCTGTCTGTCAGTCAAGAAACTGGTAGTTTTGCAAGATAGATGCTAGTGAATAAATTTTACTTAGAATGAGTTAGAAATTAAGAAACTTAAATTTAGGTATTTACTTGTAGGTTTTTGCAAGTGTAGGTGTGTGAGTTCCCATTATACAGTCAATAGAGATCTAGTAAATTGATTTGACAGAACTACAGCATTTTAAGTTCTTCCAGACACTGTCTGTCATCTGGAATATATTGTCATCTGGTTTCATTACAATCTGTGTGTATGCACTGATGTACACTGCTTCAAAAATAAAAAACTTAAAAAAAAATTATAAACTGATTTTCCATCTATGACCTCTTTATCACAAAGGAATTCACATATGTACCTGAGGTCGAACCCACATATGCCTTATCAATAGAGTAAGATTTTTAAAAGGTCTCATCACAGCCAACAGGAAGCATCACCTTCATGCACAGACTTTTGCCTTATGTACTCTAGTGCTTTGGGAACAATATATAGTGATAGGGACCCACACAAATGATACATATATCTCTATTGACATATTGTGGATTTAATGGAAAACTACCGACATCAAAACTGAGTTACGTTCACCAAGGCTGATATAAAAAAGAGATGCCTGCATCAGGAGTTAAACCCAATTTAACATATCACATAAGAAATGGCAATTCTAGTTACATTATCTCTTCTATAACACTGCAGCAGGCTGGAAGAAAACGTTAAGCAGCACGGCAGGAAAGCAGATAGACAATTAAATAAATATCCTGTAACTATTTAATTAACCATTTAATTAAGCCTTTCTGCTTTACCTTTTGATTTATCCATAGTTCCATGAGAATGAAAGAGTAGTGATGTTGCTCTTATAAGAAGCACCAGATACCACGGCAATGGCAATATAGAAATTCTAATTTTGCTTTCTTTTTTAAATGAAACATACATTTCAACATAGGTTTTACATTTTATTCTTTTCCAGTATAATTTCCTTAGGAATCAACTTTTTTTTAAATTTTATTTTTTAGGTTATTTTTACTCATACATAGACAGGTGTGTCTTTGGTGTTGGGAGTCTTGCTTGTGGAAGATGTTGAGCTAGTGCACTAAGAAAAGTGTTGTCCACTAAAGCATGCAGACAAATCCAGCCCGTCACATGGTACATGGTTATAGGCACTGACTCAGCACTAATCAAATATGTTTTCATGCGTGGGCATTCTGGGAAAGTGAGGAGGAATCACACCCTCTCTCATTAAATAAATGAAGACCTAAAGACACTCACTGTGGCTACAGAGCTACATTTGGAATAATAAAATCAAAAAATCCAACAAAATCCAATAAAATCCAAAAAAATGCAAGCAGTTCAGCATACAACATGCTATTTTGAGCAGTCTCTCTGGAGAAAATACCCCCTGCATCTTATAATTAAAAAGCTATTTAACAATGTAAAAATACAAATATTCCCAAATCGAGTTTCAGCCAAATATCCTGTATATTTCCTCTCCCATCAGCCTAATTCAAAACATGGATATCAGAGACAGCAATGGTCCTGTGTTTACACCACACAGCACTACAGAGAGATGATCACTTAGCTTTTGTTTTGGTTCCAATTCATTTTTTTCAAGAAGCATAATTAAAAACTGCATTAATGCCACCAATTATGGCCTCCAAGGGACCAGAAACCCCATGTTACTATGTGATGGAACACAACTGAGCTGCAAACATCCATTTGCCATTATAATACTCATTAATCCTGCCAAATACAACTCATTATGAGACTTCAAGAAAATCATCTCATAGGCAAACACAGCACAGAATCTATCTGTCACTGCATTCCTCACAGCACAAGTTGCAGGGGTGGAAATTGTTCAATATAACTAATTTATGAAGCTGCAAACTAACCATTCATTTCTGACACAAACCAGGAGGTGTCTGAAAATGTACAAGGACTACTTTACTGCTGGAACATCCCTTTGATTGTGACTTCTTCAAAAGTGAATATGTTCAATAGAAGGTGAAGAAAACACTGTGAAGAAAAGGAAGAATTGACTTGAATGTTTGCTCAAATCAGTGTTTTTTCTAAGGTCAAAATGAATCAGTCTTCTCTCCCTTATTTACAGTTTTTTCTTTTGATTTTGGGCAAGTCTTAGGAAAAAAAGGAGTACAGGAAGATGCAAACATAACACCTCACTGTATTGCTGAGAAGTGCTACAAAATAAACCATCTTTTAGTATTTCAAGCTACCATTGTTTATTATTATTATTTATTATCATTATTACTTACCTAGAGTTGTTTTAGTATTATTTTCTAGTATCTATTTTGTAGCATCATTCTGCAAAATTCAGGAAGGGTAAAAAATTCCAATTAACAAGAAAAAACAGAAAAAAAAATCATATAAGAATGCATCTGAAGTCTAATCCAAAATCCATTGTTCTGAAGACTGACTGGATAATCATCAAACTGAATTCTGCAGACTTTCTGAGCTTTAGGCATAGCTAGTCTAACAGGAGCTGTTATAACATGAATACTGTAGATTCACTAGCAGGACTCCCATGACCATGTCTTGAAACAGTCACTGAAACCCCTGTGATTTTCCACAGATGCCTGTACCTGAACTAGTACTGCAGTATTTGGTAACTTCAACAAGTTGGCAAATAAATGCCAGGAATTCAGCAAAATAGTTCCTCATGTAAATTGCAAAATATTTTGAAAATTGCCAGATACTTTACTCACTAAACAACATAGTTGCCATTCAGCAATGGTTCATATACTTATTTTTCTCCTGTGAGTCATATATTCTGTAAAACTTACAAAACTAAAATGAATCGTGGTGCCTCAAAAATATGTATTGCCTGCTTTATACTTAGATGACATCAGACAGCTAGAGCTCAATGCTCTAATTTTCTAGTGGGAGAAGTAACAGAGCTGTCCCAAAAGCAAATCATTCATAAATGGATCCATCTCTTTGGCCCACTGACAGAAATGTGGTAGGACAGGAAGTCTGTCACAAAAATTAGACAATTCCTTCATTACAGGCCATGTTTCTCTAAAAGAAGTACTGGAATTTCTCTTTGAACTACTGGATTCAGTGCCAGAATAATTTGGTATTTCCATTTTCCTGTGTGCAAAAATACTATCCAGACTGCAAGGATGTGTTAAATTTTTCAAGCTGTCCACTTGAGAAGATTTGAGAAAAAGTTGAGGTATTCAAAAGAAGAGGTTGCTTGAGGAAGATGAATGCTTACTGAAGGAACTGTGGACAGGTGGAGAGTTTCTTGTAGCATACAAGCTGTGTTCAGTTGTAGGAACCTTGATTCTGTTCAGAAAACATTTTCATATTTTTTTCTTATGCAAACTGAAGGGATTCTTTGATTCCTAATACTGTAATTTTTAAGTGTGCAGAATGCTATAATTTTTTATATTTTTTCAAAATTTCAAAACAGAAAAGTAATGAGCTGAAAAGGAAAAAAATATAACAAACATAAAAAGCTATACCTTGTAAATACTTACACAATTAAACTAGTTCCTTGGGTAATCTAAAATATCCTTGTTCTTTGATGTCTAACATCAGGATTAGTGAAATCCAAACTCTAGAAAATTTAAAGACGATACAGTCCTTCTCTTTTTAAAACAGTTCTTTGAGGTCAAATTTAAAACTCATGCAGAGAAAAGAGAGTCTTAAAGGAAGTCTCATGAAATTCAGCATGCTCGGCATCTCTGAGGTTAACATTAATTTCAAACCATACCTTGTTCCATTTAAAAGTGAGAGATTGTTACAACAATGTGTTTTCAATTCTAACCAAAGTTATGATAATAAGAAAAGTAATTCTGCAGAGTACATCTGGCAATGCAGCCACCTGTGTTATAATAAAAAGATATAAACCTCTCTAGGTGCTTTTTCTGCATCAGACTGTTTGACTGCTATAAATGTAATCTCTCCGGGGCAGGGACTCCATCTCGTTCAACAAATTCACCCATTGTTCAATGCTGCATATGTATATGGTGCTATGCAAATAAGTCAAGGCAACTGACAGGGGTATGGTTCTCAGTATTTTATATTTCTTTTCTTATCCAGATTTTCTTCCTATTGTTTATTCATTCTGAGCATCCAGAGTCTTCCAGCCTAGCACACAGGGGCTGGATCTGAGCAAATAACTTTCTTATATACAAATATGTAGAGATAAATAGAGATATACGCTCACATGTATATTAATTATTCAAAGTATTGTTTAATCATATAAAAAAAAGTTCACAGTCCCAAATGAGGTTAGGCATGCTTTCAGTAGGCAAGGCCAAACATGTATTTATCAGCCAGCCATGTATTTATGGATATTCTCTCTCAGGTCTCTACCTCATTTCCCAGCTGCATCCGAGCATCAGGACTTTGCTCAGTAGATCAGGCAGCTAACAATTTCCTCTGTGTGTCTTGTTGGTACTCCATCTACATAAAAGAAAGTCTTTGACAATGCAAGATCCTCACTTTCAACTTGTTTGAGCCCTTGCTGCTCAAACTGTTACCTGAAAATAAACATCTGCACAGTAATCCCTTCATATATATTTGAAGAAGAGTTTGGTAGCAATAGTCAACAGGAGTTTGAAAACCTTTTAGCAAGTAATGGCTTCTTCTGAGCCTCAGAATATAGACTTTATAACTAAAGCTTATAAATATCTCATTTCAGAAATCCTGAATCCTCTTACCTCAGTGAAATAAGGAGAGCTGTAGTTTAGAGACCCTAGAAGGCCTTTTGCTCATGATATATGTTGAAAAGCAAAGTAACAAAAATATAGATCTGCCTATCTGAATGAATGAAACATATATACTGGTGTTGTAGTAACAGGTGCCAGATATTGATCAGTTTGAATATAATGAATTGTATGATCTATAAGACCATAATCCAGCTATTAATCTGCCTTTCAGGTCATAATCACATACACTTCTAAAAGCTAAACTAATCAAACAGTAAGAGTCATCCAATTCAAGTTAAATTATTGAAATTACATACACATTAATGCCCTGCAATTACCAAATGAAGAATAACACCGAGTGTTTTAGATATGCTGTGCTAAGTTGAAAGTACAGGGGGGAGAACATCACTTACATCCCTGCCCAGATCACAGCAGCGTGGGTCAGGACACATTAGCTCAGGAGATTTCAAGATCTGTTCACATCAGTTATCCTCACATCAGCATAGATATTTAAAAATAAACATCAACACCAAGCCACAATGTTTCCATTATGCTGCTCTATCTGAATTACATTCATTTCCTGTCCTGTGGGCTGCCCAACACAGCAAAGTTAGTAACTGATGGCAGTATCCACTACCCAAAAGGTGAAAACGTACTTGTGGTATGTCCTTCTGTAATAATTGCCAGTAATGCAGAGAAAAAATATGGATTTGTTCACAATCCCACCTGGTTATTAAGGAGAAGCACAACTGAAAACCAGAATACTTGACAGACAGACAGACAAAAACCTTTCTCTGTCCTTTGACTGTATCGGAAATACATTTCATAATACAATAGGTTTTGGTTTTCAATCAATCCTCAACTTTGTGTGAATGTTTTACATCAAACTTTCACACGCTTTGGACCCATTCCCACAGCAGTATCATGTTCAGACATGTGAAAATCTCCAACTTTCAGATACATGTGATAATCTCCTAGCACAAACCCCATTTACTTACATTTTTTTAACTGCTGTTTCACACTACTATGT